>JAMXBD010000502.1:0-600000 GCA_024138025.1 Combretum micranthum | reverse complement strand
ATTAGGGTTTTTGGAGTGAGATATGTTTTATTGGAATTTTGAGGAAATCGATCGAGGAAGAAGGTGTTATTTTGGAGTTTCCTTAAAAGGTTAAGGTTTTGGAGAAATTGGATATGTTAGATTTAGTTTTCATGTTGAAGTTTTTAATTGTTTCTTTTCAAATTATATTATCAAGTGGTTTGGAGATTGTGGGTTGTTGTTAAGAGAGATTGTAGTTTTGGAGATTTGTTTCTGAAATTGAAAAGGTACGACTATTTGGCTTAAATAATTTGTATGCTAGGTACATTTAGCTATGACCGGTAAAGACCTGGCATACAGTGATACTGGTATGGTACCCTGATGATCCTTATGTGTCGTTGTCCCTAATGGAGTTGCACTTGGAGATGATTATGGTAGATTTAGGTGACTTGGCAGTATGGTTGCGGGTGTTTGGGGAGTACGCATTCACCAATATATGTATATAATTATCTATTTTCAAAAGTTGGTTATTTTCAGGGGGCTGAGTTATTCTAAGTTTGGGGCTAGGGATTCATAATTCTAAACTGTTATTTGACTGGCTTAATAAAGATAATAATCTGATTGGTTGCATTAGAATAAGTTGCATTTGATATATTATATTGCATGTATATATGCATTTGTTTTGTGGTTTGGCGTACTGTCCTTTCATTTTCACGTACAAGTGAAGATGACATAGTATATGATATATCTATATATGATCTATATATAGATTAAGAGAATGGCGATAGTGGTCCAGACTATTCTATTGAGGAATAGATTCAGATGTAGAATTAAGAGAAAAGAATTTTTAGATCTTTTGCAGAATTTGGAATAATGTTAAAGATTTTATATTTTCTGAAAGACTTTGGATTTTTATGTTTTTATTTAATATCTTTTAAGGATCTGGAGGATTATTAGGTAATAAGTGGAGTTAGAATTATCTTGAACTTGGTTAGCCTAGGTTTATGCAAACTTTGTTATGTTAGAAAGGATCTTTTGAAGGATTTTCATTTATATGTTATACAAGTTTTGAACCTTTGATGTACCCTCTTTGAGAGTTTATGAAGATCATATTATATGTTTTTATATTGTGGATTAAACTATTATAACATTTGCATGTCTTATAAAGAGAGGACATGTGGCCGGTTGTAATTGCCAACAGGTTAGGGCATTACAAAATTGATGAATGAAGTAGTAAAAATGAAAATGAAAGCAAGTTTCATTATAGAAGATCTAATTAGTTTGGCCCACTAGAAGCTCTATAGGATATGATAGGGTTGCGCCAGAAAAAAGAAAGATCTAATTCAAACTAATATTTCTATTTGTTTTTTTGCAAAACTATTTGATTCAATGAGAAATGAACGATTCGCTATTAGGTTCAGGACCTTGAACCGAATTGAACCATTTTACATATTAAATAAAAAATTCAAACATATATTTTGCTTTAATTATTTTATTAGAAAATTTTAATTATTATTTTGTATTTAGATATGTATCATTCATGAGAATGAATTAAATTACTCATGTCATGCTTTGTTTGTTACGGTATGTCTATAAATAAGTTAATTTTTAAGATTTATTTGCTAATATTCTTAACATTTTTTTCTTTTATCTTATTGATTAGTCCACTTGTGTTACTTAGTTACTTTTTGATTTACACAATTAATAATATATTGATTAGAAGCACAACAATTGAGATTTGCGTTTCATATTGGGATAACATATTTTAATTTTATCAATTTCCAATATATCACTGTGGTTTGGAATAATTCAAAAGAACAGGTTTACTATACTATTAAATTTTTGTGAAGAACTAAATCTCTTTATGCTATAAGTTTTAAATATTTATTTGAGTAAATAAATAATTTTAAATATTATTGATTGTATATATATTAGTGATAAGAAATAAGTTATTGAAATCTCTCGATATAATGTATTAATTTTTTAAAAATAAAAAAGTGGTTTGAATCATAAATTGGACTATATCGAACCATTTCTTGTTCAGCCAAATTGCGAATATTGCTATATGATTAGGTTGAATTTGAAAGAAAACTAAATTGCAATACATGGTTCGGTTCGGTCTATGGGATGAACTTGACTGAATTGCATTACACTTATCCCTAGATTTTGAACAAGTTTGGTATAATTTTAAAACTTCAGGCTAGGTTACGACGCTTAAATATGATTCCATTGGAAAACTCAACCCAGCAAAATAAGATAATAAAATTTTAAAGAGATGATAATAATCTTATACTATACTAATCATAATCCATATCGCTATTCATTCATAAACAAGCCTTAGCCCACTTTCCATAATACTTTAAATCTCTCTCTCTCTTCATCCCTCTCTCTTCATTCATCTTCTTTTCATTTTGTCTTCTTGCACTCATACCACAATCACTATTAACTATAGACCACATCATCACCATACTACGATAAGAAAACATTAATATTAGTTCACTCCCTCTTATCTGTCACTGTTACTTTTCATTTTCAACTCATTGCATCATAACCACCACTACTGTAAACCCTCAAAAATTTTCATAATTCTTAGGAAATAATCCTAGAAGTCTAACATTAAAAATTTAAATCCCAAAAATCAACCCAAATTAAAACCAAATTCTAAATCAAATCAAACACAAGAATTCTTAGTCTTGAGAAAACGAGAACCCTTGAAACAAAATATAAAATCAACTATCGGTCGGATCAACATCCGTGCGTTGATCAAATCATCTACCCGATTCCTAAATCGTAAATCAAAACAATATATCTAAATACCGCTTAACAACGAAATGATAAGATCTTAAATCCTTCGGTAAATTTCAGAATCAGAAATTTCAAATTTTACCAAAAGTCAAACTAAGTCAACTCATAACCCTAGACTTGGTTAAATGATCCCGAGAACCGAAAACTATTGAATAATCACAAATAAAATAAGATAAACCATAGATATTGAGCTAAAATATAAAACGATCAAAACTCGAAAATTATACGATCTTACGAATATCTCGACAAAACCGAAGTCAAATCGGAACCCTAAAAGTCAACAAAGCCTATAACAAACGCTAGTGTTTAAGATTCGACAATCCCGCATTCTCAAACCCTAGAAAAAGAAATTAAGCCAATAGCTTAAAATAGTTCGTAATAATATAGGATAACATAAAAACATCATATTCGCAAATTCCGAGTGTCCTTCAGTTTCAAACGGGATCAGTTCTCGAAAATCGTGTCCTGGAACTCGGAATATTAAAAATATTCCATTTATACCAATAGACTTGTAAAAATACAAGGATTCCAAAAATATCAGTTTTAGAATTTTTCAGTAGTTAAAAATTACAGATATCGCATTATTACTCGTATTTTTATTACTACCGGTAGTTTATATGTCTAGTCTACTATTCATAGTACTATTCCTACTATTCATTACTATTTCACTATCTCTACTTTTTCTTACACCTATTTCTTACTACCTACATACCTATTTTCTTACTTTTTATATTTCTAATACAACTTTATTCACATCAAACCTTACACATTACTTCTTTTATCACAAAACAAATAAAATAAATCAATTTCCCCCTTCTACAACAAGCAAACCGGCGCCTATCCCCCTCCCATTCATCTAATTTTATTTCTTTTTCAATTTATTTAATTACATCTAATTTTCACTCCAAAAATTCTATAAATACCCCATTCCTTCTTCATTCTTTCACACAATTCATTTCACTACCAAAACTCTCTCAAAATCTCTCCACAAATCTTCTCTTCAAGAGTTCTCTCTACAAAAACTCTCTTAAACCAATTTTCCACAAAACTCATTCCTTATACATAAACCTTCTACCACATATCATTATTCCCATAATACTCATTTCATCTACCATCTTCTTACCACTTACACACTTTAGGTAAAGATTTCTTCCAACTATTTATTCACTCATGTCATGTAACTTAACATGACTATGGTGTTGTTTTGAAACTCATATGAGTAGTAAAAGTAACAATATGTTCATATTTTGTTCTTGTACATAAGCTTTCTATTTTATTATGTTGTTATTATTATTATTATTATTTGCTTCTAATCTAACTTATATAAAGTATTATGTAGATTATGTATATATATTTATTTAGAGCATATAAGCTCATTTGTTATTTATTTACTTTCAAGTTATGCAATTTATTTCATGTTGTTATTAAGACTAGTCTTTCTAGTCTTAGACTTGTCCATATCAAATCAAAACAATCTTTTGTTTATTTTCTTTCGGACTAGTCCATTCTTAGTTTGGAGATGTCTTGATGAAGCTAAGGCTCCAATACTTGATCGGGATACCTTGATGAAGCTGAGGTTCCCAATACTTGATATTTTATTTTCTTGTTATTACTTGTTTCTAGTAAATTCTTATGTTCTTATTACTTTATATGCTCATGATACTTGCATCTACATAATGTTAATGTCTCAACTAATCTAAAAAATAGAATTTGCTTTACTAAAGGAACTTAAAACTAGATTTTTGATTACGTGATTTATCACAAAATCATGAAGTTATTATCAACAACGTAGAAATAGAGTTTTCTCAATGTTTTCTTAAATAACAAAGATATATTACCAAGGAAACATAAGAAATAAATACTTTCTTTGTATATTATGTTAACCTAAGCTTTAGTAAAATAATTTGTTAATATTAAAAGTTATTATAAAAAGATTAAGATTTAAACTCTTTTAAACTCCATGACAAAACCAAGAAACAAACTAGTTTTCAAAGTTAAGATAAAAATCAATTCATAAAGTTATGAACCCACTAGGAAAAAATAATGGTTTTCAAATTTCTAAAAGAAGTAACTCATTTTCAAAAGAATATAAATAAAGTAAGATTAACAATAATGGATTTTATCAATAAAGATGATTCTTTTTAAAAGAAATAAAAGAACAAGTTTTGGAAAGTAAAAACTTATATTTAGAAATGAATATAAGAAGACAAGACTCATTTTCTAAAACCATCCTAAATACAAAATTATGAAAAGGTTTTCATCAACTTAATATACTTTTGATAAATTTGATCTTTAATCACTAGAAGTAAAATTTATGCAAGACTAAAGGTTAAAGGAAAAATTTAACTTGTTTTGGAAAAAGGAATGAAGAAAATAAAATAAGAATATACTCAATTATAACAACCTATAAAAAATATAAAGTTTCTTCAAAAGACTTGAAAAAAAATTGTCAAAGCTAAAGTTTTAACAAATCAAAATGAATTGTTTTATGAAATAAATTGTTGAGACACTACCATTAGAAATTTTGCATATAAAGTGAGCCTATCTATATACTCAAAGGATTTATCAATTATATATACATATATAGATATCTATATGTTTACTAAAGGATTTTTGAGTGAAGTTAAGTTAGAAAATGGATTTTGCAAAAGTTTAGAAAAATTCGTTTTAAATCCATACCTAACGTTCTTGGAACCCAAATGACCTTATATGACAAAGATAACCTTAGAAATGGATAGATCCTTTCGAATAGGTAAAAAACGGTATATTATATGCGAAATTCTGAGTTAAAATGAGCAAGTTATGGCCATTTTAAATTGGAATTTCATTCTATACGATTTTGACAAACCTAGTGAAATAGAATTAGAAAGTTTAAGTAGAATTTCTACGAAATACTTATCCCTAGTATTTCTTTTGTCTAGGTGACGAAGGATACAAGAATACCCTACCCGAGGATTACTACGACTAAGAAGATTGCAAAATGGACGAGTGAGTTATTCCTCCTAATTTCGTTACCTTGCTTGTGCTTGTAAAGTAGTAGCATTAGTATACTAAGAAAAGATAAAAATGGATATATATTTGAGGAATTCGGGATTATGTGTATATATGTGATTCTATGCGTGAAATGAGAATTAAGAATATCGCAACTTCAAACTGCTTGTTTAAATAATTTTGTTTACTTACTTGTATGACTATTTATTGTTTGCTGAATTGATTAATCGCCCCTAATAAACCTTAATAAGGTTTGGCTTAAGAAAACTAAAATACGCATGCATAGCATCCATCGAGTCACATCTTTTTCGGAAGGCTGCTACTCCTACGCGTAGAGTTGGATTGGTTGTGATCGTACGATGCCATGGGCCATGTTCCTTCCTGGAGAATCCAAATCGCTCGAGGAAAGCGACTCTAGGTTTGGAGCCGAGCCAACCGAACGTTGTGGGTGAGGACCTGGGGACTAGCAGTAGAAGGTCGAGGACCTTCAACCCCGATTCCCTAACCTTTGATACGGAAGGGTAAATCCGTTCTATATATGGTTTCCGGATAACTATATATATTTGCGTAATCATGTGATTGTTGCATTGTTTGCATAGCATATGCGTGAAAATCTAAATGAACTTGTTTTAAAATATGATGCGAATGAAAAGGAATATCTCACTAAGCTAGTTGTAGCTTATACCCCTATAGATTTTGTTGAAATAGGTATACCCGTGGCTTAAAATGAGGATAATGACATTAAAGAAGTCATGGAAGGATGTTAAGCTTCTATAAAGAAAATGGAATCATAAGATGAAGTAATTTTGTAAGGTTTTTTTATATGTAAAGACTTATATGATTAGTGATGAATATTTATTTGAAGATAATAGAGGGATATGCCCCTAAGAATTGTAATTTAATATGTTTATGTTTTATGATAAGTATTCTCTTTACTTGTTACTTATTTATTATCAATATAAATTGCGCTACTTCGATGCATTCCCTTGGTTGTGATGTACGACTTATACATAATATGGAAGCTTTTGCGTGACTAAGGTAGTCATTCCTAGGCTTTAATATTGTGTATGGCCATTTTAAGTTCGGATTTCCATTCATGCGAATTTTGACGAATTCAATAAGATAGAATTAGAGAATTTGAGTAGATCTTGGGTGAAATACTCACTTTGGGTATTTCTTTTGTTTAGGTATCGAGGACCAAGATCTTTTCTTCCCCGAGGATTACTTCGACTCATAAAAAGATCACTATGGATGAGTGAGTTTCCTTTACGTTTATGTATTCACGCATGTGCTTGTAGAATAGTGCACTAGATGTTAAGAAAAGATAAAATTGATATGCATGAGGGTCATCATGGGAATTATGTATGTGAATTGTTATATGCGATCAATGAACGATAAGTATATCGGAACCTGATCTGTGAGCTATGTGTGCAATTATTGCTTGATCGCTTTAAATAAATTAATGTCGGATTGGATACCCCATAAATAAATTGTTTATGCATATCACTTAGAATATCTTTTCGCATTTTGCTACTACTGCTCAGCATGGGACCGGAAAGGTAAGCTGCTTAGCTACATCTTGAAAATTTAGGATGTTCGGGGAATACGACCTCAAGTTATAACTGAGCCGGATCGATCGCTTTGGTAAGGAAAACCCGGAGACTAGTAGTATGGTTCGTTGGAACCCAATACGCACGCAACTTTTAAGGAGGTTCTTTGAGGCCCAGTTCAAATCATTTCATAACCACCAATGGAGGGGTAAATCCATCATACATACAAAACTGGATAGTTGTATGTACTGTTTGATCATATAGTTGTTGCGTTTCATATGCTTGTTTAATGAACTTGGTTGAATGCTTGTTATGAGTACTTTTGCATAAGGAATATCTCACTAAGCTAGTTATGCATATACCCCTATAGCTTTTGATACTGCAGGATCGTTATTTTATACCCGAGACCATCTTGATCATCCGGGTAGAATCTTTATATTTGGAAGCTTTTAGAGAAACTCTGTTTTGAAGTCTTAGAGTAGACTTTCTTCTAAAATCTTCTAGTTTTAGTTATTTATCTTAATAAGATCATGTTGTTATGGAAATTATCAGGGGAATGCCCCTTAAAAGTTATAAGACTTTATATTTCAATGAAATATATTAAGTGTTATTTTGCATGTTCCGCTGCCAATATCTTAAAATACATTACTCCACCGGTCTCCCTTTGTTGTGAATGTACGCCTTGTACCGACATGGAAGCTTTCCAGTGACTGATGTAGTCATTCTTAAGTTTTAGTATTGTGTACGGCGAGCTGTCACATTTAGGGTACCCGTTGGGGCGTGACAGTTTAAGTTGTATCAGAGCATCAAGATTAGGGAAAGAAACAGTAAGTTTAGAAGTAAAAGTCTTAAAGATAGGATAAGTTTAAGATTAAGCCATAAGAGTTTTAGGAAGAATCCTAGAATTATAAAAAGTGGGGATATATAGAAAACCACATGATTTATGATCATACCTAAGACATGTAGATGGCCATAGAACTAGGTTATACCCTTAAAAAGAATAGGTGAATTTCCAAACCTGTTTTAATCCTTAAGAAAACACAACCCTTGTAAGTTGCAGCTAGTAGAAAACAGAGTTAACTTGCTTTTTGATAATGGAACTAAAAAGAAAAATATGTTTACGTAAAAGACTATATAACCAAACTTAGGTAACATCGAAAACCAGTCTCTTAAGCACCATCAAAGGATCAAAAGCAAAGATATTCTTTCAAGAAATCGGAAGAGGGAAGAAGGTGAAACCAACCCCGGATTCCCTCAAATCTCAACGGAAAGATTAAGAAAAGAAGTAAGGAGCCACGATGAGAAGAAAGTATCGCGTTCACCCACGACGTAACACCTTAGTTATTAAATCGCAATTAATCAAAAGATGTAGTTAAGTGTGTAAAGGACAACAAGTGACCTAATGATTTCTTAATAATGTGATTCTTTTGTTTTGCTTTTATGGCATTTATATTATTTCTTTTTGTGAGTAAAATTCTTGATTTTGATTTCTTACCTTGTGATTTCTTGTAATGAGTATTTGAATTTCTTAATTTCTTATTAAGCTTTTGTTAATTTCTATTATGTGATTTTATTTCCATAAGTTTTGTATTTTGATCTAAATTTCTTATCTTTATATTTGAGATTTTCGTGATTTCTGTAAACGTTAGTATAGAGCGTACAATAGAAAACTAAAATCTAAATGATTAAACAGTCTTCCCAGAAGACGTAGGAATAGAGAACAAAGGGATTCCAACAACGTACCAGCTGAACAAGGAGTACCTTTGCAAAACCAACCGGAGAATAACCTTGCTCCTGCCCCGAACCAGCAAAATGACTTTGTTGTTGCCCTTAGACAGATGAACCAATTGTTGACTATTTTGATTCAGCAACAAAATCAAAATATTCTAGCTTCTACTTCTAAAGCCACGGTAGAAGCACCCGGCGAACAGTTGCATGCCGCACCATTTCCACCACCGCCACCGCCAAGATCACACCGAAACTTGCTCACTGACTTCATCAAAAGTAACAGCTACTTCGATGGAGCCTTCGGAAAACCAAATGAGGCTGAAGACCGGTTGGCCCAAGTTAAGAGATCGTTTGATGCTTATGAGCTACCCCACCATTTAAGAGTCAGTTATGGGATGTTCCTGTTGAAATTTAATGCCCGAGTATGGTAGGGATCGAAGAAGCGAGAATTGCCTACTCCAGTTACTTAGGATATGTTTCAAGAAGAGTTCTTGGAGAACTATTTTCCAGGGCGTCTCAGAGTTCGGTACAGTGCTGACTTCTTATATATTTCTCAAAGGGGGAGAACCATCAAGTAGTATGAAATCGAGTTCAGTCGCTTGTTACAATATGCTACTGAATCCTATAAGCACAGCGAGGAGTTAAAGAGATAAGTTTTCTTGAATGGATTATATGAGGACCTAAGGATTCGTTTGGTGGAATTTGATATCAAAAGTTTTAAGGAGCTAGTGGAAAAGGCTCGAATTATAGAAGGAGCTAAAAAGATGAAAACAAAAGCTCCAGAAAAGAAAGTGTTTGTGTTTGGAAGGAAGCCTTATAAAGGACTAAGTTCAAGATCCAAAAATATGAGGTTTAAGACCTTTGGAAGTTTCAAAGAAGTGGAAGCAATCAAAAGGAAGTAACCAAGGTGGATATCACATGTTGGAAATGCCGAGGGAAGCATTATCCAAAGTCTTTCCCACAATTGTAAAACAAGTGCTACTTTTGTAGCAACCCAAATCATAAAATCCTGGAGTGTCCCAAGAAGAACACCAGTGTTTGCTATGTGTGTAAGCAGCCAGGGCACTTTGCAAATGAATGCCCAAAGAGGAAAAATGCTTTAGTGAGGTCGTCCAGCACCTCGAGAGGATCCGCCCTTGTCAGAACCAACAATGGTAACGGAAATGGGAACCGCTATAGCACATCGGTGCATGGAATGAGAGTTTACAACCTGGAAGGCCAGTGGGTGTGCGAGGAAGTCGATGATGAGGAAGAATGATGTGAGTTTGCTACCTTATAGGGAGATGAAGGTTATGATCATGGACTCGTTGCAGGTTAGGTTAGCCTTAACCTTAATCTTAAGCTATCGTTTTGATTGTTTATAGTATCTTTTTACGTTATTGAATCTGTAACAATAGAATCCCTATATCTCTTTAGATTAAAGCTTTAGAAAATTTAGATAAGTGTAGTATGGTTAGTAACTAGTGCATGTTGAACGCAAGAAGTATACGAGTAGCTAGTGAGACCGCTTATGCCTTGTTTGATATCGGAGCCAGCCATTCTTTTATCACCCTTAACCTTGCTAAGAAGACCGATTTACCTATAGTCACCACAGCTACCAGCTTCAAGACGAAGACACCCATGGGTAGCATTGTAACCACTTGAGAGATGTTGAAGGAATGTCCCCTATAGATCCAAGGACATCATACGACAAGTGACTTGATTCTGTTGGAGATGAATAAGTATGAAGTGATTCTTGGCATGAGTTGGTTGACCCGTGTTAAAGCCACGGTAGATTGTCGAGAGAAGAAGGTGTATTTTAAGGATGTAAACAGGAAGGATATTGAGTTCAAAGGAGAATCCGCTGTCACAGGGAGGCAAGGATTAAGTTCACTCGAGTTAGTGACGAATGAGGAGGAGATTGAGCAACAAATCAAAGCGATGGAAGAAGAAAGCAAAGGACCAAAGGTAGAGAATATACCTATAGTTAATGAGTTTTCTGATGTTTTTCCTGAGGAATTACTTGGATTGCCACCAAAGAGGAAGATCGATTTTGAGATTAGCTTGATGCCAAATACCGAGCCAATATCGAAAGCTCTATACAGCATGGCACCGGTAGAGTTGAAGGAACTCAAGAAGCAATTACAAGAGCTTCTGGATCAAGGATTTATTCGCCCAAGTGTATCGCCATGGGGAGCACCAGTTTTATTTGTTAAGAAATAGGATGGGTCTATGAGGTTATGTATCGATTACCGAGAGTTGAATAAAGTTACAATCAAGAATAAGTATCCATTACCTCGAATTGATGATCTCTTTGATCAGTTGCAAGAAGCAAGTGTGTTTTCCTGCATCGACCTAAGGTCCAGGTACCATCAGTTAAGAGTAAGGCCGGAGGATGTACCAAAGACCACTTTTCGGACTCGTTATGGACATTACGAGTTCTTAGTAATGTCTTTTGGATTGACAAATGCACCTGCCGCTTTCATGGACCTGATGAATCGAATCTATAAGCCATTTTTGGATAAGTGCATTATAGTTTTCATTGACGATATTTTTGTCTACTCGACTACACGAGAGGAACATAAGGAACACATCCGTATGGCGCTTTAAACGTTAAGAGAACATAAGTTGTATGCTAAGTTGCCAAAGTGCGACTTTTGGTTGGATAAGGTATCCTTTTTAGGACATGTCGTTTCTGGAGATGGCATATCGGTTGATCCTGAAAAGATTAAAGCGGTGATGGAGTGGAATCAACCAAAGACAGTAATGGAAGTAAGAAGCTTTCTTGGTCTAGCTGGCTATTATCGAAAGTTCGTAAAGAATTTCTCAACTATAGCCAAGCCGTTAACACATCTTACTCAAAAGAATGAGAAGTTTATCTGGATCGATAAAAGAGAAAAGAGTTTCCAAGAGCTCAAGCAAAATCTTATATCCACACCGATACTCGTTTTGCCAAACCTTGAGAAGCCATATACAGTACATAGCGACGCATCAAGAAATGGTCGTGGATGTGTGCTAATGCAAGATGGAAAAGTGATCGCTTATGCTTCGTGATAGTTAAGACCACATGAGCAAAATTATTCGACACATGACTTAGAGCTAGCTACTATTGTTTTCGCACTCAAGATATGGAGGCATCACTTGTATGGACAAAGATGCGAAATATATAAAGCTCACAAGAGCCTCAAGTACTAGTTCACTCAGAAGGAGTTGAATATGTGACAACAGAGATGGTTGGAGCTCATAAAAGACTATGATCTTGGAATCAATAATTGTCCAGGAAAAGTTAATGATGTCGCTGATGCCTTGAGTTAAAAGAATCACGAGGAAATTGCCGCTTTGTTGATCGACCAAAAGGAGTTGGTAAGAGAATTCGAAAGGCTGAGTATCAAGTTCATTGGACAAGATGTGGAGGTGGAAATATCTAACTTGGTGATGGAACTAACCCTTGTGGAACAGATTAAAGAAGCTCAACGATATGATGAAGTCATACAAAAGATCAAACGGGAAGTGCAGGCGGATAAGTATACTGACTTCACTATAGATGAAGAAGATGTAGTGAGGATGAAAGGAAGACTATGTGTGCTAGATGATGAGGAAATGAGAAGAGAAATCATGAGTGAAGCTCATAACTCTGGATACATAGTACACCGAGAGGAACTAAGATGTATCAAGATCTTAAGAGCCACTTTTGATAGAATGGAATGAAACAGGATGTAGCTGATTATGTGATGAAGTGTCCAACTTGTCAACAAATAAAGGTGGAACATCAAAGGCTAGGAGGACTGCTAAAGCCTTTGCCGATACTTGAGTGGAAGTAGGATCAAATCTCAATGGATTTTGTATGTGGATTACCAAGAACATCGGCAGGATATGATGCCATATGGGTCGTGATAGATCGTTTGACCAAATCAGCTCATTTCATATCAATCAACATGACGTTCTCGATGGACAAGCTAGCCAACCTATACATAAAGAAAATAGTACATTTACATGGAGTACCCACTGGGATTGTGTCAGATCGAGACCCCAGATTTGTATTTAAGTTCTGGACAAGTTTACAAAGGTGTATGGGGACAAAGTTGCATTTTAGCACGGCTCATCACGCCCAAACTGATGGACAATCGGAACTGACAATCCAAACCCTAGAGGACATGTTGCGTGCTTGTGTTATGGAATTCAAAGGGAGTTGGGATGCTCATTTGCCACTCATAGAGTTTGCCTACAACAACAACTACCACTCTACCATACAAATGCTGCCATATGAAGCTGTATATGGGCGACGCTGTATGTCGCCTTTGTTTTGGGATGATGTGGAAAAGCTCACTATTGGACCAGACTTAGTACAAAATGCAGTAGATAAAGTAAGAATAATCAAACAACGAATGAAAGAGGCCCAAGATAGACAAAAAAGCTGGGCATATCAGAAAAGACGAGTTCTCGAATTTCAAGTGGGAGATCATGTGTAAACCCCAGTTTTTCAAGTAGCCAAGATAACCCTAAACCGGAATAGCTCAAGTCTAGAGTGAGAACTAGGAACCCTAATTCCGGCTTTTCCTCGGTTTTCAATTAAGAAACTTTTATAAGAAAATTTAATCTTAAATATAGTTCTTGATTATATTTCAAACCAAGACAATATCAGATTTTAAGAAAATTTCAATTCCAGGTCATCCCGAGACCCATTATAGAAAAACGTGCCCCAGAACTAGAATTTCAAAAATTTACTTATGAGTACTCATTTGAATCAAAATAAAATAAGGATTTCAAAAATATATTTTTCATAATTTTCCGGCTTATGAAAAATACAGTTATAGCCTTTTTATTCGTATTTCTTTACTATCGGAAATTAAATTATCTTGTCTACTATTCTTCACTATTCACAAGTACTACCTATACTACCTATTTGCACACTCTATATTTCAACTCTTACCATCACTCAATCAATCACCTTTCTAAATAACTTTTTGTCTCTTAAAAATCAAGACAATTTATGACAAATGGTACACAATTCAAATCAAAAGAAGAAAATCAAATTTCCCTTCCCCCACAAGCTTCAAAACCGGCATGAATGGCTCCCCCTCCCAAGCTCCAATTTGTAATTTTTTTTAGTTATTTTATCACATTTTAACCTAATTCCATTTTATATATAAGCTATATTTTCTCTCTCTTTCTTCATTCCCTCATTTTACAAACTTTACAAAAGTGAAAAGCTCTCAAAACCTCCCCCATTTCCCTCCTTGCCGTGAGCTTTTGTCCCCCCCCCCCCCCCCCCCCCCCCCCCACACACACACACACACACAACTTCCATTTCTTCTTTCCATCTTCTATTTACTTCAAGTAAGTGAACTTTTACTCCTTCCACTCATAGATCTTGTTATGGCTAAGTGATTCTTGGATATTTCAACTAAACCCCATGATCTTTTGCTAGGGACAAGAGTATCAAAACAAGAATACCGAACCATCACAAAGTAGATCTAACATTTAAAGGAGCTTTCATGCCAAAAGCTTTATGTTTATCCATCAAAAAGTATTTGAACAAAAGATCTTTTATAAAAAATAGTTTTTATGTTTTCAAAACTCATTTAAGCATTTAGATAATAGATCTATCATTTTACTACTCATATTCATGTAGGCATTTAAGATCTCATCATTATTTTGTGTTTATGTGCATTAATAGTCTTTAATGCTTTTGTCTTTAGTAAATAACCTTCCTAGTATATAGATCTATAGTAGATGAGTTAATAAAGTCAAAAAGGAAAACACTTTTCAAGAAATGAACTTGTGTAAATTCGGATGACTTGGAAACCTAATTTAAAAAACTTTTATCAACTTCTAAACATATATTTTAATCGAGAAATGAAGCCTATAGGTGATAGATAATGTTTGGTAATATTTTTCATGAGTCTAAATGAGTTTTTATTAAATAAAATATTGGAAACAAGAGATGATTCCAATTAGAAGTTTGGAGTTAAAGTCTTGAAACCAAATTCGTAATAATGGATAGATGGTTAGAAACACTATTTTTCCGACTTCAAAATGGTATTTTCTTAAATAAATGAAGTCCTTAGGGTATAGGTATAATAAATACTTAAAGTTTTAAGTATAAAATACTTTTTTCCTAAAGGAATCAACTTGTAATGGAATTTTCTAAATTCGGATTTTTGGAACCCCCTAGTAAAGACCCACTTTAAAAGTTTACAAATGAAGATTTTAGTATAGAAATAAAGGCCTTAGGATAACTAATATAAGGGTCAAATTTCTTTAACAAAGTGGAGTTTTCCTAAAAAAAAATCCTTTAATATGTAGTGTGACTATGTGTAGTAAACTCAATTTTAAACAATAGTATGAAATGGTTTTCTAAGAAAAGTTTATTTAAATTCTTTAAATCTAAGGAGTTATAAGAACTTAGGCTCATTAGAGTTCATAATCATGACATTCATGATAGGGAAAATCATTACCATGGCATCTAGTTTCATTTTGTACTTAGGAATCTCAAGTGCATTCATGAAAACCGCATTTTTGGAATCAATATGCTCGCTGTACAGATCTGATCCCTCATTTCCGAGGCTTAGATATTTTAAAAACTTGATTTAAACTTCATATTAGAAAGCTCTTCCGAAGTAGATAGAAATCGATATAAAATTTGCAAAATTCCGATTTAAAATGACCAAGTTATGGCCATTTTAAAATGGAACTTCGAAAATGACGCGAATTTCGATTTCACTAAGTTTTCTTAGAGTTTTAGTATCCTAAGATGGTAGAATACTTATTAGGGTATTCTTATATGAATAGGTGAACCCGGAGTCGTTGAATCTTTGCCTCCGGATTATTATTACTAGAAGAAAGGCGAACCAATGGCGGAGTGAGTTTTTCTTCCGATTCATTTATTGTATGTGCTTGTAAAGTAGTGTACTAGAATGTAGGCCAAATGAATGGATATGAATGATGGGAAATAATGGGAAATTATATGTTGATGATGATGTGAGAACTCAAATTAAGAATATCGAAAACCGGATGATAAATTTTGGTTGTGTACTTAGCTATGATGGATTGTTGAGAAATTGTTTGATCGCCTAAGTAAAATGGCTTAATCAACTACTTGGACTAATGCTAATTGACATGTGCATATCATAAGGGGAAGGAGCATTAGCATTTGTAGGTTAATCGTGAACCATAAACGATATCGAATAATCGTAGGTTAGTCGTGAACCATAAACTACATCGAATAATCGTAGGTTAATCGTGAACCATAAAATGATATCGAATAATCGTAGGTTAATTGTGAACTATAAACGATATCGAATAATCGTAGGTTAGTTGTGAACCATAAACGACATCGAATAATCGTAGGTTAACCATGAACTATAAACGGCATATTGATAGTACCGCAGTAGTCGTTAATCTGCTAACCCGGGATGAAGGGCACAATTCCATCCACATATGATTTACGGCTGGTCATATGTATGTTGAACTCACGTGTTTGATGCATACACTTGCTTGATTAATAACTTGCTTGAATTGTTGTGACATGAATGTTATTGTGGAAGATTACACTCACTAAGCTAGTTAGCTTACGTCCCTACAGTCCATTCCTTTTGCAGCTATCCCATTTGTGGCTTAGGCGACGTGACCCGGCTGAACAGGTACAGAAGCTAGGAGTTTCCCCTAGAAGTTGGAATTTATGTATTAGACTTCCATAGGAAACTTCTAAGACTTGGATGACTGTATAAGACAGTTAATTATTCTTTTGCGGGGTAATGCCCCTTAGATTATGTAATATTTATTTATGTTTCATGAATTATATCCTATTGCTAATGCATGCCAAATTAAGCTTTTATCTCCATTCGGACTTGTACTCTATTGTGTGTAAAGGTACGCCTTACATCTATATAAGGCTCTCGAAAGACTAAGGCGGTAATTGAGGAATCTTATATGGTATGTGGCGGACTGTTACGTTTAGGGTACCCTATGGGGCGTGACACCATGTATACTTAAAAATAAATCTGATCAAGAGTATACATCGAGTACGCTCACAAGGAAAGTTGAGCCTACGTTACATTGGACCTTCGAAGTGCTTGAACAAGTGGGAGATTTACCTTATCGCCTAGCCTTCCACCAAACCTGTTAGGAGTACACAACGTGTTTCATGTATCGGTCTTGCGTAAAAATGTAGCGGATCTAGGTCGAGTAATAGAGTTGGAGCCTATGTTGCTAAAGGAGAACCTCACTTATGAGGAACACTCGGTGCAAATTTTGGATCGAAAAGTCCAAAAGCTACGAAATAAGGAGATCAAAATGTCAAAGTCCTTTGGAGGAATCACACCCATGAGGAGGCAACTTGGGAAGCTAAGGACGAGATCTGACGCAAATATCTGAATCTATTCAAGGAATCAGGTACAATAGTCAAGTTTTGAGGACAAAACTTTCTTTAAGGAGGGTTAGTTGTAAGCCCCTAGATTTTTCGGTAAATATAAGTAAACCCTAAGAACCGGAAATCGAACCAAAACCCTAAAGTTAACATAGTTCTATGATTAGTCTAGTAAATCTAGATCCGGTAATCCCGTATTCTTAAACCCTAGACAACGAAATTAAGATAATTATGGAAAATGACTTGTAATAATATAAGAAAGCTTTAAAATATCATATTTGTTATTTTCCAGTGTCTTTCGAATCCGAACGGGATCAATTTTCAAGAACCGTGCCCTGGTGCACTAGATAGTGAAAATATTCCAACAACACCAATAGACTCGTAAAAATATAAGGATTTCAAAAATATCAATTTTAGAATTTTGTCGGTAACTAAAAGTATCAGATATAGACCGTTTATGCATATTTTCTTTATTACCAGTATTTTAATTGTCTAGTTTACTATTCATAGTACTATTTCTACTATTCATTACTATTTCTTTATCTTTACTTTTTCTTACACTCTACTCTTACATACTACCATACCTATACCTTACAATTTACCTTTCCTATATAACTTTAATCACATCACACTTTACACATTACTTCTTTTATTAAAACAACAAAGTAAATCAATTTCCTCCCCCCTTTACAAGCCAAAACTGGTGCCTCCCCTCTCTCTCATCTATCAATTTATTTTTCTTTTTCAATTTATTTTATTACATCTAATTTCCACTCTAAAACTCTACAAATACCCAATTCCTCCTTCATTCTTTCATACAACTTATTTCCTACTAAAACTCTACCAAAATTACTCCACAAATACTCTCGCTCAAATTTCTCCCAAGTCCTCTCTTCTCTCCATAAAACCATTTTCCACATATTACTACAACTCATTCTTTTCCTCTTCAACAAACACATAACCTTAGGTAAAGTTTCTTACATATACTCATCATATTCATATAACTTAGCATGAACTTAGTGTATATTTCTTAGACTCATGAGAGTTAATGAAGTAACAATATGTTCATGTTTTGTTTTTGTTCATGTTCATATTTTACATTATGTTATTATTGTTATTATGTTGTTGTTATTATTGTTATTATTATTTGTTCCAATCTAATTTCTATATAATATTATGTATATTATGTATATATATTTCTTTAGAGCATATAAGCGCACTTGTTATTTAGTTAATTCATGCTTTGCAATTTATTTATTTATTTCATGCTATTATTAAGATTAGTCTTCCTAGTCTTAGACTTATCCTTATCAAGTTAAAACAATTTTCCTTCTTTTCTTTTCTTTTCCTTTCCTTTTAGGACTAGTCTATTCTTAGTCCCGGGATACCCTAATGAAGCTAAGGTTCCTAATACTTAATTTTATTATTATGTTCTTATTTATTATTATACATATCTTATCTTATTATGTGATATTGTTATATTTTTCATATCTACATAATCTCATTCATGCATAAACATGTTGATATTGTCTCAAACATAATGAAAAGGAGTTTTCTTAAGTAATAAAAGTAAGAACTTTATTTAAAAAATAAATTGTCACCTAAGAAATGATTTTTCCACAAAAACTTAAAGTTTTATCTTAATAAATATTTCTAAAGTTAGATAAGTTTAGCTTAAGTTTTAGTAATAATACTATATGAGATTTTATCAATGAATACATAAAATAAAGTTATCACAAACTCTTTTTTCAAACCAATGAAATAAGAAAGTTTCTTTAAACTTAATTCTTTGTTTAACAAAATTTTTCTTAAACTCATATGTAAAGCTTTCATCAACATATTAAGGTTTAGATAAGTCTTACAAAATTATCAAAGAATAACCTTTCTAAGGATAAGCTTTACTTAGGAAATAAAAATAATAAATAACTTATAAGATCATTGATATTATTTATTTAAAGTGGATCTAACTTTAGAAAAACTTGAGAACACATAACCAAGAAATGTTTAGAAAAACTACATTTTTCAAACACTAAGAATAAAGTTGTAGGAATCTTAGCAAGGCTAAAGTTATTTTTTGAAAATTTAATTATTCTCAATATTAAGAAATGGAGTAAATACTCACTTATAATAATTTAAGAAATTTTTCCAACAAAACAAAAAAGGCAATTTTCAAGTCTTAGCATTTTATTACTTTTAAGACACATTATTTTACAAAAATCATAGTTGAGACAACACCACTAAATTCATGCATATAATTTGAGTATATATATTATATTCAAAGGATTTTTCAACCAAACAAATATCTATATTTTTGTACAAGGATTTTTGGATGGAGAAAAGTTTGAAAACTTCAGTTTTAAAATCTAGAATTTTCGGAACAATTCTATACGTCACTATTCCGAGACCCAAATAAGTTCTTTTGATAAAAATAACCTTAAAAATTGATAGATCTTTTCGAATAGATAGAAAACGGTATATAATATGCAAAATTTCGAGTTAAATGAGCAAGTTATTACCATTTTAATTTGGGTTTTCCATTCATGCGAATTTTGACAAATTCAACATGATAGAATTAGAGAATTTGAGTAGATCTTGTATGAAATACTCACTTTGGGTATTTTTTTTGTTTAGGTATCGAGGACCAAATCTTTTCTTCCCCGAGGATTACTTCAACTCAGAAAAGATCGCTATGGACGAGTGAGTTTCCTTTACGTTTACGTATTCACACATGTGCTTGTAGAATAGCGCACTAGATGTTAAGAAAAGATAAAATTGATATGTATGCGGGTTATCATGGGAATCATGTATGTGAATTGTTATGTGCGATCAATGAACGATAAGTATATCGGAACCCGATCTGTGATTGATATAATTGTTTCTATGTATTGCTATGTATGTAATTATTGCTTAATCGCTTTAAATAAATTAATGTCGGATTGGATACCCCATAAGTAAATTGCTCATGCATATCACTTAAAATATCTTTTCGCATTTTGCTACTACTTCTCAGCATGGGACCGGAAAGGTAAGCTGCCTAGTTATATCTTGAGGATTTAGGACGTTCGGAAAATACGACCTCAAGTTATAGCCGAGCCGGATCGATCGCTTTGGGTAAGGAAAGCATGGGAACTAGTAATACGGTTCGTTGGAACCCTAATAGGCGTGCAACTTTTAAGGAGGTTGTTTGGGGCTCAGTTTAAATCATTCCCTAACCACCGATGGATGGGTAAATCCATCATACATACGAAACTGGATAGTTGTATGTACTGTTTGATTATACGGTTGTTGCGTTTCATATGCTTGTTATGAGTACTTTTGCGTAATGAATATCTCACTAAGCTAGTTATGCATATACCCCTATAGACTTTTGATATTGCATGATCGTTATTTTGCACCCGAGACCATCTTGATCATCCAGGTAGAATCTTTATTTTGGGAAGCTTTTAGAGCAACTCTGTTTTGAAGTCTTAAAGTAGATTTCTTCTAAAATCTTCTAGCTTTAGTTATTTATCTTAGTAAGACCGTGTTGTTATAGAAATTATCAGGGGAATGTCCCTTAAAAGTTATAAGACTTTATATTTTAATGAAATATATTAAGTGTTATTTTGCATGTTCCGTTGCTAATATCTTAAAATGTATTACTCTATCGGTCTCCCTTTGATGTGAATGTATGTCTTTGTACCGATATGAAAGCTTTCGAGTGACTGAGATAGTCATTCTTAAGTTTTAATATTATGTACGGCGGGCTGTCACGTTTAGGGTGCTTGTTGGGGTGTGACACATAAGGTATTACCAAAATGATTTTCCGGCAGATACAGACACTTTTTCAAATTTTTTGCTAACAAATTATTTATCAAGAAATAGATATAGATAAAAAAAAGTTGACAGTTCTCATCAAAAGATCATATAGAACAAATATAAATAAAATTTATATGCAAATCAAATATATTTACACATATCATTTTAAAAAAGATACAGATACAGATGAAAAACAGACAATCCAAACAGACCCCATATTGCGTAAACATGATTCACATGTGACTCCGTTGTAATATGTTGCAACTTGATTCTCATGTCTTATATGTGGATCCTTTTATCTCTTACATGTGAATTTAACAGTCCATTTTGGTAATTAATTTGTTATGTATCCTATTTTGATAATTAATTTTTAATAAGGTTGACTGACCTTTCATTTTATATGCAGTTTTTTTTGTTTTTAACTTTATCTGGTTGTTTTGATATTTTATTTTTGTTATTTTTAAAATTATGTAAAGATATAAATTTAAAAATGAATATTTTTACTTATAATAGGTTAAATAGGATAAATATTGATAAGATAAAATGCACGTGAAGATAAATTACAAGCGACAATGAGGTGATAAAAAGAGATTTCGACCCTCCACGATCTGAAAGTTCAATATAATCCGCTATCAAAATAGTCCCTCTTTTTCACAATCTTCAGAGAAAATGGTGTCACTGCTGACTTCCCCAGCACCAGCAATTGCCTCGCTACTCCCGTTATCAGCAGCTTCAAATGACCAGGTGAAGTACACACTGCTCCACCACTCCTCATTTTCCTTCATCCATATAACCTTCTTGTTTTATTTATTAATAACTTGTAATGAATGGCACAGCCTCAAAGTTTTTACCTTTTATGGTTGTTCTCTTCTTTTGCATTTATGCTCTGATCACCCTTTGAAGAAAAAAGTGGTTTATGTGCAGAAAAGCTTGTTGTGTTAATTTTACATGAAATGGCTTTTGGAAATGAGATTCTCGATTGAGGAATGAAGTAGTCAATGTGAAAATGAAAGCAAGTTTCAATTTTAATTTTGGAAGAAGGTAATTTCTTCTTTTATCCTGCGGAAATAAACAAAACCCAATTTCTGGTTTCTGATCCTACAAAAGACAAATGCTCCTAATTTCTGGTTGGGAATTTCTTATATTTTGATATAGTACAACTTTGCTATCAGCTACTTGATTTTTGCTCCTTGAGAGTTGTTTTATGGTTTTTATCTTGCAAAACTTGTTCTTATTATCAATTTTCAGCTGTATCATATACTATCCAATAGAATAATTCTTTTATTAGTCTACCAATGTCTGTTGTTTTGTTGGCTTTTTTAGATATGAAAGATTGAAACAGAGTTTGTGAGTCGAATTATCGTCCTGTTCAAATTATTAACGAATGCTGAAAGTTGGTGGTGATTTGCTTGAAATATTCACTATCTGGCTTGTTAGTTGCAGATGTGTTGGATGAAGCATGACAAAATCCTAACTCATGTACTGCCCTTAAGGTGTTCGATTTCTGGAGACAACAATGAACTTGAAAAGTGGTTTGAGCAAGTAAGTGTTTTAATGTCATTCTTCATGTTATCCTGCACTTTATTACCATGACAAGTTGCTTGAGTATTGAATTTTTCCTATTGTTTGATCTCATTGATAAGCAAACCATGTATATATATTGGTAATTCCATGTTCAGACAAATTAGTACAAGGAAAAAGCATTCTTCAACTCCACATTTGTAGGTCTGATTTGCTTTCCTTTTTCTTGCTCAATAATTAAAAAAAAAATTTCACAGAAAGTTGTCTTGACTAGTGTTACTGATTTTCATAGTGCAGAGCTTTGTTAGGGGAAAAGATTACCTTGGTCGATAGTTTTTGCTAGAGGGAAATTTTTCTACTTTATTATCATGCTAGATTGGAACTAAAGCAATACACAAGTGAATTCATTTTGACTTAAAAAATTGGGTGCCTTCAAAGAATGTTTTTGCTTGCCAGCAGGTTTTGCTGGTGTCAGAATCTGTTAATGTTTACATCAGGATCAATCCTGTGTTTTCCATGTCACAGTACAGTAAAGCTGAGTTTAAGTAGCCCAGGCGTTCCACCCTTAAAATGAAAGCAATGTTCTTCTGCTATGGTTTTGATAATCGCTTGAAGTACTTGCTTGTTGGTTCTCATATATTGCAGTCCTCCTAAAGATGCTCTTACAGGCAGAAGCAGCATCCATCTATCCTGGATTTCTGTTTTTATGGAAACCTGTTTGGTCTTACATCAAATGCATTGTGCTGCTCAATCTGGTGCTATATTTGCAGTGACAGGGATGCTACATCATGTTTGGCTCTGCATCTGCATGATGTTACATAGATGTGAGTAAAGTCTGGGCTACACTCATTTATACTCCCACATAAAAGTGCTGGATAGAGTGAATAAATTTACTAGTTGCTGAATTAGTTCAAGCATGAAAGTTTAAAAGATAGGATCTAGTTCAGAGTAACAATAAACAAGAAAACCAGAATTATTATAAGAATTAGTTTACCTCCTTGTGTTCTCAGGTATTTTAGTGACTATTCTACCTAGTCAAGTCCACTATGTATCTTATAATATAGCCAGAAACCAATCGAACAAGCTGAAACTTGTTTGAGGTTTGTTAAATTCTCATTGTATATTGTCCTTTCAATGAGACACTTGCACTTTGTTCCTATAGATTACGTAAAAGTACCCTATAGTGTCAATTATTACAAATGCTCCTTATACATTCCCAAATATCTTGAGTACTTGAAGAATATAAAATAGATGACTTGCAAGAGAAGTTTATTGTGAGAAGAATAATAAAGTACCATGGTAAAACGCTACAGCTTGATCTCTTCTTAGCTTTGACATGGCAAGAACTTGCAAGAGAAGTTTATTGTGAGAAAAATAATAAAGTACCATGGTAAAACGCTACAGCTTGATCTCTTCTTAGCTTTGACATGGCAAGAAGAAATATTAGGAACTTGCCCGTCAAGGGATTGACAAGAGGCTATGAAAATTATTGAATTTAAAGATCATTTGTGGGTATTGGTTTCATAGCATTATAATGTTATCTACAAAATGGATCAAAGGTTTCGATATAAATTTCATGTCCCTTAGAGCATTTTTATTGTGAAATATAGGCCTTTCTTGTAACTAAACATGATCATTTCCCACAAGTAAGGATTAGTTTTTCTGTTTGTTTGTGCATCCAGAGTTTTTATGTTGTTATTTAAATATTAGAGCATATTAAGGTTGGTATTGCAATCTTTTGACTTAAAAATTTGGTGAAATGCTACAGCTTGATCTCTTCTTGACTTTGACATGGCAAGAAGAAACATTAGGAACTTACCCGTCAAGGGATTGACAAGAGGCTATGAAAATTATTGAATCTAAGGATCATTTGTGGGTAGTGGTTTCATAGCATTATAATTTTATCTACAAAATGGATTAAAGGTTTTGATTTGAATTTCATGAGCCTTAGAGCATTTTTATTGTGAAATATAGGCCTTTCTTGTAACTAAACATGATCACTTCCCACATGTATGGATTAGTTTTTCTGATTGTACATCCAGAGTTTTTATATGGTTATTTAAATATTTGAGCATGTTAAGGTTGCACAAAATAAAAACAAATGGCATGCCAATCAATTTTTCTTGGTCTTTTACAGGAGAAAGTTGGGCAGAAGTCTACTTTCCTGCGACGACAGAAGTGGTTTTGCTGGTAGTATTTCTACCAGAGATTATATGCCTTGCATGAGCTCTGAAATATCTGAACAAATGAGTTATGCCCCTTTAGTCAGTGCACTGAAGACTACAGCAAGACAAAATGTTGCGAGTTTTCATTTTCCTGGACATAATAGAGGGCGTGCTGCACCATCATCATTGACTCGGCTGATTGGCCGGAGTTCATTTATTCATGATTTACCTGAGCTTCCGGAGTTGGACAACCTATTCTCACCAGAGGGGGCCATTTTAGAGGCACAGAACGAGGCTGCAAAGTTGTTTGGGTCAACAGAGACATGGTTTCTTGTTGGGGGCACAACATGTGGGATTCAAGCTGCAGTAATGGCTACTTGTTTACCTGGGGACACACTCATTCTACCTCGAAATGCCCATATATCGGCCATGTCTTCCATGGTATTATCTGGTATCATACCAAAGTATATTATTCCCGAATACAACTCTGAGTGGGATATTGCTGGTGGAATCAATTCTATACAGGTAAAAAGGGAATGGATTGTCCACAAAATTTTGCTTAGATAAAATGATTCCTGTGAATCATCTGTTTAGTTTACTATAAACAAATTATCTGTTAAGTTCGTATTTCTACATATTTGTGATTTGAGATGATATTTCTACTGCAGGTAAAAGAAGCACTAGATGAATTGGCTAAAGAAGGTAAAAAGGCTGCTGCAGTTCTTGTCACTTCCCCTACCTACCATGGTTTTTGCAGTAACATAATCGAGATTTCCCAGGTCTGTCATTCTTATGGCATTCCACTCATTGTTGATGAGGCTCATGGGGCGCATTTAGGATTTCATCCCCACATGCCCCCATCAGCCCTTCAGCAGGGAGCTGATGTTGCTGTACAGTCTACTCACAAGGTTTTGTGCTCTCTTACTCAATCGTCAATGTTACACCTGTCAAGCAAGCTTGTTGACAGGGTGAAAATATGCAGAAGCCTTCAAGCTCTTCAGAGTTCCAGTCCAAGTTATTTGCTTTTAGCATCCTTAGATGCTGCTAGAGCTCAACTGAGTGAAAATCCAACAACTATATTTAACAAAGCATTTGAATTGTCCACTATCTGCAAAACGCTAATTCAAGCAATTCCTGGAATATCTGTTCTGGACTCATCAAGCTTCCAGCACTGTAATGCAATGGATCCCTTGCGCCTCACATTTGGTTTTATGCAACTTGGTCTCTCTGCATCTGATGCTGATGATGTACTATGTCGGGATCATGGGATTGTTTGTGAACTGGTGGGAACTCGATCTGTTACTTTTGCTATAAACCTCGGAAGCTGTGGAGAGCATATTGATAGGCTTGTCACAGGAATAAAGCATCTAACTTCAATGTCAACTGCCAAGAGGGACACTGACAGAATCTCTCATAGTAAATTCCAGCCCTTTGTTGGAATTGATAGAAAACTTATTCCTAGGGAAGCCTTCTTTGCAAATAAGAGAAAAGTCAACATTGAAAAATGCCTTGGTCAGGTATGTGGAGAATTAATCTGTCCGTATCCACCAGGAATTCCAGTAATGATCCCTGGGGAGATCATTACGCAAAGTGCAGTGGAATATTTGTTCTATGTCAAACAAAGTGGTGGCTTCATCAGTGGAGCATCAGATCCTACTTTATCCTCAATAGAAATTTGTGAGATGTAACTTCTGCTTTATTGTGCTGAGGATACAGCTCTTAATGAGGCTGTGGTAATGCTGAACCATGAACCAGTATCATCAAATTGCAGCATTGTGAAGGGAAAACAGCAGAATCTACTCCTTTTTAGCACATCTTAGGTTTAGGCTAATATATCTGTACATAAATGGCCTCAACAAATGTTTTAAAATTTCTGAAGAAAGCATGACACTTAGAAATTTGGGAAATTCTAGATTTATACAGATAAGATTGGCCTGCTAATGGAAGAAGCTGAATGTTGTGCCGTTTATGCAAAGCATTGCGACATCTGAAATTCACTTTTGAAATTCTTTTGTCAAACTTTGATGTTGCAATGTAGATGATGAAATGTTCAACTTATGCGGTTTCATGTTCATGAGATGATGGCATTTTGAGTTTCTAAAACCATTCCTAATGGGATTGTGTTAAGGAAAGACGTCAAAGCGCACAGGCAGCAAGTTGATGGATATGGGATAGGAAGCAGTAAGGCAAGAATGTTGCAGATGTACAAGAAGATTGCATTCAAGCTGAATCTTTAAGTATATGCTTCTTGGTACATGGACGGGGATTGTGTTGTATTGGGTAGTTGGTAGGCCGTAATGACCATCACCCGTGCCATTGTTCTTTGCATATTCTTCCTATTAAGCTTCAAATAGGGTTTAGAGTGCTAGCCATTTCATCATATATAACACTAATGTTATACACAAGCTAATTTCAACTAAATGAGTTTCTAACATATTTTATAATACAAAAATCCTTATTTAATTTTACTACTGTAAGGACACGAACTCACACTCACATATATAATAGGTGGATTCGAGTTCCTAACCATATATAACCTATAATAATTATTTGTCTAAATCTTCAATTTGAACAAACTTGAAAACTATTAATTTTTAAAACTCTTAAGAAAATCATAACATCATCATCATCATCTTCACATACCATAAGAAATATAACTTTAAACATACATAGCTAAGTATATATATATGTATGTATGTATGTATGTATGTATATATATATATATATATATATTACAAACAAAGGCTAATAACAAGCCTTGTACAAAAGACATAAAAGGTAAATCAAGTTATAACATCTATTACATAACTTCCCAAAAAAAAAAAAAAAAAAAATAAAAGGCTATCCTATTCTATTACAAAGAGGAAATCCATAAAGTCCTTGGTCACTTTAATCTTCCAAATCATCTAGAAAATCTTCAAAATAAGTTTCATAACCCATGCTAGCATAAAACTCATCGTCTTTGATTCTTGAAAGGGATAAAATAATGAGCCAAAGGCCTAGTACACAAGTAACCAAAAATAAAGATGAGTGATTCACACAAACTTAAACTATATGCATATACAACAATCAATAGGTTATTAGCTAATCTTTAATAAATCAAGCAACATAGGAGTATTCAAATTTCGGGCAACAAGGATATTTAGGGAACTTGAGTAACGACCTCGACGCTCAGAGCGTTGAAATAAGTTGTTCGAGAACTTATATGTTCTAGATGATATATTTGAAAACGAAAAATAGTCTCATTAAGGTTCTTAGCCGTTTCTCATCTTTACTTATCTCAGTCTATAACATCACCTAATTCAAGTTCCAAAACATCGAATTAAATCATGTTACTTCATCCAAAGCCTAAGCAAACATTATACTGATACTAAAAACCCACTCGATTACCCGCCGTACCACTTACACAAGTCATTGCATCATGACAGAAGTGACCTAAGTGCCTAAATCTACCGTGTCATTGCATCATGATAAGGTCTCGCTCCCCGAACCAGATTCAACAGCGTAATAGACAACCAATTCAAACAGAATTTAAGTTTTCATAATATAGAGTAAATTTAATTATGCCTATCCTAGGTAAGAAACAAGCAGGTTACTGCATACCTATGTTATGAAGAGAACCAATAGAAGCACTCAAAGGAGTATCTATCACTGTTATAAGGAAATTCAACTCAAATCAATATAAACACTTTAGGTTATGCATATAACATAACTAATCATAGGCTTAATACTCATAGAAATTCAAATGAATCTAAACAAAGTCATAACATATCATTTATACATCTAACAAACTCATGCAAACCCATAATATCATCACGATTGCTAACTAATAGGAAGTTTAATTGGTACCAGTGTTTGCATTTGCTCCCTGTGAAAATGACCCTATACTTATCCATACTAAAAAACAATAGGTACACTTGCCTGTCGAACTGAGAATGAGATAGAACATAAGCTTATAAAATTTAAGACTCGATAACTCTAATTAAAGGTGATCAATTTTTGGGCGCCGTTGTCAGGGAATGACTTCATCATTAGGAAAATTAAAAATTTCTATGCATCTAGCACGTATTTTTGTTTGTTTTAGTATTTTGAAAATTTGTGCTGATATTGAATCATTTCATGATTTGCAGTTTATGAGCTAATGTAGAAATTCTGAACTTGCTGACTTCGATCCCAAACCTAAGAGAACAATCAGAAAGAATCTTAAATAGATAAGGGAAATCATTAAAAAGTCACTTCCTTGTATTAGAAGAGAGAGACGAATCTTCACATATGGAAGATATTATTGGAGACCCTATAGCACCTGTTAGTGCTTTGAACTCTAATGGTGGAGTTGAACAAGTTCCACAACTGAATATAAACCACCACCATATAGGGGGGATGGAAAGGAGATACCCTCTAGGAATGAGTCAGAATTAATTCACCTATGGCTCAACGAACGATGATGGATTATTGTTAACCTAACATAGATGGGGCTAGTACTAGCATTGCTCGGCCTAAAGTTGAAGCAAACACTTTTGAGATAAAGCCAAGTATCATTGAGATGATTCAACAGTGTGTTCAGTTTGACGGGTTTAGTGATGAAGATTTGAATACCCACTTGAAGCAGTTTTTGGAAATCTATGACACATTCAAGATAAGTGGGGTTTTGAAGGATGCCATCCGACCTAGGCTATTCTCGTTCTCTTTGAGAATTAATGCAAAACAATGGCTTAACTCTATGCTAAGGAATTCCATCAATACTTGGAAAGAGATAGCAAGTTGTTCATGAGGAAATATTTCCCACCAACAAGGATGGCCAAGATAAGAGCAGATGTCTCCTCATTTGGGCAGATGGACTCAGAAACCTTATATAAAGCTTGGGAGAGGTGGAAGGATTTGCTAAGAAAATGTTCCCATCATGGACTTCCAAAGTGCATGAAGTTCAGACCTTTTACAATGGTCTAAACTATACGACTAAGTAGCTCATTGATGCGGCTGTTGGAGGGAGTCTAAACCATAAATCACCTAAGCAATGCATCTAGCTATTTGAAGACATGACCAACAGCCACTATTGGTAGTCATCAGCTCGAGCTAGAGAGAAAGGGCCAATGGGGAAATATGTGTTGAATGCTAATTCCACCTTGGCACATAAGGTGGAATTGTTGGCTAGAATCACTATGGGTTAGAGCAAAACACTAGCAGTGGTCAATTATAATCTAGTAAGTTCATCAAGGGTTGTTCATGTAGAGTAGGTTGACTATATGGGAAACACAATCGAACTAAGGAAAGAGCCTTTTGTAACACCTACAATCTAGGTTGGAGGATCCACCCCAATTTTAGATGGGGTAATAACACCGAGCATACTTCAAATGGACCTCCACCTGGATTTCAGAGACAATTTCCCCCTCAAAACAAGCCAGCTTCATTGGAAAAGATGTTGACTCAATATATATAGTCTTTAGAAGGACATCATCTGGCAACTGAGGCTGCTTTAAGGAATCAAAAAAGTGTCCTCCATAACTTAGAGAACCGAGTTAGTCAAATAGCCAAGATGCTCTTCGAGAGAAATTTTAGGTCACTATTGTGTAATATAAAGACAAATCTCAAGGAGCAAGTGAAAGCTCCTAGTGGTTGAATACGTTCCTCATAACAATCATAATGTCAAGCTAGAGACAATAAACTAGCATGTATCCTTTGTGATTGTTTGTTGCTATATATTTTTTTATGTATTATTATAGTGAATTGATTATACTAGCTGCTAGGCTATGATTTTAAACTATCATTGTGTGTATAGTTGCTAAATTGATGTATAGTGTATTTCTTTATTTGTGAACTATAGACTTTTATGATAGTAGAATGTTAATGTGATGATTTCTTTTATGCATTAGTGTTCTTAGACTATGAAAAGGAGGCATTTATGTATATAAATATATGTATATATGTATGTGTGTTTGTGAATGTGTATCTTAGAAACAAGGAAAAGAGATCAAACAAAAAAAAATAAATAAATAAAATTGAAGTAGTGGGAAAAAACACAAGTCACGGGCACAAAAATTGGAAAGCTGTTGTCATTAGTTGTGTGCTAAGCCGTGAATAATGTAGTATTATAGTATTTTGTTGCATTAATTGTTATGTTAAATTGTGAATTATAATTGCGTGTCATTAATACATACACATATATATATATATGTAAGGAGTAATTATAGTGAATTCTATTTGTACCATGTTAATTATTTAATAGGTAGATATATATTTATTTGTTTATTAATAGGTGTCAAAAGACACATACTCTTTGTGCTTATTTGGACATATTTATTATATGATTTTTGTGATTTAATAAAAAAAATGACATTTATTTTGTTAAATGTTCATTTCAAGCCTTGAAGAGCTCATTATGACAATTTAAGGGAAATGAAAGCAAATGAAGCAAGTTTTGGGCTGATTTGTGCAAGAAATAAGGCCTCTACATTTCAGCCCTCCCTTTAGCACAACTAAGGCAGAATAAGGAGTGATGAAATTAGCAGGCTAAGAATATGCCACTTGCTCTCATATTAAGTAGCCAGCATGTACAAATTTAGGCTTAGAAAAATAGGAAGATAAAGGCAGAAGAAAGAGAAAAAAAATCATATAAAGAAATTTTCCCTTGTAGAAAGAGACTTTAGAGAGAGAACTTAATAGATTTCTAGGGTTTCGTAACAGCTTTGTATTTCATTACATCAATTAATGAAGAATTGCGTTTTTTATTGATTTATCTCATTATGGGTTTTAACTATTTCTCTGAATGATTGATTTGTCTTGCTATATTCATGGAGGAATAGTTGATTTTGCTAGGGTTTGTGGATCCTTAGGTCAATTTCATGTAACTTTGCTATGCTTATTTTGATTACGTGTTGATTTATTGAATTCAATAGCTTAAGCTTAATATATTCTGAATTTGTATAGTGCACGGTATGTGTTCATGTCTGATTTTGTTAAAATAGGCCGAGATGTCATTTTAATGAATAGATCTAGGCTATTGATAAGGTTATTCATAATTGCCTTGAGAGAGAGGTAGTGAGATCTTTTGTCACTTTTTTTGAAATTCATTAGATTTACTAATAGTCAAGAAGGGATTTCTACGGTTTCTCTTAGGTTTATTTACTTTTGACTTTGAGAGAAGCTCTAGCATAATTTAGTGAATATGACAATTCAAGAATCAACACATCTTTCACTGAGAAATTCTTGAGTTACATGAATTGACCAAAGGTGAAGCATGACCTAAGCAACCTTGTAAATTGACATATCTTTAGTCTTGCATGCTTGTTGTGAAACTTTTTGTTAATACTTACTGGTGTTTGTTAGATTAGGCTTAGTTTAGTTTTTAATTGATAAATCCCTCCTGTTTTCTTTAGGCTAGATAATAGGAAAAGAGTGAGTAGAAGTAATCACCAACTTTCCCTTAGAATAAAACCTATATCTTTCTATTATGCTGTTTTGATAGGTGCGCTTGCTTTTTGTTGAGATCGTAGTTAGACAAAGATTTAGAAAAGAAAATATAAATTTAAAAACTCGGTCTAACATAACCATTTACATATATATATATATATATATGTTTCTCCTTAAAAAAAAAAAAAAAAAAAACCTCTAAAGGCCTTACACTAACATTATGAGAATGTCCATTATCACTTAGTAGGGGAGGGCAACACATGGTAATGCCCATGATAGGGACTTTAACCACATAAGGAACTCACTCAGAGGCTATCATAGGGTGTGCAATGGGCGTTGTAAGAGCCCTGGTGAGCAAATGATGGATCAATCTGTAGCGGGGCTGACAACGGGCGTTAAAGAGCATAAGGAGTGAGCGATAGATCAAAGGCGATATTGGCCTTTATAATGCTCATTATGAGCTAAAGAACAACAATCATAGACGATCATAGGCTTGGTAACGCCCATGATCGACAAGTAAATGGATTTTCTTTTATGTAGAGGCTATCATGCCCGTCGTAACAGGCATGATGAGTATATTAACTAGTCTTATAAATTCAATTTTTTCTCTCTCTATTTACATTTCAAACTTCATGCTCCTTGCATCATAGAAAATCTCTTTGAACATACCTACTTGCATCCACACACCAACCCACATCCAACACTCACAATTCCCTTTAATCTCTCACTCACACACACTCCATTCAATACTTGCACCATAATCTTAAGTATGCTCCTCAACTTTATTTATCTAGCGCCTCGAATTGTTCATGTTCAAGTAAGAATTTTTTAGGACTTCAATTTTGATACACACTTGTGATTTGTGTTTCACTTGTTGCATGCGATGTAGATGTTGAGATTATATTTGAACTTGCATGTTATTGATATTTTTAGTCATTGTGTTTAGTCTAAGTCGAATTTAGGGAATTTTGAAATTGTGCTTGTTCCTTGTAGTTTTAAATTCTTGCAATGCTAAGGAAATTGGATTCATGGCATATATTGGCATAATGTAGATGCTAAGGATTTGAGGACCTCAGTGCTATAATGTAGAACTAAGCTAATTTGTAAATGTGAAGTACAATTAGGCCTTGAGTTTGGAATTGCATGTAGTTGCCAATTTCATTAGTTGTTTTCATAAACCCTAGAATCTCATAATGGACTCATTAAATTAGTGTGGGGATTTATGAAATTTCCTTGCATTATTCTTGTAATTGGGATGCTACCATGTAATGCTTGTTTCAAACATTGAATTATTAAAAACCTATGGTTATTGTAATGGAGTATGGTAGTACTAGTTTAGTTTATGCATATTGATGAACTTATTGGCTGCTTTAAACTAAGAACATCGACAAAAAATTGAACCTATAAATAGGGGATAAGTTTGTTGTAGCAATGATTGTGTGCACACGCTTACTTCGGGTTGTTAATAGAATCATAGATTATGCCTTGTTCTTTCAATTACTCCACAATCTAACTCCTTTTATGGTCTATTATAGATGGCACCCAAGAAATCAACTAAATAACCAAGAACCAAGTGGGTCAGAGTTGATGAATCACCCTCTCTAAGGTTACACCATAAAGCTCCAATGGCTCCACCAATGCACCAGTGGGTCCAAGCAATGAAAACAAGCATCGATATATGGAATTCGTGCATAAGATAGTCATCAAGCCAAATTCAGTAGATGACTAGACATGCTTAGGTGGATATAGACTAGTACCAAGTATGCGAAGATTATTAAAAGATGAAGCATCGCTAAAGTTGTTTAATTTGAGAGAGAAGGCTTACTAGGAAACAATTTTGGTGTTCTTAGCATCTTATTCAGTGAAGTATAACCACATTGAGAACAAATTATTCAATGAAGTCACTTTCTATGCTTTTGGTAAATACCATACATATAGAATGGAACAATTCGTGGCGACAAAAGGGCTTTATACCAGAGCAAAGTTAGAAGACCCATCATTTAAAGATTTACCTATGTCATTACCCTGAGATGTAACCAATAACATGTTCTGGAGTAAGATCCCAATCGGAGGCACATTTAGGCCTTGCAACTCAAAAGCATTGACTATGAGAAAAAACAGTGCTTGAGTGTTTCATTATATGTTAGTAAGGACGATCAATGTGTGTAAAGAGAGTCCTAGAGTAGTGGTGGAGCATCATATCCTTCCCTTGTATAGTGCAATACACAACTATAGAGTGAATGTGGGAGTTCTACTAGCATTTTGGCTTAGGCACCAAACTTTCACTAAAACATCCAGTGTGTACTTTGGGGCCATGATCACTGGAATCTTGAAAATTTTGAAACTTTGACCAAGGATAACTACCCTAGCAGACATAGCAGTAGAATTCGAGCCATTGCCTAAGACTCCCTTCACTTATTAGGCAGTGAAGCAAGTTTCAGATTCTAACATTGATGCGGAGGTCCCAGTGCAGAATCTCACCTACTTTCCTCAGGTAGTTTTTTAGTAGGGAATTTGATTAAATTAGAAAAGGAGATGGCTAGGAGCAAGGAAAATTAGAAGACCATTATGAAATTTCTAAAAAATAAGGCTAATGATAAGTGTCAATAGACCATTATTTTCTATGCTTATTTGGACCTATTTATTATGCAATTTTTATGATTTAATCAAGAAAAGGACATTTATTTATTAAATATTTATTTCAAGCTTTCAAGAGTTCATCATGATGACTTAAGGGAAGTGGAAGCAATCAAAGCAAGCTTGGGCTGGTTTGTGCAAGAAAAGAAGGCCTTTCATTTTTCAGCCCTCCCTTCAGCACAACCTAGGGCAGAACAAGGAGGGATGGACTTGGAAAGCTATAAATACCCAGCTTGTTTTCATTTAAAAAGGATGTACAAAGTGAGTGGTTGATAGAATAGTAGAATAATAGGGTTTTAAAGCAAATTTCTCCAAACTTAAGAGAAAAAATGTACATTCTATTGTAGAGAGAGAATCTAGAGAGAGAACTTCACATTTTTAAGGTTCCACAACGGCTTTGTGTTGCATTGTCTTAATTCATCAGGGATATTCATTCTTATTGCTTTATCTTATTGTGGGTCTTCGCTATTTCTATGATTTTTTGCTTTGTATCGTCATATTCATGGAGGAGTAGTTGATTTTGCTTCGGTTTGTGGATCTTTGGGTCAATTTCATGTAATTATACTGTTTTTATTTTGAATATGTGTTGATTTATTGAATTCAATAGCTTGAGCTTAATAGATCTTGAATCTATATAGTGCACGATATGGGTTCATGCTTGATTTCGTTAGAATAGGCTAGGAGGTCATTTTAATGAATAGATCTAGGCTATTGATAAGGTTGATCCTAACTATCTCGAGAGAGGACAAGTGAAAACCTTCAGTCTCTTGTTTTTAAAATCATTGGGTTGGTTTCTAAAATGAAGGATTCTTGTTCTTTATGCGGATCTAGGCCGATGATAACTTGTGAAGGGATTCTGGTAGTCTAATCTAGATTTAGAGTTTCTGACCTTGGGAGAGGCTTAAATTTACATTAGTGAATCCAGTGGTTCAATAATTCAATGCAACTTTTTCTGAGAAATTCTTGATTTAAATGAATAGACCTAAGGTGAAGCTTGACCCAAGTAATCTTGTGAATTGATTTATCTTATTCTTGTATGCTTGCTATGAAACTTGCTGCTGATGTTTATTGTTGTTTGTTACATTAGAATTAGTTTAGCTCTTGTAAACCCCGGTATTCTCAATAGTTAAGAAACCCCGGGAATTAGAAGCGAAACCCTAATCCGGTCCAGTTTGAGTCTAGTGAGAGGAGCCTAGGAACCCTAAATCCGGCTTTCCTTCGGTTTCATAATAAAAGAAGTTTTATAAATAAAATGAAGTTGAATTATTGTTCCAAAGTATATTTTGGACTTTTGAAAGTTTTAAATTCGGGAATTTTTCAATCCCGGGCCTTCCCGAGCTCAACTACGGAAAAGCGTGCCCCGGACCATGAACTCAGAAAAATGTTCCGGAATATTCATTAGAACCGTAATTTTATAAGGATTCCAAAAATATCAATTTTATAATTTTCCAGGTTATAAAAATTACAGTTATAGCTTTTCTCGTGTTTTCGTTACAACCGGTAAAGTAGATGTCTTGTCTACTATTCACAAGTACAACCTACACTACACACTACCCATACCATATTCTTACATCCTTACAACTACTCATTTCAATTTTCTTTTTCAAGAAATTTTGTCTCTTAAATAATTATCACATTTATTACATTTTCATTATCTAAATTACAAAAAAATCAAATTTTACACACACACACTCCTCTAGCCCCAACACCCCCCCTAGATGGCCGGCGCCCCTATCCCCTTTCCCTTTCTCTTTTGTTTTGTTTTTGATTTTTATTCAATTATAAACCCTAATCTATTCATATATAAACATATTTTTCTCTCTCTCTCTTCATTTTTACTTGTTTCAAATTTTTACCAAAGTGAAAAAGCTCTCTCCTCCCCCTCCCCTGATGCCGTGAGCCCCTCCCTCTCTTCCTCACACACTCAAGCTCAAATCTTCTTCTTTTCTACTCCAAAACTCCTCTGGTATGTTGATTTTAGGCTTGTTCTTCCTAGATCTTGTAATGGCAAAGCTATATCTTGTGTGTTTTCTCATTTAATCCCAATGAGCTCATGCTAGGGACATGAAAACACATGAACAAGAATATCAAGCCATCACAAGACATGGATCTAGAGTTTAAATGAGTTTATGTTAAGATATTTTCTTGTTCAAGCATGTAAACTAGAGATCTTGCATATATATTGATGTTCATGCCATGAAGTTTATGATTCATGCACTATATTTAGTAGATCTAATGTTTAGACATCCACATCTTCATCTACATGTATGATCATAGAGTTATTTTGATTTCCATGCATTGATGATCATAAAAATGTAGTCTTGTATATGTATAGATATGTTAGATAGTAGATCTTCATATATAGGAGGCAAGAACATTGAAAAATGAAAGGTTTTGTCAAATATGAATGGTTGGAAATTCGGATGAAATTAGAACCCTACTTTGAAAACCACCAAAACCATCATTAAACTCATATTTCACATGAAAAATAAGGGTATGTGTAATAGGTATATTGAAGGAATGATTCCCATAAGTTTAGATGAGTTTAGGCATGATATAAATGTAAAACAAGTAGTAAAGTTAGAATGAAAAATATTGATTTATGGATGTATAGTCAAATTCGTATTTTTTTGTGATGCCCACATAAACACTTAGTATCTAAACTTAGATGGCATGTTTTATGAGCTAAATGAAGTCTTTAGATAATAGATATATTGGAGCCCCAATTTTTGATACATTAAACAAGTTTTATCATAAGGAAAATGCAAGAAAAGAAAAATTACAAAATTCGGATTTTTATGAGTAGCTTATTCAAAAACATATTTACTCAATGAAAAATGTGGATTTTTATACATGAATGAAGGTCATGACTAGTATGGATGTTGGGAACTCATTTTTAATTAGGTGATAAGTAAATTCTAAGGATAAATTCATAAAAACATTAGATGATGTAAGGTTGATAATAATAACTTTTTATAAGAGATCATTAAGGAAATTCTTGATAACTAGGAATTCATAAGAGTCCATCATCAAAGATCATCAAAACCATGCATTTATGGAGTTCATTACATGATATTCATGATTGGAATTCATTCATATACCATTTATGCATGAATCATTAACTAGGAACATTTCTCATCAAAAGCAAAGCAAATTTTCGGAATTGGAGGATTTACGGGACATCTGATCCTACTGTTCCATGACCTTAATGTTTTCAAAACTTGAAATTAATATTAGAAATATATAGATTTTCAAAGTAGATAGAGATCGATATAAAATTTGCGAAATTCCGAGTTAAAATGACCAAGTTATGGCCGTTTTAAGTCGGAGCTTCCGCAAATAGCGAGAATTCCGAATTTCATCTAGTCTAGATGCATAGTTTGGATTAGTTACATGATGAGTATCTCATTAGGATTATTCTTACTTGGTAGGTGATCCCGAGCAAGACGACACCTTACTGCCCGATTATTACTACTAGAAAGACCGGCGTCCAATGGCCGAGTGAGTTTTATTTCCACTCTCAATTAATGATTGTGATTGTAATGTAGTGGCACTAGTGGTGTAGGCAAAGATAAAAATGGATATGTATGATGGGGTATATGGGGATTATATAATTGTCTGCTGTTGATGTGCGAAATGAAACTTAAGAAATATCGAAACTGGGTGTTAAGCTATTGACTGATTAGCTAGTATCTTATATTGGATGTCTGCGAATACTTGTTGGTCACCTAAAAGAATTGAACTAATGTATATTTGACTTTAATTGCAATTGGATTCATTCATATCACGATGGGATGGAGCATTAGCATTGGTTGGTTTTTCGTGATCCATAAAATGAATATGTTGGTTAATCGTGATCTATAAAATGAAATTGTTGGTTAATCGTGATCCATAAAACGAGTTATTGTTCAGTTGACCGTGAGTTTAAACGGTGTCGTACCGCAGGATTCGTTAATCTGCTAACCCGGGATGGAGGGGCAAGTCCATCCACATATGATTTCCGATTGGTCATATGTTTGTTGAACTCATTTGTTTGGTGCATACACTTGCTTGAATAATCACTTGTTTGAATGAATTGTACTCAATTGTGATATGGAAGTTCTTACTCACTAAGCTAGTTAGCTTACGCCCCCATAGTTTTTACTTATTGCAGCACGAGTTTATCTGGCTTAGACCGAGGCAAGCCACAGCTCAGGTACCGGAGATAGGAGTTTCCCATAGAAGTTTACTTCACTCTTTTTGTATAGACTTCCGTTGGAAACTAAAGAACTCTGGATGACTGTAATGGACTTGATATTATTTTGCGGGGGAATGCCCTTAGATTTTGTAAAGTATAATTATGCGTTTTGGTTTATCAACTATGGCTAATGAATGCCACATTAAACTATTTAACTCCATTGGTTGAGTATTCTATTGTCGTAAAGGAACGCTTTACATCTAGATATGACTCCCGAAGGGCTCGGATGGGGAATTCGAGAGTCTTATTTAGTATGTGGCGGGCTGTTACGTTTAGAATACCCTATGGGGTGTGACAGCTCTTAGGTGGTAGATTTTCCCTTTTTTTTTTAGGCTAGATAATAGGAAAAGAGTGAGAGTAGAAGTACTCACCAGCTTTCCCTTGGAATATGATCTATATCTTTTCTACTATGCTATATCTGATGGGTACGCTTGCCCTTAGATACCATAGTTAGACATTGCTTTAGAAAGAATCCACAACTTTTAAAACTTAAGTTTTCCTCCACTAGCAAAACACATTGGCATTACTATCCCATCATGCTTGCTGATGAAGATCATTACTAACCATCCACCTTCGCACCACCTACGACTTTAGAGGTATAGGAATATCATGCTTTAAAGCAACAAACACATCATGATGAGTAGAAGAGGAATGATGATGAGACTAAGGGCTAGTTGCAACACATATCAGCATGTAGAGATCATCTTCTCAGTAGTAGCAGGCTATTCCTCTAGCCAAAGATAGCTGCAATTTAGAATCTAAAGCTGATGGTAGTGATGGTAATGAGAGTGTTGATAAAAAATCTAGAGATGAAGAACAAGCAATGATGAGGAGGAAGATAGCGATAAAGGGAACTCACATAGTTAACCTTGTTGATATACTTGTTGAGATCTCTTTAATGAGTCTATGTAGTGATGTCTATTTTCTAGAGACTCATAGTTTTTTTTTTTTATTTTTTTTTGGTCTTTCTTCTTTATTTTGTCTTTCTTTGTTTCTAGTTAGTTTGTGGATGGTTCAATGATTCGTTGGAAGAAACTCAAAATGGAATCTTATGGATTTCTTATTCAAACTCCAAATCAAGGGAGTGTCAGTTTCTCTTTTATATACTTTCTTTTGATCCCTTAGCACATGCTCTTTATCTTTTTATATATGAGATGTTGGGGAATGTCTCCAATGTCTCCAATGAGTGTGGAGAAAGGAGAATGCTTGTATGCTAGCTGAAGTTTTCTAAAATGAATAGTAATAACGAATGCTTGTCAAACTTATCCATAAATGAAGCAAGCTGTTTTGGTATGGTGCTAATTTGGTTTTGACTTTAACTAAATTTTGTACAAGTTCTCGAATAATGAATGTAAGTACATTTAAGATGCTTGTAAGTGTGTAATATTACTAAGGCTATCGTTATAATGTGAAATCATAATGGGGCAGTTTTACTCATTATTTAATTTAGAATTTTGCATTTTAGTAGCATATGACTATAAGTTCAAGGTGTTCAATGGTATACTCTCAATATTTCCTAATGCCATTAATTAGCATGAAAAGAATATTTGAACCGAATTTACCGTTAGTGCAAAGTTCAAATGATACTAATTGGTTGAATTTTTTTCTTGTTGGGTGAGTTGTATAACACATTTTCAAAATCACAACTCAAAGTTGAAGTTTTCAAAATATATAAAACTAATTGGTTTTTTTTCAACTTTGGTTTAGCAACTTCTAACATCCATGGTAAGCACACCTACCGAAGTAGTATAGAAAAAATTATGTCAGATCCCAAGGGATCGGAGGCAGCTATTGTACTCACATTCAATCCATTATCTAACCAAGGAAAAACTTAGAAACACATAAGTGAATACAGAAACTAGGCTAGGTTAATGGAAATATTCACAAACGTTTACTAGGCAAAACTGGCAAACATAGGCTTGTAACTTTGCAAAATAGCAGCCCAGGGATAACAAGAATCCTTTGTTTGAAAAACCAACTCAATGAATTTTAAAAACAAGTGACAGAAAGTCTTCACCTATCCTCTCTCAAGGTAGATAGGATCAACTCCATTAGTAGCTATAGATCTATTCAAGAGAATGACTTCTTGGCCTACTCAATTGGAATCAAAACATGAATCTAACACGATGCACCACACAATTAGACCCACGAAAAAAAAGTAAGCTACTAATTACAAATACCTAATCAATTATACTTGAAAGCATATTTGAAATCACATGAATCAAGATTTGGATTCGTAAACCCTAAGCTGTAGGAGATTATTTCTCCATGAGTTTAAGCATTAAATCACAAAATTCTAAAGAAATAAAATTAGATTGAAGAATAATTCAATTGAAGATCATAATCTTGCGAGCATTACAAACATCGGGTTCAAAATGATTTTACTGGAAAACTATGAGTCCTCTAAAGCAAGAAGAAAATGGATTTCTTTCGCCTTAGAATTCTCTCTCTCTAAGCTATGTTAGGGAAATTTACAATAATGTACAGTGTTCTTGCAACGCATGCTTGCTATTTTTTTTTTATAGGATCAGGGTATAGAAATCATGAAGATTTTATTGCTGACGTGACAGATTCTTTAAAATGGAATTCTTTCTTCTTCTCACGTACACGTTTGATCGTGTGCTTGATTGTCACAAGATATATTGTTGCTTGGTCGTGGGCTCGAGATGATCAAGAAATGAAGCTCGACATTTAAAACGCTTAAAGTACTTGCTTTTTTGTCCATCCATCTATCAGGGTTGAATTTGAATGCATTGAGGGCTCGCAGACTTGAGGCTCGCATTGATATAGCAAAAATCGGTCTTCAAATAGCAGCTATCGAGGGTCGAAATATGAGGGTTGATATTAGAGCTCAACAAAAGCTTTTAGTACATTGATGCTCGATCACCTCAAACTAATTGTCGAGGGTCACATTGACGGCTCGAAGTTGAGGTGCGATAGACCATTTTTACTTCATCTTTTAGCCTCGATGATGGATTAGGCAGGGCTCAACTTTGTCTAACTTTGACTTTGTTTGTTGTTCTACTCTAAATCTGATAAAAACACTTCATTTCTTCTTCTTTGGATTCAATAAGCTTTTAAACAACAATTTACACTAAAAACACAAGATTCATGGGAATTTAATTAAAATTGCACCAAAAAGAGCTCAAATTCCTATGAAAAATATAGAGTAAAAGAGACTTATCACTAATCACTTGATGATCTCTCCATACCTATTCCTTCTTTTCTTAAAAAAAAAAAAAGAAAAAGAAAAAAGCTTAAGTTGAAGTGGTGGAGGTTCGATGGGGTCCCTTTAAAACATGGTCTATCGAGCCTTAATTGTGAGCCTTAGACATGACCCTCAACTTCAGTCAAAGTGATCGAGCATCATTTTGGAGAAAATACACTGTCGAGCCTCAAATCTCAACCATCGACATGTGTTTTACAGACCAACTTCATCAGAATTGCCTCGAGCCTTAGCAATACGAGCCTCGACTTTCTCAATTTTACCCTCGATAGAGTAATGGACAAAAACGCATAGTTTACTTTAGCAATTCCTGAAATCGAGCCTGGTTTTGCTTTATACAAGCTATCACGCCCCAAAAGGTACCCTAAGCGTAACAGTCTGCCACACTTAATATTAAAACTTAAGTGTGACAACCTTAGTCATTCCTATAAGCTTTGATATTAGGTGTAAGGCGTACTCTTACAGTATTTAGAGGACCATATTTTGAAATATGGAGCTTAAGAAAATACAATAACAAATTAAGAAATGGGAATCATAATATTCATTCATTCATAATAATTGTCTTACAATCTTTAGAGGCATTCCCTGTCAAAAGACTAGAGTCTAATACAAGAAATTTTCTATGAAATCTATATCTAAACTGATGCTAAACTTCATCTAAAATTCCTTAATAAAAAGGGAAATATCTAACTGCAAGGTCCCCGCGGCTTCAACCACAAATAGCTAAACTTCAAAAGATATCTATAGGGTATAAGCTAATAGGCTTAGTGAGAATTATTTCCATAAGTAAATACTTGAGTAACAAAATTCAAACAAGTTATTTAAGCAATCAAGTGAAATGCAACAAACATGTGAGCAAGCAGAGCATATAGTTTTTCGAGAACTATATGTTGAATGGATTTACGCCCTCCATTCAGGGTTTGATGATAGGAAATCTCAAAAACGAGTCAACTTAGTTGAGTTATGCTTTCGATCATTACCACCAAGCATATTAAGTTTACTCTGGTTGAGCCATGCTTTCGGATTGCTGCCAAGCATTGGTTTAATTCCATGTCGCCAAGTAATCGCTTTCAATCATTGTCGCCAAGTGTTGCTTTCGACCATGTTACTATCCTTTTCACCCAAGGATAATAACCCCATGCAATGTGACTCACTTTGTGGTATGCATGAATCAATTTATTCAAGGTATCATAGAATCATTATGGTCAATTTTAAGGTGATTATAGAATTTCAGACATATCAAATTCTATACTAAGACAAGCAATTCTTTACAAGCAATTCCTGCCTCAATATTCTTAATGAACTTTCATACACTTTAAATGTTGCATTTTGTCTTTCCTTGATTCTAATGCATCTATACTACAAGCACAATCAAGTACACAATTTAAGGAAATAAACTCACGTTGCCATGACGATACTTCTTCCAAACAGATGAGTCGATTGATCAATCGACTTAGTCAAAGTAATCTTCAGGATATGGATACTCTTCCTCGGGGTCACCTATTCAAGAAAAATACCCATAATGAGTATTCCTTGATAACCTTTTTGTAATTTGACAAAACTATATCATAAGAACGTCAAAATTCTTATATTAGATAATTCCAACTTAAAATAGCCTTAACTTGGTCATTTTAACTTGGAATTGTGCATATAATATACCATTTTCTACCTATTCAAAAAGGTTTATCCATTTCTAAAACTGTTTTCATCAAACTACATCATTTGAGCTTTAAAACAGTGGCGATTAGATTCACCACGAAATTTCCCATCCCAAAAGCATTTGTTTCAATAATAAAAAATTACTTTGATAAATACTTAGTTGTCTATGTAGTTAATAAATTCCTTTTTATAGATGTATAGCTCATATTTCACACATCTTCAAGTATTTTGTTGTCTAGAAAAAATTCTTTAGTAAAAATAATATTAGTTAGAAGTTTGAAAAAAATCAAAATTTACAAGAAATGCTTAATATAAATTCTTTAAAAATGAGTATTTTAATTATTTTGTTTTTAAAGAGTATTTTATGTTTATCTTACTATTTTCTTTTCTTTAAAAATGAATTTCTATTTTTCCTTTTGAAACTTCTAACACTAGTGTCACTTTCCCTTTTTAGTTTCTTATGTATTTCTTTTGACTATTAGTTTTAAATCTTAGTTTGAAAGCTCACATTTCCATTTTATATTACGTTTTTAATGAAAACATTTTCATAACGAGGAATGATCTTCCTTATTTTTAGAAAACAACTCTATTATTTCTAAAGTTATAGTTTCTAGAAAAAGCCTTTCAAAATAATGATATTTCCAAAATCATAATGAGTTTTTCCTAAAGGTTTGAGAAAATAAACTCCTTTTATTAATTTGAAAATTCTAAATTTTTTTAGAACTCTCTTTTGGTGACAAAAATCTCTTTGGTAAAAAGTATAGCTTAAACATTGGCGGTTTAGACAACAACCTTAATTTTGCATGAATATGAGAATAATAACAAGCAAAACAACAAAATAATAAGCAAAATAATATAAGTCAAGTATTGAGAGTCTTAGCTTTGAATCAAGGCTCTCGGGCTAAGAAATGGATTAGTCCCGAAAAGAAAAGAAAATTGTTTTGACTGTATAAGGACATGTCTAAGACTAGAAAGACTAGTCTTAAAATAGCATGAAAGTAAATAAATTGCAATAAAAGTAAATAAATAACAAGTGAGTTTATATACTCTAAAGAGGATATATATATATATATACATAAATATATTTAATTAGATAGAGGTAAGATGTTAGCATAATAACAACAATAATATGTATAAAACATAAATAACAATAATAAAAATATAGGAATAGATATTCATGAACAAGAACAGTATGAACATCGTGTATCTTCTATAACAATAAGTTTAGGAAAACTCACACTATGGTCATGTAAAGTTACATGACATGGTAGAAAGAAATATGGAAAGAAGTTTTTACCTAAAGAGAATATGGAGTAGTATGTGTGAATGGGTTTTATGTATGAGAAAAGAAGAAAGTTTGAGAGCATTTTGGGAGAGTTTTGACAGAGTATTTAGAGAGAATTTTGGTAGTGAATTTGTGGGTAGATGAAGTGTGAAAGAAATGGAAGAGGAGGGGGTATTTATAGGAAAATGAGGAGTAAAACTGTGTGATTAAAATAATTAAAAAAGAAAAAATATATGAGTGAAAATAGAGGCGGGGGGGGGGGGGGAGGGGAGTGGTTGGGTTGGGGGGGCTTCGGGTAGTGGGGCGCCGACATCTATAATAGAGAGAGGGAGAGAAGTGATTTTTTTTTTTTTGTATTTTTGTTAATTAAATGTAATAATATGTAAGGTAGATGTGATATAAAGTTATAGAAAGATAAAAAGTAAGGAAAATAGGTATGTAGAGTGTAAGAATAGGTGGTCGAAAAAATAGAGATAGATGAATAGTATAGAATAGTAATGAATAACATAATGTAAAGTAAATGTGACTAATAAAGTACCAGTAGTAAGAAAATATGCATATAAATGCAATATCTTATATTTTTAGTTATCGAAAAATTGTAAAATTGATATTTTTGAAAACCTTATATTTTTACGAGTTAATGGTATATTTGGAATATTTTTATTATTCCGAGCCCTGGGACACATTTTTTGAAAACTGTATCTTTTCCGATCCAAAACGAATTATGGTTTTACAAATATTATATTTTTAAGTTTTCTTATGTCATTACGAACTATTCTATATACTAATCTTTACTTATGAACACGGGATTGCCAGACTTAAACTGTTTTGTCTAACCAAGGTTTGTTGACCTAATCAGGGTTTAAGCTTAACCGATCGTAAAACTTTGGGGGTTTACATGAGCCTCGACCAACAGATCACACATAACCCTCGATAAGTTTTTTTCACATATCATATGCATACATGGAAAGTTATCACAAGTTTTATTAGAAAGAATATGCTACGTGTCAATAAAGTAGGCCATGTTTCTGTGCCTAATAGCCTATAAATAAACAGGCAAGCATGCGTTGTAATGTATGTACCAATAGTGTAAGTCAACATATTAACATAGATTAGTTTTTTGAAGGATTCTTGGGTGAAAAAATTTCATTTTCTTCTTACTTGAGAATTTCTTCTGTTTTCTAGGTAAAATCAATTTAACCCGATGTTTGCAAATTTTATGAATTTATGAGCAATTAATTGATTAATTTTTCGAATCTAATTTATTTCTTCTTATTCGCACTTATTTTGATAAAATAAACTCCTATAGCTTAGGGATTGTGAATCCAATTCCTGATTCAGTTGATTTCAAATGCACTTTCATGTTAATTTGATTAGGTGTTTGTAATTATTGACCTAAACTTAAACTTGTGCTTTTTAAAGGAGTGGTGCACTCTTTAGATCCACGATTGATTTCAATTAGATAGATTGAGAGATCATTCAATTGAATAGATCTGTGGTTGCTAATGGAGTTGATCCTAACTACCTTTTGCCGATGAACGAGTGAAGACTTTCTGTCACTTATTTTAAAAAAATTCATTGAGTTGTTTTTTTTTTTAAACAATGGATCATATTCTTTATGCGGGTCTAATTGGAATTTTAGATTACTGGTTTCGACAAGATCTAGAACTATTGACTTCGAGAGAAGCTTTAGTTTAAATTAGAGAATCCGGTGGTATAAACATACAATTCAAATATCTTTTAAGAATTTCATTGTTTTTAAGAAATCATTTTAATAAGGAATTGGTGAAGTAACCTTGAGCTGCTGTTTCATAGAAGTTATAGCTTATTTCTTATTTTGTCTATTAAATGTTTGTGAATATTCCTAACTTTAGATGGTTTCTTTTTTTTTTTTTTTCATTATGATTTTGTAAACCTTTCTTTTGTTAGACAATAGGTGAGGTTGGGAGTACACTAGCTGCCAACCATTCCCTTGGACCAACCTAAATCGCTATTTATGCTACATTGATAGGTACGCTTGCCTGTGTGACTGTAGTTATTGAAAACGATTTAGAAAATATTTATAAATTTGAAAAACTCGGTCAATGATCAGTATGAACTCAACTGAAAATAACACCAAGAAATAATAGATATTATAGAGAAGATCAAACACCCATCACGACCGTTATCAAGGAGAAGAAGTGACTAAAGACCACAATGGGCTCAATAATGGGCGTGATGATGGATAATTTGTTGGTCAGAGACAATCACTCCCTTCATTAACCTCGTGATGAACGGTGTGATCGGCCCTGTTTTGCAATTTTTTAAGATGGAACAGATATTTCGAAGGAAAACTTGTAAGAAACTTCTCTTTTTAGGAGGCAGAAGTGAATCCATTGTATCAAATTGTTGTATTATGTAACTTTCTTAGAAGAACTCGAGAGAGAAGACGGGAATTTGTTGTTTTGTTCATTGTAAATACTTATACTACTGTAAATCAAAAAGGGGTTTTCTTCTCTTCCCTATTCTTATGTTATATTCTATTTTAATTATGCTTATTAATTGTTTGTGTTCTATTTCATCATAAGTGAGTAGTGACTTAGGTTTACGACACCATGTTAACATGAATGTGCGTAAATAAGAAATCTGACTTATTAACGTTGATTTCTGGTGAATTGAATTTCAAAATAATTTACAATAGTGTAGTGCACAACATGGTGTTACAATAGATCTCAATGGCGAATGTTGAGAAATGAGTCCATTAAGTAGATATAATTTGCTAGAATAAACTATTCTTGCCAAAAGAGATATTATTCGGAAGTTTGTTGTGTGTTTTATGAAATTCATGAAATTAATTGAGATTAAAGCAGTCTTAAATTGTCCATTCCTTAGGAGAGATTCTAGTGAATGCAATTGAGTTTAGAATTGAGTATTTCTAAGAAAAATATTCATGGCTTAAGAATTTCTACAGATAACGATTAATGTAAACAACACTTTGATGAATCATATTGATATGGTGGGGTAAACCCACTACGAATTAAGTTTGTTATTGTTATCGTGCTAATTTGTTGTTTTAGTCTAGTGAACTATAGTTTAGTTGCTTAATTTAGACTCAATTTACTTAACTAAATTATTCAATTACTAGTTAATAAAGAGTTTAATTGGTACCAGTGTTTGCAATTGTTTCCTATGGAGACAACCATATACTCATCCATACTAACAAACGATAGGTAAACTTACCTGTCGAACTAAGTATGAGATAAAATATAGTTTTATAAAATTTAAGACTCGGTAGCTCTAATTAGAGGCAATCAACTAATGTCGAAGATAATTCTCCTTATCAGGATAAATCAGATAATGTAGGGGAAGCCAATGCCACAGATCCTAGTAGCATTGACCTGAATCTTGAACCTATGAAAGAGGCGATTGCTACACAAAATGACTAACTCCCAGTGGACCATGAATAATATGAGTTTGAAGATGTAATAGTTATTGTGGTTAATGAACAATTTCTTGCTGATGAGAATGTGATGGAGTTTTTTATGAGGGTTAAAAGAACAAAATGTTTAGGGAGTTAGATGAGAAGCAAGAGAAAATGAAAGAGAATGATAGGAGGAGAAAGCAGGTGAGAGCAAATGCCATGCCAACCCAAAAGTTTACATCCATAAAAAAGAAAGAAGAGGTTAGAAGAAGAGATGGAGAGTTGGAGGAAGTAGAAGAAGAAGATGAAAATAATTATAAAATCACTAAGAGTAATGTGGAGGGTATAGATGAAAGTGATGAAACCCCCATTATCATCCCTAAAACAAATTGCAGAAAGGTTACTCTGGAAGACCATCACCTTGAGAAATCATTGAACACAATCACAATCTTAGCCATCGCCTAATGAAGCCTAGCTAGAATTGAATCAACAATAAGAAAGGATAGAAAGCACTGCTAATGATGATAAAGACTATGATGATAGCCTTCTATAGGGTAGTGATTAAGAAAAGAAAAAGAAAGAAGAAGAAGCGAAGAGAATAGAAGATTGTCCTTCCAACAAAAACAAGTTGCAAATATGAAGCATTATATGCAATTAGAGCAACAGCTGGAGGAGGAAGAGGCTCGTAAATATCCATGTGGAGTAATTTTACTTGTTATTTAACTTAAGATTTTAGACTAAAGGTCCTTAGTAAGGCTACTCAATTAATCATTAAAAACTTACATGATTTGTATGCTTTCTAATTAGTCGTTTTGAGAGCCTTATAGTGATGCGGATGACGAATAGGATGTATGCCACCAGCTTTGAACCATAAACTGCCGGCTTTAGACATTACACCACCGATATTGAAACCAGTCTTTATTGATGACGGTTTCATCTTTTGAGTTCTGAAACACCTCCATCAGAATTGAAAACCAATCTTTATTACTGATGGTTTTGAAACCACCTACATTAATTAAAGGCTGCTAGATGATGTGGACGACGAATAGCGACGTATGCCACCAGCTTTGAACCGTAAACCGCTAGCCTTGGAAATTACACCACCCATATTGAAACTAGTCTTTATTGCTGATGGTTTCATCTTTTGAGTTCTGAAATTGCTTCTGTCGGAATTGAAAACCAGTCTTTATTACTGGCAGTTTCGAAACCATCTACATTAATTAAAGGCCGCTAGTTTTTTATTTTCGACATTAATTATCGGTTACACTATTTATTTGTATTTATTGTATTTATTATTTACCTTTTCTATATCTTTTCTTTTAAGATTCCTCATGTAATAGTATATATAGGCCTTTAGACTTGTCTTTGTTAAATCAAAACATTTCGTATACTTTAAAACCCTATTTGAGAAACTTTTCTCACAAAGTTTGCATTTTATTTGCAAATCTAGTTTATCTATGCTTTTCCCTACGTCATGTGGTATCAGAGCGGGATGGCTACTGACAATGATAGCGGTGCTCTCCGTGATGGTATTCAGGAGGGTGGAGCCCTTTAGGGGGACAAGGTGTTACAACGATTGGAGCGACGTCTAGAGCAACGGATGGAGCACATGTTCTAGCGTTTCAGGAGTGTTTTGAGGAGATTGTGGATCGTCTAGGTGCTTGTGGAGTAGATGCAAGCAGGAGACGGAACGACAAAAGAAGACTAGGGGACGATGTAGCCCATGGGGAGCTTATTGATAGACCAATTCCTACTCATAGATAACCTGTCTATGTCGAAGATTCAAAACAAAGCGATGTGGAACCACCTCGGTTCACTCGTAATCCACCATATGGTGGTCGAAGAAGGAACGATTATGATGATAGGGCTATAGGGAATTTCGTTATCAGCGGTATGGTGGGTATAGAAGAGATGGTTATGATGATAGGGATGGTGAAGACTTTCAATTCAAGGTTGACATCCCATATTTTAATGGTAATCTGGGGATTGAAGAGTTTTTAGATTGGGTTGCAGATGTGGATCAATTTTTTGATTATGCAGAGACTCCTCCTAAAAGAAGGGTTAGATTGGTGGCATGTTGTTTAAAAGGTATGGCTTCTGCATGGTGGGAGCGGATCCAATATAGGAGGAAGCGAGAAGGAAAGGGTCCAGTGCATACTTGATATAGGATGAAGTATCTGATGAAGATGGGATTCTTACCACTTGACTATGAACAAATTCTATTCTAGCAATATCAGTGGTGCTAGTAGGGAGACAAATCAGTGCATGAATTTACTGCTGAGTTCATAGGTTGGCTGAATGGAATAACCTTTTAGAATATGAGGGACAATAGGTGGCTCGATATTTGAAAGGGTTGAAACCAGCCTTGCAAGATAGAATATGGGTACAGGTTATTCGTAATTTGAGTGAGACAAAGACCTAGCCCTAAAGATTGAGTTGATGCAACAAGAACATGAAAGGAAGAATTATGAGGGGTATAAGGATGATGTTGGTTTAGAAGAGAGGACCAAGGGTATTAAAAAACATCAAACCCATGGTCACAGTGATAATAAGCGGCCTCTAGAAGATAGAGGTACAGGAAAACACCTTGAGATTAAAGGCCAAGATAAAGAGGATTTTGTGGCAGAGATTAACACGATGAGGCAAGTACATGCTTGGACTGTGAAGTAGGTTGTGATGAATAATGCTGAATCACAAATGGAGGAGCAACCAAAGTTGGTTCGCCCTTTATTTCAGGATATTCCAAATAAGTTACTGCTGATGAGAGACATCTAGAACCATATTGATCTTATTCCTGGGGCTAGCCTTTTGAATGTATCTCCTTATGGAAAGAACCCGAAGGAAAGTGAGATATTGAAAGAGGAGGTAGAGGAGCTATTGAGGAAGGGATTGATTCAAGAGTAAGTACAAGAGTGGCTCCAAAGGAGGTTCATATTTGATCCTGGAGTATACTTATGATTCTAAGTGTATCTTTGTCATCCCGAGGTTGAAGAACTCCTATAACAAGATTTAACCATAAACTCGAGGACAAGTTTTTCTCAAGTGGAGGAGAATGATGCGGACAACAAATAACGACGCATGCCACTAGCTTTGAACCGTCAACCGCCGGTCTTGGAGATTACACCACTAGTATTGAAACCAGTCTTTATTACTGGCGGTTTCATCTTTTGAGTTCTGAAACCACCTCTGTCGGAATTGAAAACTAGTCTTTATTACAGACGATTTCGAAACCACCTACATTAATTAAAGGCTACCAACTTTTTATTTCTGACATTATGTAAACCTCGAAAATTTTTCACATTAGTACACGACTCTAAAATAGAATATATGAACTAGTTAGTAAACTTAGAATCCAATAAAAACCTAAGAATAGATCAATGACTTGAATTTGGCTGGGATTAAGATCTAAAAGCCGAATAAAGGACTTCTTTGACCCTAATTGATACCTAAAATGAGATTTCTTATCTTGAACTGATAATTCAAGATATGATTAAAGGAAACCCAAATTTTCAAACCCCGAAACTTGTCTTACAAATAGAATAGATTGAAAAATATAGATGTATAAATTAAATGACTACTATTGAACTCAACAATGATTTGAGACTAGAACAATGAGTAGTAATGAGCCTATATATGGATTTAAACCCTAAATTTAAGATTCCTAGATAGTATTAAACGATACTAATAAGATTTCATAGTAGGTATCAAAAACCAAAGATATATAGATAATTTAGCTTATATATCAAAAGCAATATCGAGTAGTTAACCAAATACGCTTATAGATAGGAAAAGATAACCTAAAGATAAACCATTAGGATTATAAATACACAATAAAAACATAAACAGATGTATAACTAAAAATCTAAACTTCAAATAAATAATTGAATCACACCATTGTTCTAATTAGGGTTTTCTTAAGCTATTGGAGCCTAAAACAAAAATTGACCTAATAAGCTAAGGAAACCTTAATCACGGGAGATAAAATTCTAAAAACAATTAATCACGTAAATTTGAAACTTAAAGTTGTATTGTTTGATAAACTAAATATTTTGTAGAACTCTATAAAAATATTTTTGTACTAAAACTCTCAAATATTTGCTAAATTGTACCCGATTAACGTAATAAACTACCCAAAAATATGAATAATTATTATCTAAATATTAGTATTATATATATGCTGGTAGGATCGGTTCTATGTTGGATGAAATGAAGGGTTTTGATTTTCTAGAAAAGAAGGAGCCGAAACTTGCTTGAAAATCATCCAATTTATGCACAAATTGTCAACAAAATCAACACACCAACCAATCAAACTTTGCCAACTAATCTCCTCATTAATGATAGTAAAACAAATGGAGGAAACATAATTTAAATGAGAAAGAATTTGGATGCAAATGGTCGAAGAAAAATGTCCTCATTCCTCTCTCTCTATATAAGTGTTTATAGCTCATAATGTATAAACAAACAAACACCAAACACTCCCAAAGTTTCCAGATTAAACAAGCACCTAAATAAAAAACAAATTGATTAAAGAACAAAAATCAACTCATCCAAAACAATCCAATTCAAATCAAAGGAAAATACAACACGAAAACCGCATAATCTAGGAACAAGGTAAGTTGTTGTAATTTGACTTGTTATTTATTAAAAACAAGGATTAAAACTAACGTTTGATGATCATAAGATCATTACCAACCCAAGAACAAGCTTTAAATTCCATTGAACAAGTTTAAGTAAGGTAAAATTCGAAAACCTTAGTTGTACCTTTTCTAAATTCGAAAATTTAAGATCACATACTTGTAGATACGTTATGAGTTGATGTATGTATAGATACATGCCATAGAAACACTTAGGAATGGTTTGAGAATGTTTATGATGTAGAAAATTGAAGAAATATGAATTGTTTCATCGGAGAAGATGATGAACAGTATCAATACTGTCCCTAAGCTGGCAATGTAGACGTTGAATGCTGACGACTTATGAGGGTAGGCCGGTGGTGTTGAGATGGCTTACACTGGAACAGAAGCTACGTAAAATTTATTTTCATGTAACATGAATGAATGGCAGCTAACTAGTGTAAGCCCCTAGATTTTTCGATAATATAAGCAAACACTAAGAATCAGAAGTCAAAACGAAACCCTAAAGTTAATCTAGTTCTATGTTTAGTCTAGTGAATCTAGATCCGGCAATCCTGTATTCTTAAACCCTAGAAAACAAAATTGAAATAATTGTGGAATATGGTTTATAATAATATAGGAAAGCTTAAAAATATCAGATTCGCATTTTTCTTGTAAGCCCGGAAAATTTCAATAAATAATTTTAAGATGAACTTCGAAAATAAACCCTAAAAATCACTCCAAATTAAAACCGAATTTCAACTAGTCCAAAAACACGAACGAATTCGAAACTTCTTAATCTTGAGAAAATGAAAATCTTTAAAAAAAAATAAGAAACAGTGGTCTTCAAATTCAAAACCCGACGTACAAAAATTCCATATTTAACTCCGACTTATAAAATCGGGTAATATAAAGCCAAAAACAAAATTAAAAAGTAAATAATGATTGACTTCGAAAATAAACTCAATTCAAGAATTCCGAAAACATTAAGAGATATTAAATACTTACAAAAATAAAATTTAAAATAAATTTCTCAAATTAAATATGTTGTATAAACATAAATATCAGTTTCCAAATTGGCAAAGGTCTAAACCGGAAAATCACCCGGAAACCCTAACCGAATACAATAGTGAAGTCCGGCAATCTAGCGCCCCTAACCCTAGAGGCCGAGATGTAGTTTAATATGTAGAATAGCTCATAGTAATATGAGTTTGTTTAAAAATATCAGATTGGTAAATTTTTGACCTATTTCGAACCCGTTCGGATACAGACTTCGAAAAGCGTGTCCCGGGGCTCGAGATATCAAAAATATACCAATAGTACCGTTAGACTCGTAATTTCATAAGATTTCTAAATATATCAGTTATATAATTTTTCGGGTTATAAAAGTTACAGTTATAACCTTTTTATCGTATTTCCATTATTACCGGTAATTGATTAGTCTTTTGCACTATTCATTTTTATTTCATTACAAAATTTTATTATTCTTATAAAGCTTATATTTTTAGATAAATATTTTATATGTTATAGAAAATTTTGTTTTTCTAAAATTTAGTTCGTTTCGGGTCTTTACGGGATCAGATTCTGTTTAAGACCCGATACTAAAAATAAAATAAATTAATTTAATAATTGAAAAATTTTAAAAATATTTTATTTTCATAAAATAATTTTTTAGAATTTTTCGGGTTATAAAAATATTATTTATAGCCCATATTCGCGTATTTTGATCATACCGGTAACATATTTGTTAAAATACTAAAATAATTCAAATAATTATTTAATTTTAATATGAAAAATCTGCTACAAATTTGGAATAAATTTTCTAATTTTATTTTATTTTAATTTATTTTATTAATAAAGTACTTTTACAACCCATACCTTCAAGTACACCTTACACATATCACTTCCTTTTCACTTCAATCTTTCTACACATAATCCCACAATTCATGGCAGATTTTTGACCCTCTTTGCTGCCATTGTCCTTTATTTACTCATATTTGACTAAATTAATTATTTTCTACTCCTTCTTAAGAAAGTTACATTACACATTTATTACACAATTCAAATTCAAGTCAAATTTCAACAATTTCCTCTCTCTTTCCTCCCCCATTTCACGTGCAGCACACCCCACTTCTTGGCTGCCTTGTTTTATTTTTTTCTCATTTAATACACTCATTTTCTCTCTCTCTTTCATTTACTCATTTTCCTTTTTCATTCCTTCACCTTTTCTCTCTCTTTTTCCTCTCTCTTTCTTCTTCTTCTTGTTCTTGTTTCTTCCATGAACAAGCTGCCCCCATTCTTCCATGAGCTCCACATATTTTTAAAGATTTTTAAGCAATCTTCATCTCAAAGCTCCATAGGTGATATAGGTAAAGTGTAATGAAGGTTTCATGCATCAAATGACCTTCCATAAGCTTAAAAGCTTAGGATGATGATGCCAAAAATGAAACACTCTCTTCTCCTTTTTATTATCTTGTATTATAATTATTTTCTTGTTTAAAGTTGATATATTTTGTAGATCTAAATTTTTATAGCTTGATTTTTGTTTATGCCATAGATCTTGTTATTTAAGTTGTTATTTTTGTTATTTCTTATGATTCATGCATAGATCTATCATCTACATAGTGATTCATGCATTTAAAACTAGTTTAGAACTAGATCTAAAGTTTTGAGTTCATAGATGCATTAGATCTTTGTTTATGTTCATGAACAACTTGCTATAATATGATGATGGTAGGAAAGTTTAGGAAACTCAAGATCTATTTTATTTTCAACAAAAATGATTTTGAAAATTCGGATGAAAATGGAATATTTAGAAAAGTGGTTTTTCAACTTCAAAATGTATATTTTTCATTTAAAATGAAGGGCTTAGGGTATAGATACCATAAATGAAAGATTTTGATAAGTAAAGTTTAGATCCATGATGTTTATAGCTTATTACCATGCATTTGTTTTATGTTTATGTTCATATTAAGTATAGATCTTAGTTATGAACTCAAACAAAATTGTGAAATTCGTATTTTGGCAAGACCCCCATTTAAAAACCACTTTCCAAGTGTCAAAATGTAATTTTTCTTAAGAAAATGAAGGCTTAATATATGTATATCATCAAGACTTCTTTTTACAAGAATCAAAAGTGATTTCCAAAAGTTATTTTCAAAATAAAAATTCTATTTTCGGATTTTGGCCAAGGCCTATTTTAAAAACATGTTTTCCAACTCAAAAATGAAGTTTTTATTTAAGAAATGAAAGGCTCTAGATAGATATGTAAGGAATGGATTTTCATAAGTTAGATAGATTTTATCAAAAGATATCCAAAAATAATTTTGTAAATTCGGATCCCAACAAGACCAATTTTTAGAACCCATGTATCAACTCAAAACTCATGTTTTGTGAAAAATGAAGTATATAGGTAATAGATATCATTAAGCAATGATTTTTACAAGTTAAAATGAGTTTAGGCATGAGTAATGTGTAAAACAAGTAATGGAATTAAAATGGAAAATTTTGAGTTAGTGATCAAATTGTCAAATTCGTAATTTAGATGATGCATATGTAATCACTTAGTATTTGAGCTCAAATTGCAAGTTTTATGTGTTAAATGAAGTCCTTAGACAATAGATGTAGTAAAGTCTTAAATTTTAATGCATTAAACAAGTTTTTCCCAAGTGAATCATTCAAAAAGTGGATTTTCTAAATTCGGATTTTTGAGTAAATCATATTGGAAAATGTATTTGCAAAGTGTAAAAGAAAAATTTTTGTGAAATAAGTTCCTTAATATTATGTATGATTGAGCCTTAATTTTCTAAATATCAAATGATTTTTACTTGAAGAATCACTCAAAAACCAATTTTGTAAAATTCGGATTTGGAATCAACACCACTTGAAAACATGTTTATAAAGTGCAAAATGGAAATTTTTATGTAGAAATGAAAGTCATAAGTAATAGATATAATGAAGACTCAATTTTAACAAGAATAATTATATTTTCTTAAGTAACAAATCCAAAACAAATGGAAATGATCAAAGTTAGAAAACTAGATTTTTCATAAATAGTTGATATTATGGTCTTGCAAAATAAAAAGTTATAAAATTTCTTTTTAGCAAAATCATCAAGATCATGCATACACTAAGCTCATCTCATGTCATTCATGTTAGGAAATCATTTATATTGCATGTATAGCTAATCTATAAGATAGGAACATTACAAACGTTTACAAAACTATTTTTCGGAATCGAGACCATTACTGATCATATCTGATCCCTCTGTTCTGAGACCTAAACGTTTCCAAAACTTAAATATAATGTTAGAATTAGATAGATCTTTCGAAGTAGATAGAAATCGATATATAATTTGCGAGATTCCGAGTTAAAATGACTAAGTTATGGCTGTTTTAAGTTGGAATTCCCGCTTAGGAAGAATTACGAATTTGATAGTTCGTATGAAATTGTTTGGATTAGTTTGAGTTGAAATACTTATTAAAGTATTTCTTCCTTTTTAGGAGATCTAAATCGACGATTCCCTACCACCGGATTATTATTACTAGAAGACGGTGATCCAATGGCCGAGTGAGTTTTCTCCTTGTTTTGTTACCTTGATTGTGATTGTAGTTAGTTGCATTAGAATTATAGGAACAAGATAAAAATCGATATGAATGGGGATGGGATATATGATAAGACTGTGATGAATGTATGCCAAAGAATACTAAAGCATATCGCAACCACGATTTGATTGGATAACTGCACCGTTCTATTATTCCTGTTATTTGTGATATTGGTTGGTCACTCTAAAGAATGTATAAATATTTTTGACCTAAGCAAAAATTAAATTGGTCATGCATCGCATCGGACATATTGCATTTGGTAGCATGCTACTCCTACGCAGGTCGATCGGTATGGTCCGTGGATGACTCGTTTGGATAACGAACCTATGCAGAGCTCATTCAGGGGTACTAAGGCGCATGTGGATGCATTCTTGGATGAGCCTAGCCGATCGAGTGCTAAGAGCCGAGGGTTGGGGACTAGATGCGGTCGTGTAGACTCAATACCATTCCTAACCCAAGATACGGAGGCATAAATCCGTTCTGTGTGTGTTCCGGATAACCACGCATAATTGCTTGCTCACGTGTTTGTTCATGCATAGCATATGATTGACTAATACTTGTTTGTTATGGTACGGAATTAAGGGAATTCTCACTAAGCTAGTGTAGCTTATACCCCTATAGCTGTTTAAATGTACAGGTTATCTCAAGAATGCAAGGTGAGGACTGAATTGGTTGGAGCGGGGAATGACTCCGGGATTTTGGCAAAGGATACAAATGTTTGAAGTTATCAGCTAGTTTATGATTTGTCTTAATAATATTATGTAGGGAAGTTGTGGATGAATGTAATTGAAGTTGAATGATTTGTATTTTGAAGTATAGTGGTTTGTATCGAAAGTATAGTGGATTTTATTTCTTTACATCGTTACTCAATTGTATCAACATAAAATGTATCATACATTGTCCTCCTTTATGTGTTAGACGCCCTTGTACATAGTATGGAAGCCTTCGCGTGACTGAGGTGGTCATTCCTAGGCTTTAATATTGTGTACGGCGGACTGCCACGTTTAGGGTACTCTTCGGGGCATGACATTTCTAATGTCTTTCGGATTCGATCGGAATTAGTTTTCAAAAACCATGCCCTGGTGCACCAGATAGTGAAAATATTCTGACAACACCAATAGACTCGTAAAACTATAAGGATTTCAAAAATATCAGTTTTAGAATTTTTCGATAACTAAAAATATCAAATATAGCTTATTTACATGTATTTTCTTTACTACCGGTATTTTAATTGTCTAGTCTATTATTCATAGTACTTTTCTACTATTCATTACTATTCATCTATCTATACTTTTTCTTACACTCTATTCTTACACACTACCATACCTATACCTTACAATTTACCTTCCCCATACAACTTTAATCACATCACACTTTACATATTACTTCTTTTATTACAAAAAAAAAAAAAAAATCAATTCCCTTCCCCATACAACCCAAAACCGGCGCCTCCTCCCCTCTCCCATCCATCAATTTGTTTTAATTTCTAATTATTTATTTAACACAATTTTCCTCCCATATTTTCCTATAAATACCCCCACTTCGTTCCACTTCCTTCATACCTTCAATATACTAAAATTACTCTCTCAAATTTCTACAAGAAGTTCTCTCTCAAAGTTCTCTCAAAATTAGTCTCGATAGGTAATTTTTCTTTAGAGTTTCCTTTATGGTCATTTACTTAGTATGAACTTAGTGTGTGTTTTCTATACCATGAAGGCTAAAGAAAGCAATAATAGGTTCATACTTTGTTTTGTTCATGAATCTAATTTCTTTTATGTTGCTTTCATATATATATATATATATAAATATATCTTTTAGAGCATATAAGCTCATTTGTTTTGCAATTTATTTACTTACATTGCAATTTATTTACTTTTATGTTGTTTTAAGACTAGTCTTTCTAGTCTTAGACTTGTCCATATCAATTCAAAACAATTTTCTTTCTTTGCTTTTCTTTTCTTTTTGGGACTAGTCTATTCTTAGTCCCGGGATACCTTGATGAAGCTAAGGTTCCCAATACTTGACCTTACTTTTATGCTCTTATTTTATTCATCTTATTATGTTGTTTTTATTACATTTCTCATAGTTACATATTCTCATTCATGCATGAACATGTTGATATTGTCTCAATCATAATGAAAATGAGTTTTCTTAAGTAATAAAAATAAGAACTCTCTTTAAAAATAAATTTTGTCACATAAGGAATAATTTTTCTATAAAAACTCAAAGTTTTATCTTAACAAATATTTTCTAAGGTTAGATAAGTTTAGCTCAAGTTTTAGTAATAACACTATATGTGATTTTATCACGAAGTACATAAAAGTAAAGTTATCACAAACTCTCTTTTCAAACCAATAAAATAAGAAAGATTCTTTAAACTTAATTTTTGTTTAACCAAAAGTTTTCCTAAACTCATTTATCAAAGTTTTTACCAACACTCTAAAAATACTAAAGTCTATAAGTTTTGCAAAATTAACTTATAAGATCGTTGATATTATTCTTTTAAAGTGAATCTAACTTTAGAAAAACTTTAGAACACATAACCAAGAAATATTTAGAAAACTACATTTTTTAGTCATTAGAAATAAAGTTGTAGGAATTTTAAAAGATTAAAATTAATTTTTGAAAATTTAAAAATGGAGTTAAAAGAAGAAGATGCTCCCTTATAGTAAATTAAGAAATTTTCTTAACAAAACTAATTTCTTTTCAAAGTCTTAGCTTTTCTCACCTTTAAGACATTTTGTTTTACAAAATCATTGTTGAGACAACATCACTAAATTCATGCATATAGTTTGACTATATATATATATATATATTCAAGGATTTTTCAACCATACAAAATATCCTTATTTTTGTACAAAAGCTCTTGAATGAAGAAAAGTTTGAAACTTAAGTTTTGAAATTGGAATTTTCGTATCAAATCTATACATTACTATTACAAGACCTAAATAACTTCTTTTGATAAAAATAACCTTAGAAATGGATAGATCTTTTCGAGTAGGTAGAAATTGGTATATAATATGCAAAATTTCGAGTTAAAATGAGCAAGTTATGGCCATTTTAAGTTGGCATTTCCATTTATGCGAATTTCGACGAATCCAATAAGATAGAATTATAGAGTTTGAATAGATCTTGGAAATACTCATTTTGGGTATTTTTTTTGTTTAGGTGTTGAGGACCAAGATCTTCCTTTCCCCGAGGATTACTTCGACTCATAGAAGATTGCTATGGACGAGTAAGTTTCCTTTACATTTATGTATTCGCACATGTGCTTGTAGAATAGAGCACTAGATGTTAGGAAAAGATAAAAATTGATATGCATGTGGGATATCATGGGAATTATGTATGTGAAATGTTATATGCAATCAATGAACGATAAGTATATCGGAACCCGATCTGCTATTGATATAATTATTTCTATGTATGTATTGCTATGTGTGCAATTATTGCTTGATCACTTTAAATGATTTAATGTCATATTGGAATTTCCATATAATAAATTGCTCATGCATATCACTTAGAATATCATTTCGAAATTTTGCTACTACTCCTCAGTGTGGGATCGGAAAGTAAGCTGCCTTGCTACATCTTGAGAGTTTAAGACGTTCGGGGAATACGGTCTCAAGTTGTAGTTGAGCCGGATTGATCGCTTTGGGTAAGGAAAGCCCGGGACTAGTAGTACGGTTCGTTGGAACCCTAAGATGCGTGCAACTTCAAGGAGGTCATTTGGGGCCCAGTTCAAATCATTCCCTAACCACCGATAGAGGGGTAAATCCATCATACATACGAAACCGGATAGTCGTATGTAATGTTTGATCATATGGTTGTTGCATTTCATATGCTTTATTAATAAACTTGGTTGATTGCTTGTTGTCAGTACATTTTGGGTAAGGAATATCTCACTAAGTTAGTTATGCTTATACTTTATAGATTTTTGATATCACAGGATTATCTTTTTGTACCCGAGACCATCTTGATCACCCGGGTAGAATCCTTATTTTGGGAAGCTTTTGGAGGAATTCTGTTTTGAAGTCTTAGAGTAGATTTCTTCTAAAATCTTCTTGCTTTTGTTATTTCTCTTAGTAAAACCATGTTGTTATGAAAGTTATCTAGCAAATGCCCCTCGGAAGATGTAAGACTTTTTATTTCAATGAATTATATGAAGTGTTATTTTGCATGTTCCATTGCCAATATCTTAAAATGCATTACTTCACCAGTCTCCCTTTGATGTGAATGTACGCCTTGTACCGATATAGAAGCTTTCGAGTACTGAGGTAGTCATTCTTAAGTTTTAATATTGTATATAGTGGGCTGTCACGTTTAGGGTACCCGCTGGGGCATAACAGCTGGGGTTATACCCCAGCAGCGTATGGTTCGGCATACATGGGAAAGCTGGCGACTTACAAGCCAGTGCAAACGATACGAAATAAAATGTAAAACTTAAGAATGCCGGCATCTAGGTTTCAACGCCGGCATTGGAGCCGGCGTACACCGATGTTTTTCCTATGAGAAGTCTGTATTATATGAACAGAAAAAAAAATAATAAATACTAATAAACATATTATATATATATGTCAAAACATAATTTACTAAGTAGAAAAATAAATACAAATATTTAGAATAATAGTATTTAATACTTGATAGCTTTTAAAAACCCTAGAATTATAGGGAAATATTAAGTGTTAATAACAACTATAATTATTAAATATTTGTTCTATATAGATAAATAGTAAGAATGGAAATTGAAATAAGCTAAATTTTATGTGAAACAGATTAGGAGAAACACGACGACACTAAGCAATAATAAACGAATATGATTTACTATAATGAGTTAGGTATAGAATAACATAAAATTAGTATTAATAACTACAAAAACTTAATAAATATCAATTTTTTGAATACCAAATATATCTATACAAATATCAAGTAAGACTAAGGCAAGAAACATGAAAATAAAGATTAATTGATAATTGTTTTCATAAGACCCTTAAAGAACCAAAATAAGTGATAGAAATCGCCAAATATCAATTTAGGACACTAGACACATATAGGAGTTTAGTTATATAATCTATATTATATTGATGAATATTTTATTTATCTCAATAGGTGACTTTGATACATAGAGGACCTTCCGGCAAATTACTACGATTAAGTCACCATGAGCAGGTGAGTAATTCAGTCATATTATACTGTTTGTACTAGTAATTAGCTGAATATGTAATGCAAAGATAATAATAATATGAATATTTTAACGAAAATGTGTTGTGATATGATTTTATAATTGCTAATCTACCATTACAAAAGTGAAAATACAATGGTATGATGATAGTAGTATGATGATGATTGTGTGTAATGTATGATCACTGACTCATTAAAATAACCTGGTCATACATTGCACGTATGCATTATTGCATATACAAACGGGTGACAGCTTACTATGTATTAATATTTCGGTTCTTTGTTAATGCTTGGTTTTTCTAAAGTATTAGTTCTTTCAAGGTTTTCTTTGTCCATTGGTTCTACGGGAACTAAGTGGTAATGAAGAACACCGCCTATAGTATCAATTTGAAATGATTAATACTTAGGAAGTTTCTAAGAATGGATATAGGAAATGGTCAGTTAAAACTGCTATTAAATTTAAATTAATAACTTCAAGACGAAATCGTTGATTTTCCTGTAAATTAGTCTCTCCTGGCAGGTGGGTCATAGAATAAATGTTCTTCAACCATAAAAAGAGGGCGTAAATCTTTTTCCTGTTTGGATTCTAGATCATCCAAGCTTGTATCTGAGCATATGTTTGAGTGATTGCATTACATACGATTTGTTAATAACTTGTTTGATGTGTAATATGTCTAGTTATTCACTGAGCCGTGGTTTCACTCACACTTCAACAATCTTTTCAAGTTTACGCTTTGACCTTGGTTAGTTACTTCCAAAAACATGACTCCGGTAAGGGCTTAAGAGCTGGAAGCCTATGGTTCTACTTGGATTAATGGTTACTATTTTCCTAGAATGGATTAGTTAGTGTTATCTTATCAGTTATGTATGTAGAGAATTGCAAGAAGACTACGTGGTTTGTAATAATCTATGATACTTTATGATTGAGATAACAGTTATTTACTAATTTATTTTTTACATGTATTTATCATTTCTTATTGAAGCAACTAAAAGATCCTATTATTTTGGAAAACATGTCACTCTCCAAAGGTAATATAGTGATAGTATTCAGGTGTGACTTGTCTACATCTACGAGGGTACCCTCAGGGCGTGACACATTAATTATCGGTTATACTATTTATTTGTCTTTATTGTATTTATTATTTACCTTTTTTACATCTTATCTTTTAGGAATGTAATAGTATATATAGGCCTTTGTTAAATCAGAACATTTCATATACTTTAAAACCCTAATTGAGAACTTTTTCTCACAAAGTTTGCATTTTATTTGCAAATCTAGTTTGTCTACGCTTATCGCTACATCATATAGTCTCTAATGAAGGTTTAAGTAATACTTTTAACTTAATAAATTTTCCTTGTGTTATATCTTAAAGTAAGATCAAAACAAAAAAATGATTATGTGCTTAAGGTTGACATGAGAAAGGATCGGTCCCTCAAAATAGCAATTTCTTGACTCCTCTACAAATTTTAAATGAGCCATGAAAGAAAGAAAAACATGTTTAGTTAATATGAGCAGGACTTGGTCCCTTAGAAGAGCTAGGCTTGACTCTTCTATTAATTGAATCATGAAAGCAAAAGAAAAGAGAAATAGTTGTTAGCATGAGTAGGACTTGGTCCCTTAGAAAAGAAAGGCTTAACTCCTCTACTAATGACTAATCAAATTAAATGAAATAAAAAAGTACTTAAAAATGCTAGCTGATATGGAATGTTTTGGTCCCTTAGAAGAACAATGATTCATGACCTCTATTAGCTAAGCTATATCAATGAAAGAAAGAGAAATGGAATGATGTTGAAAGCAAAAATAAGGAAAGTGATTTAGGGCTGATGTGTATGCCTTCATTCTTAAGTATAATGCTTAGAGAGATAACGAAGGGATAATATATTGTAAATATATGGGGCTAAAATTGATTGAGTCTCTCTTACTTTGTTTGATCTTTTGAATAATTTTTGCTTTAGATTCTAACTTAAACAATGAGGTAAAGGCTAATCTATATGGATAAATTTAGTCATTTCAGCAAAAGTAACTTTAGCATATGATGGTAGGATTGAATGGAGTTAATTATGTAATAGAATGATGAGCTTATTGTTGATTAAGCTGAAATGAATGAGATATATGAGTTTGACTTGGTCAAATACTGTTCATGATTTATTTTTCCTATTAAAGAAGCTTTGCTTTGTTGATCTTGAAAGATCGTTTGTTTGAGGATAAGCAAAACTTAAGTGAGGGATTTTGATAAGTCTTTTATAATTTATCCAATTTATAAGAATTCATGCTTCATCTAGCTTATTATTAGATAAATTCCTACAAATTTGTTCTATTATTGTGAAAAAGTTATTATTTAACTACTAAGATCAAGAAATTAAGAAACAAAATGATATGAATTAGATTTGGAGCAAAACAACTAAAACAGTCAAAGACTGGATTCAACTATGCTTTTAGAGAATAAACCAAAGGCAAGAAACATGGCAAAGGGCCAAACCATGCAGTAAATCACAACTTAGTTGCACCCGCGATTCAAGCTAAGGTAAATGACGCTCTAATTTTAAACTACACCCTTAGTCATGCTCATGGTTCTAATCATGATATGAACTAAAGGTAAACCGTGCCTCTAATGAAAAGACACAACTTATATCATGGCTAGCCTTTGAACTCATAATCTAAGCCATGAAAGTGATGTTGCCCCTGTTGTCACTCACACGCTACCCTAAATTAAAGCGCTTGAAGATATGGACAAAATTCGTTAAAAAGAATCTGTCACATTAACAAATAAAACTTCATGTTTTCTATGCATCGACATCTATAAATAAGTATACATAAATATTTTAAAAAAGAAATACCATATGTAACAAATTTCTGACATAGTATAGAATAGTGTGAGAATTTCTTATGAGAGAAACTCCTCTTTCGCAACAAATTCAAGTTTTCTAGGTAAATTCATATTTAGCTTGATGCTTGTTCGTAAGATTTTTGTTCTTAATCTATAATATTCTTCTTTAATTTCATATTATTTCTCTTGAATCTATGTTTAATGTTTATATCCATGGAGAAATAATCAATTTCAACTTAGGGTTTGTGAATTCAATACCCGATCCATGTGATTTCAATGCATTTTAATTGCATATTGACTAGGTACTTATAATTAGTAGATCGAACCCTAACTCATGAGTTTATGTGAGTGCACCTTGTAGATTCATGTCTGATTTCAACTGAATAGATTGAGAAATCATTCTTTTGAATAGATCTAGGTTGCTAATGAAGTTGCTCATAATGATCTAGAGATAGTGATGGTGAAACTTTTTGTCACTTGATTTTGACTTCATTAAAATCGGTTTGAATCAAAGGATTCTTAATCTTTATACGAATCTAGGTTGCTAATACCTTGTGAAGAGATTCCTATAGTTTAATTTACACATAGAGTTTCTAACCTTGCGAGAGGCTTTAACTTATCTTAGTGAATCTATTGGTACAAGTATACCCAAAATATAACTCATTGAGTTTGTTAAGAAATCATACGATAAGGACCTGGTGGAGCAAATCCTAAGCTATTTCTTACATTAACAGATTTATCTTATAAATTTGCCTTGAAGATGTACGTATATTTTTGTTTAAATTTTAGTATAGCTCTTTGCCAGTCATAATGTCCTTTTGAGTTTTCTTTGATTAGATCATAAATAAAAAGTAAGTATGGTAGATGCTAACGATCCCCAAGGAATAAGACCTAATACTTTCTATGCTACTTCGGTAGAATTACTTACCTATGTTGGTGATTGCAACCAAAGTTGAGCAAAACTTATTAGAACTTTTATAAATTTCTGGAAAACTTTTGCTTCATGTTTTGTTTTAAAAAGCATATAAACACATACCAACTGTCACACACCAAAAGGTTCCCTAAATGCGATAGTCTACTACACTCAATATTAAAGCTTAAGTATGATAACCTTAGTCATCCCATAAGCTTCAATACGGGTGTAAGGCATACATGCACGATCATAGAGGACCAATCTTTGAAACGAGTTATTTAAGAAGACATTCATATAGCAGTTTAAGAATGGAAACCATAACATAATAACTGAAGTTAGGGAAATATATGAAGGTCTTACAAATATTTAAGGGGCATTTCCCCTACTAAAAATTTTGTAGTTCTTCAAGGTCAAAGACTAGACGTAGACTTGGACTTCTTCCAAAAACTCCTGAGGCCAAAAAGGTAATACATGTGAGAAATATCCCCGGGGCTTCAACCATAAATGGGAAAACCGCAAAAAGGTATCTATAAGGAGTAAGCTTCTTGCTTAGTGAGAATTAAATCCACAAGTAAAGTACTTCAACAATCAACAATCAACAATCAACAATCAATCAAGTTATTTAATCAAGCATATGACATGCAAGTAATCACGTGACTAAACAATACATACGATTTTCTAGGAATCATATGCTTGAATGGATTTACCCCTCCATTCGGTGGTTAAGTATTTCAGGCAATGAAGCCATGTTTTGCAAATGATATTTTTGTAGTTTTGTACATATTCCTACTAATTGCTAAAATGTAGTTGATTCAGGTGCCCACTCACCATTTAATTACAGAAAATCAAAGTCATAGATTAGGATTTCAGGTCCTCGACCTCATCATTATGATCTTGTCCTATCAAGGGTATAGTAATGAATGCAATGAGACTCAACTACATGTCATTTATGAATAATTTAATTTAAGTAATCATGACAAAATATCAGTCATTTTATAGGTGACCATGGAATTTGCAGGCAATCAACATTAAACTAAATAATACAATGATTAGTTAACAATTCCTATCTCGATATACTTATCATAATTTCAACCATGTAAGTAAAACACATGCGCTTTCACATTTTATCTTTTCCTAAAATCTAGTTTCGCTAAACTACGAGCAAATACATAAGTGCAATTGGAAGAATTTAAACTCACTCGGCCATATCAGCAGAAGCTCATTAGTCGAAATAGTCTTCTGGTTATGGTTACTCAGACTCCGCGTCACCTTCATAAAAGAAATTCCCGAAATGAGTATTTCCTGGAAGATCTACTTAAACTTGTGACTCTATTCTACTAAGTTCGTCAAAATTCGCATAGTGTGAAATTCCAATTTAAAATGGCCATAAATTACTCTTTTTAACTTGGAATTTCACCTATTATATACAGGTTTCTTTCTATTCGAAAAGATCTATCCATTTCTAGGGTTATTTCGTACATACAAGGTCATTGGGGTTGCTAAAAGTCTCGATACAGATTCAAAATAAAAAATCCCAGTTTTTGCAAAACAATTTTCCAACTAAACTTTATTAAAAAATCCTTTAGCAAAAATATAGATATGTATATATTTAAAAAATCCTTTGAGTATATATATAAGCTCACTTTACATGTAAAAATTCTAATGGTATTGTCTCAACATTTATTTTCGTAAAACAAATCATCTTGAAGTATTGAAACTTAAACTTAAAAAATTTCTTTTCAAAGTATTTTGAAGAAACTTTATATTTTCTTAGGTTATTATAAATGAGTATATTCTTATTTTTTTCCCATTTCTTTTCTAAAACAAATAAAATTTTCCCTTAACTTTGGTCTTTTACAATTTTTACTTTTATTGATAAAAGAACAAAGTTTTTAAATATTTTATTAAGTTGTTCATAACTTATTTATAGATTTGCCTTTAGAATGGTTTTAGGAAATGATTTTTTTCCTCTTATATTTTTGTTTATTAACTTAAAAAATAACTTTGTTTCTAAAACTTGGTATTTTATCTCCTTTACCGATTTTATTTGAAAAGAAGTCATTTTTAATGACAAAATCCTTTGTTTTTGATCTTATCATACTTATATTCTTGTTATTTATTTGAAAGTAGGTTCTTTCTTTAGAAACTTGAAAATCATTATTTTTCTAAGTGGGTTTATAAGTTAATAGGTTGATTTTATCTAACTTTAAAAACTAGTTTGTTTATTGGTTTTTGTTATGGAGTTGAAAAGACTTTAATCTTAAGCTTTTTGTGAAAATTTAAATACCAACAATTTATTTTTACTAAGCCTTAGGTTATAATTTTATTAAAAGAAGGTGTTTATTTCTTTTATTTCCTTGGTAAAACCATCCTTGTTGTCATTTGAGAAAACATTTAGAAAACTTGAGAAAATATTGTAAAAATCCATTTTCTAAGTTGTTAATGACAACTCCTTTATTTAGTGATTAGTTACATAATAAAAAGTTAGTTTCAAGTTCTTTTATTAAAGAAAATTTCTATTTTAAATATTGTTGAGACAATATCATTATAAAGATGCATGTATTATGAGCATGTAGTATGTAGATGATGAAAATATAAAATAAGAAGCAAGTTAATATTAATAAGCAAGATAGCAATAATAAGCAAGATATTATGGTCAAGTATTGGAAACCTTAGCTTTCTCGAGGTAGCTAAATCAAGTATTGGGAGCCTTAGCTTTATCAAGACAACCTGAGACTATGTCCTAAAAAAAGAAAAAGAAAGAAAGAGCAAAAGCAATAATAAGAGCAAATATAACAATAAGCTTGTTAGTAAGCATTTAGGCTCTAAAATATATAGATATACATATATATAGTAACATATATATAGTTAGGTTAGAACAATAATAATAGAATGATATTAACAATAAGATCATAATAACAACATAATAAAAATCAAAATTTTTGGCATGTGCAAGAACAAAGCATGAACATGTTGTTACTTCTACAACTCATATGAGTTCTTGAGAACACCATAATGATGCTGAGTTACATGACATGGAAAATAAATGGTAGAATAGGTAAGAGTATTTATCTATAAAGAAAGTACAAAGTGATATTGTAGAGAAAGTTTGATAGTGTTTATGTGTGTATGAAATGTGTAGAAAAAGTTTAGATATTAAAGAAAGAAAAGAGAGATTTTGGAAGAGAGTGTTTGCTGAATGAATTTGAGAGAATTTTAGTAAGGTGAATGAGTGTGTGAAATAATGGAGGGAGAGAGGGTATTTATAAAATTTTTGGAGTGAAAATTGAATAAATTGAAAAAGAAAAAAACATAAAATGTGTGTGTGTATGTATTACATGGCCGGCGTCAATTATAGAGAGGAGAGAGGGAGGATTTATTTATTTATTTTGTATTTTTATTAATTAAAAGTAATAAGATGTAAGATTTGATGTGAATGAAGATGTATGAGAAAAGTAAAAAGTAGATATAGGTATTGTAGAGTGTAAGAATAGGTGTAGAAAAGTAGAGATAAGTAAATAGTAATAAATAGTGTAGAATAGTACTATGAATAGTATATAAGACAATTTAATAACGGTAATAATGAAAATACGCGTAATTAAGCTATACTGAAATTTTAAATACCGAAAAATTGTAAAACTGGTATTTTGAAATCCTTGTATTTATACGAGTTTCTTGATATTATTGGAATATTTTTACTGTCGGGGGGGTATCGGGGCATGGTTTTGAAAACTGATCCCGTTCGGATCTGAAAGATGTTAAAAAATATTGAATATGGTATTTTTATGCTTTGTTATATTGTTACGATCTATTATCAACTACTATCTCAATTTTGTTTTTTCGAAGTTAAGAATACGGATTACCGGATCTAATCTACAAGGTTTTGATTTATGTTCGTTGACCTTAGGGTTTCAGGTTGACTTCTGGTTTAGGGTTTAAACATAATCGTAGCATAAAGCCTAAGGTATTACAACCTACCCCCCTTAAAGAAAGTTTTGTTATCAAAACTTGGATTACATAACTGATTATCTAAACAAGCTCGGATATTTCCTTTGGATTTCATCCTCGACCTCCCAAGTGACTTCCTCATGAGAATGGTTCTTCCGTAACACTTTAACGTACCGATCTCTTTGTTTCTAAGCTTCTGAACTTTGCGATCCAGAATCTGAACGGGGTTCCTCATATGTAAGGTTTCCCTTTAACTATACCAGTTCTAGCTCCATGATTCTATAAGGATCTTGTATATGTTTCCTTAGTGCTGACACGTAGAACACATTATGTATACCCGAAAAACTTGGCGGCAATGCTAAGCCATGAGCTAAATCACCAATCCTTTCAAGTATCTCAAATGGTCTAATGTATCTTGGGCTTAGCTTTCCTTGTGCTCGGACTCGGTGTATACTCTTTATCGGGTTAACTTTTAAATATAAATTATCTTCGATTTCGAATTCAAGAACTCCTCATTTTGTATCCGTCTAACTGTTTTTCTGTCTTGAGCTTCTTTCATTCTTTGTTGGATAATTCAAACCTTACTTGCCACATCTTGAATGAGATCGTGTCCAATGACTAACTTCTCCACATCGTCCCAAATCAAAGACGATCTACACTTTTGTCCATATGGGGCTTACAATTTCTCTTATATACAACTTGGCTAACTTGTCTATTGAATAGGTCATGTTCATTGGAATAAAGTGTGCCAACTTGGCAAGTCGATCCACTATGACCTATATGGCATCATATCCAGCTGGTGTTCTAGGTAAACTACATACAAAATCCATTGTAAATTGATCCTACTTCCATTCAGCTATAGCCAATGGTTTTAAGAATTCTCCCAGCCTTTGATTTTCCACTTTAACTTGTTAGCATGTAGGACATTTCATCACAAAGTCTGCCGCATCTCTCTTCATGCCATTCCACTAATAGTGGCCCTTGGGATCTGGGTATGTTTTTGTTCCATCGGGGTACATCGTATATTTCGAGTTATGCGATTCTTCCATAATTTCCTTTTTCATTTCTTTGTCATCCGGCACACATAACCTACCCTTCATCCTTACTACTTCCTTCTCACCAACTTCAAACTATGTGTGTCTCCCCTCTTGAACTTCTTGTTTTATCCGTTGGATCACATCATCGTATCGTTGTGCCTCCTTGATCCTTTCTATCAAAGCTGGTTCCATAACCAAGTTTGAAATCTCCACTTTCACATCTTATTTAATGAATTCAATGCTTAACCTTTCAAACTCCTTAATCAAGTTCCATAACCAATGCTTAGCAATGTAGCAACTTCCTCATGGTTCTTTAGACTTAATGTATCCACAACCACATTCACTCTTCCCAGGCAATAATTTATGCCAAAGTCATGGTCCTTTTATTAGCTCCAACCATCTTCTCTGTCGTATGTTCAATTCCTTCTGTGTGAATAAGTACTTAAGGCTTTTGTTGTCTGTGTAGATTTTGCATCTTTGCCCATAAAGATAGTGTCTCCACAACTTGAGTGCAAACACTACAGCTACCAACTCGAGATCATGGGTCAGGTAATTTTGCTCGTGCGGTCACAATTGACACAAGCGTAGGCAATTACCTTTCCATCTTGCAACAACACACATCAAAGACCATTTCTTGATGCATCACTATGTATCGTATAGGACTGTTCCGGGTTTAGCAAAACTAAGATTGGTGTCGAAACCAATCGTCGTTTAAGCTCTTGAAAACTTTGGTCTCTCTTGTCCGTCCATTCAAACTTTTCATTCTCTTGGATTAGTTAAGTCATTGTTCTGGCTATTTTGGAAAAGTCCTTCATAAACTTTTGATAATAACTAGCTAAACCCAAGAAACTCCTTACGTCTATTACAGTTCGTGGTGGTTTCCACTCTATCACCGCTATAATCTTTTCTAGGTCCATAGATATTCCTTCTTTGATACCACATGACCCAAGAAAGAAATCCGATCAGGCTAAAAATCACACTTTGACAACTTGGCAAATTACTTATGCTCTCTCAATATCTGTAATGCCATTCGTAAGTGTCCCTCATGTTCCTCGTGTGTCTTTGAGTAGACAAGGATATTATCGATGAATACTATAATAATTGTCTAGCAAAGGCTTGTACATTCAGTTCATTAAATCCATAAAAGCTGCTGGCGCATTTATCAATCCAAAAGACATCACCAAAAACTCGTAGTATCCATATCTTGTCCGGAATGCCATCTTCGACACATCTTCGAGTTCCATCCTTAGCTGGTGATATTCTAAACGCAAATCAATGCGTGAGAACACTCTTGCTCCTTGCAATTGACCAAAGAGATCATCAATCCATGGAACGGATATTTATTCTTGATGGTGACTTTATTGAGCTCTCATAATCTATACAGAGCCTCATGGATCCGTCCTTCTTCTTAACAAACAACACCAGAGCTCCCTAAGGTGAGACAATTGGTTTAATGAATCCTTAGTTTAGCAACTCTTGTAGCTGCTTTTCTAATTACTTGAGCTCCACGGGTGCCATATGTAAACCCCGGTATTCTCAGTAGCTAGGAAACACCGGGAGTTAGAAGCAAACCCTAATCCGATCCAAGTTGAGTTCAGTGAGAGAAGCCTAGAACCCTAAATCCGGCTTTCCTTCGGTTTCATAATAAAAGAAATTTTATAAAGTAAATGAAGTTGAATTATTGTTTTAAAGTACATTTTAAACCTTTGAAAGTTTTAAATTCGGAATTTTCAATTCCGAGCCTTCCCGAGCTCAATTACGGAAAAGCGTGCCCCGGACCACATAGAAAAATATTCCGGAATATTCATTAGAACCGTAATTTTAAAGGATTCCAAAAATATCAATTTCGTAATTTTTCGAGCGATAAAAATTACAGTTATAGCTTTTCCCGTGTTTTCGAACAACCGATAAAGTAGATGTCTTGTCTACTATTCACAAGTACAACCTATACACACTACCCATATCCTATTCTTACATCCTTACAACTACTCATTCCAATTTTCTTTTCCAAGAAATTTTGTCTCTTAAATAATTATCACATTTATTACATTTTAATTTACTAAATTACAAAAAATAATATTTTAAAACACACACACAGAAGTGTGGCCGGCGCCCCACCGCCCCCCCCCCCCCCCCCCCCCCCCCCCCCCCCCCCTTTGTTCCCTCTCAATTTAATTATTTTACTACATTTTATTTAGCTAAACCCTAAATTCACTTCATATATAAACATATTTTTCTCTCTCCTCTCTTCATTTCTTCTTGTTTCAAATTTTACAAAGAGTAAAAACTCTCTCTTTTACCCCCTTTGTGCCGTGAGCCTTGCCCCCTCCCCTCTCACAACTTCAACTTGTTTTCTTCTCTTTTCCACTTCAAGACTCCTTTGGTATGTTGATTTTAGGCTTTGTTCATCCCAAATCTTGTAATGGCAAGATCATTCTTGTGTGTTTCATTTAAATCCAATGAGCATGAGCAAGGGACATGAAAACACTACTACAAGAATCTCAAGCCATCACAAGAAGTGGATCTAGTCTTTAATGAGTTTTGTTTGAAATATCATCTTGTTCATGCATGTAAAGTAAAGATCTTGCATATATATTGTTGTTCATGCCATGAGATCCATGATTCATGCATTATATTAGTAGATCTAAAGTTTAGACATTCACAACTTCATGTACATGTATGATCATAGAGTTATTTTTTTTCCATGCATTGATGATCTTAAAAATGTGGTCTTGTATATGTATAGAGATGTTAGATAGTAGATATTCATATATAGAAGGCAAGAACATTGAAAAAGGAAAAGTTTTGTCAAAAATGAAATGTTGGAAATTCGGATGAAATGGAAACCCTACTTTGAAAACTCCCAAAATCATTTTTAAACTCATGTTTCATAAGAAAAATGAAGGGTATGTGTAATGGGAATATTGAAGAATGATTTTCATAAGCTTGGATGGGTTTAGGCATGATAGGAATGTAAAACAAGTGGTGGAGTTAGAATGAAAAATATTGATGTGTGGATCAATAGTCAAATTCGTAACTTAGGTTCATGCCCACAAGAACACTTAGTATCTAAGTCTAAATTGGATGTTTTATAAGCTAAATGAAGTCCTTAGATAATATATATATATGGAGCTCAATTTTTAATTCATTAGACAAGTTTTTCCATAAGAAAAATGCAAGAAAATGAATTTCAAAAATTCGGATTTTTACAAAGGCTTGTTTAAAGACATGTTTACCAATGAAAAATGGGAGTTTTTATGCATGAATGAAGGCCATGATTAATATAGACTTTGAGAACTTATTTTTAGTTAGATAACAAGTGGATTACAAGATTAAAAGTCAAAGAAACCCCAAGGAGTATAAAGTGGAAGAATAGCTTCTTAGAAATAACCTTTATGAAATTTTCCAACACTTAGGAGTTCATAAGAGTTTATTATCAAAATTATCATGACCATGCATATATTGAGTTCATTACATGGCATTCATGTAGTAATTCATTCCTATACCATTCATGCATGAATCATCAACTAGGAACATTTCTTATCAAAAGCAAAACAAATTGAAATTGAGAAATGGCAGAACAGAACTGATCCCACTGTTCCGTGACTTTACTATTTTCAAAACTTGAAAATAATATTAGAAATAGATAGATCTTTCGAAGTAGATAGAGATCGATATAAAATTTGCGAAATTCCGAGTTAAAATGACCAAGTTATGGCCGTTTTAAGTTGGAACTTCCGCAAATAGCGAGAAATCCGAATTCATCTAGTTTAGATGTATAGCGATTTAGTTACATAATGAGAATCTCATTAGGATTATTCTTTCTTGGTAGGTGATCCCGAGCAGGACGACACCCTACCTCGACTACTACTATTAGAAAGACCGGCGTCCAATGGCCGAGTGAGTTTTACTTCCACTCTCAATTAATGAATGTGATTGTAATGTAGTGGCACTAGTGGTATAGGCAAAGATAAAAAGAAATTGTATATGCATGATGGGGTATATGGGAATTATATATGTTTCTACTGTGATATGTGAAATGGAACTTAAGGAATATCGAAACCGGTTGTTAAGCTATTGACTGATTAGCTAGTATCTTATGATGAATGTCTGCGAATACTTGTTGGTCACCTAAAAGAATTGAATTAATGAATATTCGACTTCAATGGTAACTTGGATTCATTCATATCACGATGGGGTGGGAGCATTCGCATTGGTTGGTTTTTCGTGATCCATAAAACGAATATGTTGGTTAATCGTGATCCATAAAACGAATTTGTTGGTTAATCGTGATCCATAAAACGAAATATTGTTAGTTGACCGTGAGCTTAAACGGCGTCGTACCGCAGGATTCGTTAATCTGCTAACCCGGGATGGAGGGCGCAAGTCCATCCACATATGATTTCCGGTTGGTCATATGTTTGCTGATCACATCTGTTTGATGCATACACTTGCTTGAATAATCACTTGCTTGAATGATTTGTATTTAATTGTGTTATGGAAGTTAATACTCACTAAGCTAGTTAGCTTACACCCCCATAGCTTTTATCTGTTGCAGCACGAGTTTATATGGCTTAGGCCGAGGCAAGCCACAGCACAGGTACCGGAGATAGGAGTTTCCCATAGAAGTTTAATCCATTCTCTTTGTATGACTTCCGTTGGAAACTAAGGACTCTGGATGACTGTAATGGACTTGTTATTATTTTGTGGGGGAATGCCCCTTAGATTTTGTAAACTATAATTATGCGTTTTGATTTATTATCTATGGCTAATGAATGCCACATTAAACTGTTTAACTCCATTTGTTGAAGTATTCTATTGTCATAAAGGAACGCTTTACATCTATTTAAGACTCCCGAAGGGCTCGGGTAGGGAACTCGAGAGTCTTATTTAGTATGTGGCGGGCTGTTACGTTTAGGATACCCTACGGGACGTGACAGTTTAAGTTGGTATCAAAGCACTAGGTTATAAAGCAAGACAATAGGATTAAAAGAAACCGGACTTAGAAATCTAACTAATAGGTTAAATGGAGTTAAAAACGTTTTCTTGCTAAGTCTGATTAGGAGTATTGTATTACTGTAGGTCTCCTTGGGTGAGACCGGGAGCGGGCCAGGAACTTCACAAAGAGAAACGATGAGACGATGGTGGAATATAGGTTGAGGTTAAGAGAGTTGTGTGAAGATTTTGCCTTAGCCAGACATCCCCGGACTATAGGGGAAATGTACAAATTGTGGAAGGATGGATTGAGATATACCAGATGGGCTGCGTAGTGGATCGATTGAGGTATGATCCCATGGGAAGGAGGAGCTGGACAAAATTGGAGACAATTTATACTCTAGAGAGGATCATGGTTGATTATGGGCGTGAGCCCATGACTAGAGAAGCTACATTTATTTTGAAGGGTGGAGGAAACCGAACCCCTCCAGATTTTAGAGTATGGATCCCCATAGGGCCTTTATATGTGTATGCCCATATTTGTATGATCACCCTGACTGGAATTTAGCAGATGCATGGAATCATATCACTTGGCATGCGATTTACTTAGATATTCTCCCACCCCGAGTGATAGCTCCACCTCCAGCTATTGATATAGGCATGCAATTGAATGGGGGCCTGTGATTGGAGAGGATGAAGAAGAAGAAGAGGAAGAGGACCCTGAGGAGGATCCTAACTGGGAAGAAAATGTAGTTCCTAGAACCCCTACCCCACCTGCCGAGCCGGAAGCTGAAGTGAATCCGGAACCCAACCCGATTGTATGGGATTTTAATCGGGAGCTGGAGATACCTGATAGTGGTAGGGTGGAACCCGAGTTTGACCCCTTGATGTGGAGATGTTTATGTAGAAGGTGAAAATCCCCCTGTACTTGATATGGTAGTAGCTGAGCCTGTAGCCCCCGAGCCTATGGAGATAGAAGGCATGGGTGGAGAGCCAGTGAGAGAATGAGATAATAGAGACTCAGGTGAGTGAGCCGGAGGTTAGAGGTGAGGAGAACGATGTAAGCCCGAGGGAAGGGCAAGGTACTGAGGAAGAGGAGGAAAGTGAAGACCCGGAACCCTTAGTCCGACCTACTAGGAAACGGAGGATGACTACGAGGGAATACCTTAGTTTGTTCATCCGACGGGACGACGGTGGTTTTACCAGCAGGAGATGACCTCCTAGCCCGACCCCTGATGACTCTAGTGATGAGTAGAGACCGGGATGATAGCTAACCCATGAAGTCCAAGAGGAGTCCTGATTTTCTTATTTTGTAGTAGGCAATGCGGGATGCCAATTTGCCTTAGGATTTCAGGATAGTTAGTACTTTATTTGTTTCTTTTCCCTGTATTTTGTCATGTTTTCGGAAATAGGAAAATTGTTAGAATCGGAATTGGAACTTAGCTAGCCAAATTTTGGGAACAAAAATCTTGATGTAATATTTGTATGGCTCGCTAAAGTAATGAAAAGATCGTGTTTATTTCAAAGGAAAGGAGTTGAGAAAAGCATGCATGATAGTCACAATACATAAAGAACATTAACCGCATATAGATTGCATGAGCATTCATTCATTCACATTATTGTTATGAAATGTCAACTTGTTACTCTATGTGTGAATTCTTATATTCTCCTTGTGATATGAATTTATGAAACTCTGTTTCCTTCTAAATTGATTTCTGAATTTTCGCAATTTTCAAAACCTTGTTAACAAACCTAGTCCTTTTTGGAATCTGAAACCTCCTAAGAATACTAAAAATTCATTAAATAATGTGTAAACAGACGGAACCGACGAATTCGAATCGGGAACAAGGGTCTAACTCGAACGAAGCCGATCAGCCGGCTATGCCACCACCTAACCCCCAAGGGGCTGCACCCCAAAATCAACAGGGTGATGTGCTAAATGCGATTGGACAATTGGCCAATCTTCTGAACACCTTCATTCAAAATCAGAACCCGGTTCAGAACCACACCCTGGGCAAAGTGCTCGGGATTCGGCCCCGCATCCCCCACCCGCAGATCATCGGGAAATGACTGCAGAGGCACCAGCTCCACAAGAGGAGCATTCCTATAATGTGCCACCGCCACCACCCCCGCCATACAGGAGACCCCACCGAAGCTCCTTACCGGACTTTATTAAGAGCAACCGGTATTTTGATGGGGCATTCGGCAAACCGGATGAAGCCGAGGACTGGTTGGCTCAAGTTGAGCGTTCTTTTGCTGCATACGAGATTCCACCTTACCTGCAGTTGGAATATGGAACATATATGCTGAGGTACAATGCGCGGGTCTGGTGGGACTCCAAGAGAAGAAACCTGACTGCCCGCCACTTGGGAAACCTTTCGCCGGGAATTTCTGAACAATTATTTTCCCTCCAGCTTGAGGGTGAAATATAGTGCTGATTTCCTCCATGTAAAGCAAAAGGGGAGGACAGTAGAGCAATATGAAACCGAGTTCGTTCACTTGCTGCAGTATGCCCCTGAGTCTTTCAGGGATAGTGAAGAATTAAAGAAGCAGGTATTTCTGGGAGGCTTAGATGAGGAACTGCGGATCAAGTTGGAAGAGTTTGGAGTCAGGACATATCCTGAAATGGTAGAGAAGGCCCGGGTGATTGAAGGGGCCAGAAAAAGGAAGTACCAGGAGCCTGAAAAGAGGGTATTTGGAAGGAGGCCATTCGACGCCTCGAGTTCAGGACTAAAAGGAAAGAGGTACAGACCTTACCAAGGATTCAAGGAGAGTCCAGCAGCAAACCGACCCAGTTCAAGGCCAATGTCACGTGTTGGAAATGTAAGGGAGCACACGCTCCTAGGCAGTGCCAGTTGCTGAAAAACAAATGCTATTTCTGTGGCGACGCTGGCCACATGGTCTACACGTGCCCAAAGAAGCTGGCTGTGACTTGCTTTATTTGCAAGGAGAAGGGACATCTAGCCTCTGAATGTTCCCAGCGGAAAAGCGTGGCCGCTCGACCCTATGGAGCTCCAAGTAATACCAACCCTATGAGGTCGGGTAACAAAAGTGGGAGCCGAGCAGCTTCAGCAATGCATGGGATGAGGTTATATAACTTCGAAGGCCAGTGGATGGTCGAGGAAGATGAGGAGGAGGATGTAGAATTGGCAGCTTTGGATCAAAGCGAAGGCGCTGATAGCGGCCTGGTGACAGGTTAGTAACAGAAACCCTCTCTAGCTGAAATTTAAGTTACAAATTTAAATTGTTGCCTGAATGAAATTGAATATGATATGGGAAAGCTGGAAGTAGGAACCCTGTGTAGATAACCTTAAGGATGTTGTAGGGATCAATTGTGATGGATATTTGTTGACCTCAGGACACATACGGGTGAATGGCGTGGAAGCTTACGTTTTATTTGACACGGGAGCGACTCATTCGTTCGTCACCAATAGTTTGGCTAACCAATTGGGATTACCTATAGCCACAACTACGGTTAGTCTACGGATTAAGACCCCCACAGGAAGTGTTGTATCAACCCGAGAATTGGTGAAGGATTGTCCGTTGGAAGTTCATGGACACAACTCCAAAAGTGATTTGATAATGTTGGAGATGAATAAATACGAAGTTATCCTCGGAATGAGTTGGCTAAGCAAGGTAAAAGCGATAGTGGATTGCCAAAAGAAAACAGTGAGTTTCTATGATCAATTGGGAGAAAAAGTAGAATTTGTGGGAGAAACCCTAGTTCCGAGAAGGTTTGGTGTAAACTCGTTTGAGCTAATGATGGAGGATGAAGAGATAATACCGATTGAAGGTGTCTTAGATGAAGAGGGAACCCGTGAGGAAAAGGATATACCGGTAGTGAATGAGTATTTGGATGTGTTTCCTGAGATCCTACCGGGATTACCACCAAAAAGAGAAATTGATTTTGAGATCGTTTTGGCTCCAAACACCGAACCGATATCCAAAGCACCATACCGGATGGCACCGGCTGAGTTAAAGAGTTAAAGACACAGTTGCAAGAACTTCTGGATCAAAAGTTTATAAGACCGAGTGTATCGCCATGGGGCGCACCCGTTTTGTTTGTAAAGAAGAAGGATGGATCGATGAGATTGTGTATCGACTATCGGGAGTTGAATAAAGTGACTGTCAAGAATCGGTATCCCTTGCCAAGAATTGATGATTTGTTTGATCAATTGCAAGGGGCTTGTGTGTTCTCACGCATTGATTTGCGTTCGGGATATCATCAATTGAGGATTAGCCTGAGGATGTACCCAAGACGGCTTTTCGTACCCGTTATGGGCACTACGAGTTCCTGGTAATGTCGTTTGGACTGACTAATGCACCAGCTGCATTTATGGATCTGATGAACAGAGTCTATAAGCCACTTTTGGATAAATGTGTGATAGTCTTCATAGACGACATACTCATATATTCGAAGACCAGGGAACAACACGAGGAACATCTTCGTTTAGCATTGCAAACCTTACGGGATAATAAGCTGTACGCCAAGCTGTCCAAGTGTGACTTTTGGTTGACAGGATATCATTTCTTGGACATGTAGTAACCGGTGATGGGATATCAGTTGACCCCGAAAAGATCAAGGCTGTAGTGGATTGGAAACCACCGCAAACGTTACCGAAGTAAGGAGTTTCTTGGATTAGCTGGCTACTATCGCAAGTTTGTGAAGGATTTCTCTAAGATAGCCAAGCCACTGACTCAATTAACTCAAAAGAATGAGAAATTCGTTTGGACGGACAAGAGGGAACAGAGCTTTCAAGAATTGAAACAACGATTGGTATCGGCACCTATTCTAATTTTACCAGACCCAGAAAAGCCCTACACGGTACATAGTGACGCCTCAAGGAATGGCCTTGGATGCGTCCTGATGCAAGAGGGGAAGGTTATTGCATATGTTTCTCGGCAATTGAGACCGCATGAACAGAATTACCCTATGCATGATTTGGAGCTAGCTGCCGTTGTCTTCGCTTTGAAGTTATGGAGACATTATCTGTATGGACAAAGGTGTGAGATATACACAGATCATAAGAGTCTTAAATACCTATTCACTCAGAAAGAACTAAACATGAGACAAAGGAGGTGGCTAGAATTAATAAAGGATTATGATCTAGGAATAAATTACTGTCCAGGGAAAGTGAATGCAGTCGCGGATGCCCTAAGTCGGAAGAATCACGGAGAAGTAGCCGCCTTGATCACAAGTCAAAGAGATTTGATTAAGGAGTTTGAGAAGCTAAGGATCGAGTTCATAGATCAAAGCGCTGAGCTTGAGATATCCAACTTGGCACTAGAACCGACCCTCATAGAGAGAATCAAGGAAGCCCAAAGGTATGACGAGGTGATACAAAAGATAAAAAGGGAAACCCAAGCGGGAAAGTACCTTGACTTTGCCGTAGATGATGAAGATGTGATCCGAATGAAAGATAGGCTGTGTGTACCAGAGGACGAGGAGTTGAGGAAGGAAATAATGAGTGAAGCACATAGCTCCGGATATACCATGCATCCGGGAGGCACCAAAATGTATCAAGATTTGAAAAGCTGCTATTGGTGGAATGGCATGAAGCGAGATGTGGCAGACTATGTAATGAAGTGTCCAATATGCCAACAGGTGAAAGTAGAGCATCAAAGACCGGGCGGATTGCTAAAGCCCTTACCCATTCCCGAATGGAAGTGGGATCAGATATCCATGGATTTTGTGTGTGGTTTTCCCAAGACTCCATCTGGTTGTGATGCAATATGGGTGATAGTGGACCGATTGACGAAGTCGGCGCATTTCTTACCCATAAATATGACCTACTCAATGGAAAGATTAGCCAAGATCTATATCAGAGAGATCGTAAGATTACATGGCATACCTGCAGGGATTATCTCCGATAGAGACCCGAGATTCGTGTCCAAGTTTTGGACAAGCTTGCAAAAGAACTTGGGCACCAAATTGCATTTTAGCACGGCTTATCACCCTCAGACCGATGGACAGTCTGAGCGGACGATCCAAACCCTAGAAGACATGCTGAGAGCGTGTGCCTTGGAATTCAAAGGGAATTGGGATAGTCATGTACACCTAATCGAGTTTGCCTACAATAACAGCTATCACTCCACCATCCAGATGCCACCGTATGAAGCTTTGTATGGACGGCGTTGTAGATCCCCTTTGTTTTGGGATGAAGTGGAAAAGGTAGCAATTGGGCCGTTGGTACAAGAAGCCGCGGATAAAGTGAGGTTGATTCAGCGGAAAATGAAAGAAGCTCAGGACCGGCAAAAGAGCTGGGCAGATTTGAAAAGAAGAGAACTTGAGTTTAAGGTGGGTGATCACGTGTACCTAAAGATAAACCCGATTAAAAGTATTAAGAGGATGCGTACACAAGGGAAGTTAAGCCCAAGATACATTGGACCTTTTGAAATATTGGAAAGAGTCGGAGATCTGGCGTATCGGCTAGCCCTGCCACCAAATTTGTCCGGGATCCATAATGTATTCCATGTGTCAGTGTTGAGGAGGTATGTTGCCGACCCGAAAGGATTCTGGAGTTGGAACCAATTCAGCTAAAGGAGAACCTAACATATGAGGAACACCCAGTGAAGATATTGGATAAGAAAACTCAAAGGCTACGAAGCAAGGACATCCACTATGTTAAAGTGTTATGGAGGAATCATGCCTTTGAGGAAGCAACCTGGGAAGCTGAAGAGGAAATCCGGAGGAAGTACCCCGAGATATTTGAAGACAAGGTACGTCAGTTCCGTTTTGAGGACAAAACTTTATTTAAGGTGGGGAGGTTGTAAACCCCGGTATTCTCAGTAGCTAGGAAACCCCGGGAGTTGGAAGCGAAACCCTAATCCGATCCAGGTTGAGTTCAGTGAGAGAAGCCTAGGAACCCTAAATCCGGCTTTCCTTCGGTTTCATAATAAAAGAAATTTTATAAAGTAAATGAAGTTGAATTATTGTTTTAAAGTACATTTTAAACCTTTGAAAGTTTTAAATTCGGGAATTTTTCAATTCCGAGCCTTCCCGAGCTCAATTACGGAAAAGCGTGCCCCGGACCACATATTCAGAAAAATATTCCGGAATATTCATTAGAACCGTAATTTTATAAGGATTCCAAAAATATCAATTTCGTAATTTTTCGAGCTAAAAAATTACATAGTTATAGCTTTTCCCGTGTTTTCGGAACAACCGGTAAAGTAGATGTCTTGTCTACTATTCACAAGTACAACCTACACTACACATACCCTATTCTTACATCCTTACAACTACTCATTTCAATTTTCTTTTCCAAGAAATTTTGTCTCTTAAATAATTATCACATTTATTACATTTTAATTTACTAAATTACAAAACCCCCCCCCCCCCCCCCCCCCCCCCCCCTCCCCCCCCTCCCCCCTCCTCCCCCCCCCCCCCCCCCCCCCCCCCCCCCCTTTGTTCCCTCTCAATTTAATTATTTTACTACATTTTATTTAGCTAAACCCCTAAATTCACTTCATATATAAACATATTTTTCTCTCTCTCTCTTCATTTCTTCTTGTTTCAAATTTTACAAAAAGTAAAAACTCTCTCTTTTACCCCCTTTGTGCCGTGAGCCTTGCCCCCCTCCCCTCTCACAACTTCAACTTGTTTTCTTCTCTTTTCCACTTCAAGACTCCTTTGGTATGTTGATTTTAGACTTTGTTCATCCCAAATCTTGTAATGGCAAGATCATTCTTGTGTGTTTTCTCATTTAAATCCAATGAGCATGAGCAAGGGACATGAAAACACTACTACAAGAATCTCAAGCCATCACAAGAAGTGGATCTAGTCTTTAATGAGTTTTGTTTGAAATATCATCTTGTTCATGCATGTAAAGTAAAGATCTTGCATATATATTGTTGTTCATGCCATGAGATCCATGATTCATGCATTATATGTAGTAGATCTAAAGTTTAGACATTCACAACTTCATGTACATGTATGATCATAGAGTTATTTTTGTTTCCATGCATTGATGATCTTAAAAATGTGGTCTTGTATATGTATAGAGATGTTAGATAGTAGATATTCATATATAGAAGGCAAGAACATTGAAAAAGGAAAAGTTTTGTCAAAAATGAAATGTTGGAAATTCGGATGAAATGGAAACCCTACTTTGAAAACTCCCAAAATCATTTTTAAACTCATGTTTCATAAGAAAAATGAAGGGTATGTGTAATGGGAATATTGAAGGAATGATTTTCATAAGCTTGGATGGGTTTAGGCATGATAGGAATGTAAAACAAGTGGTGGAGTTAGAATGAAAAATATTGATGTGTGGATCAATAGTCAAATTCGTAACTTAGGTTCATGCCCACAAGAACACTTAGTATCTAAGTCTAAATTGGATGTTTTATAAGCTAAATGAAGTCCTTAGATAATATATATATTGGAGCCTCAATTTTTAATTCATTAGACAAGTTTTTCCATAAGAAAAATGCAAGAAAATGGAATTTCAAAAATTCGGATTTTTACAAAGAGCTTGTTTAAAGACATGTTTACCAAGTGAAAAATGGGAGTTTTTATGCATGAATGAAGGCCATGATTAATATAGACTTTGAGAACTTATTTTTAGTTAGATAACAAGTGGATTACAAGATTAAAAGTCAAAGAAACCCCAAGGAGTATAAAGTGGAAGAATAGCTTCTTAGAAATAACCTTTATGAAATTTTCCAACACTTAGGAGTTCATAAGAGTTTATTATGACAAAATTATCATGACCATGCATATATTGAGTTCATTACATGGCATTCATGCTAGTAATTCATTCCTATACCATTCATGCATGAATCATCAACTAGGAACATTTCTTATCAAAAGCAAAACAAAATTGAGAAATTGAGAAATGGCAGAACAGAACTGATCCCACTGTTCCGTGACTTTACTATTTTCAAAACTTGAAAATAATATTATAAATAGATAGATCTTTCGAAGTAGATAGAGATCGATATAAAATTTCCGAAATTCCGAGTTAAAATGACCAAGTTATGGCCGTTTTAAGTCGGAGCTTCCGCAAATAGCGAGAAATCCGAATTTATCTAGTTTAGTTGTATAGCTTAATTTAGTTACATAATGAGAATCTCATTTGGATTATTCTTTCTTGGTAGGTGATCCCAAGCAGGACGACACCCTACCTCCCGACTACTACTATTAGAAAGACCGGCGTCCAATGGCCGAGTGAGTTTTACTTCCACTCTCAATTAATGAATGTGATTGTAATGTAGTGGCACTAGTGGTATAGACAAAGATAAAAAGAAATTGTATAAGCATGATGGGATATATGGGAATTATATGTTGTCTACTGTTGATATGTGAAATGGAACTTAAGGAATATCGAAACCGGGTGTTAAGCTATTGACTGATTAGCTAGTATCTTATGATGAATGTCTGCGAATACTTGTTGGTCACCTAAAAGAATTGAATTAATGAATATTCGACTTCAATGGTAACTTGGATTCATTCATATCATGATGGGGTGGGAGCATTCGCATTGGTTGGTTTTTCGTGATCCATAAAACGAATATGTTGGTTAATCGTGATCCATAAAACAAATTTGTTGGTTAATCGTGATCCATAAAACGAAATATTGTTAGTTGACCTTGAGCTTAAACGGCGTCGTACCGCAGGATTCGTTAATTTGCTAACCCGGGATGGAGGGCGCAAGTCCATCCACATATGATTTCCGATTGGTCATATGTTTGCTGATCACATCTATTTAATGCATACACTTGCTTGAATGATTTGTATTTAATTGTGTTTGGAAGTTAATATCACTAAGCTAGTTAGCTTACGCCTCCATAGCTTTTATCTGTTGCAGCACGGGTTTATATGGCTTAGGCCGAGGCAAGCCACAGCAGGTACCGGAGATAGGAGTTTCCCATAGAAGTTTAATCCATTCTCTTTGTATAGACTTCCGTTGGAAACTAAGGACTCTGGATGACTGCAATGGACTTGTTATTATTTTGCGGGGAATGCCCCTTAGATTTTGTAAACTATAATTATGCGTTTTGATTTATTATCTATGGCTAATGAATTCCACATTAAACTGTTTAACTCCATTTGTCGAAGTATTCTATTGTCGTAAGGGAACGCTTTACATCTATTTAAGACTCCCGAAGGGCTCGGGTAGGGAACTCGAGAGTCTTATTTAGTATGTGGCGGCTGTTACGTTTAGGATACCCTACGGGGCATGACACCATACGATATGGGGCCTTTGATATCGGCTCCGTGTTAGCCATTAACTTAATCTCGAAATCGATCTCTCTCTTTGGCGGCAATCCAAGCAACTCTTCTGAGAAAACATTCAGGAATTCATTACGATAGAATCTTTTCCAGAACAGGCTCTTCCTTTTCCGCTTCCACATTACCATCATAACTATCGACTCTATTTTCCTCGCCTTCTATCGACTCGAAAGAGGACAATTCCTTTCCTCCTAAGATCGTAGACTCTCTAACAAATGTTGCCTTTTCCTCTTTGGTCCAAAAATTCACTTTCTTATTTTGAAAATCAATCTTAGCCTTGGTAAGAGACAACCAACTCATACCTAAGATCACTTCATACTTAGTCATTTCCATCACTATGAAACCACAGGTGGAAAGATGTCCTTGTATCATCAACAGACAATTCCTTAATATCTCTTTTGTTGTCACAACATTTCCTGCGGAGGTTTTTATCTTAAAAAAAGAGGTGGTTGAGGTTATAGGTAGTCCGGTTTCCTTAGCTAGGCTAGGCGTGATAAAAAAATGAGTCGCTCCAGAATCAAAAGGGCATAAGCATTTTGATAAGCTACTTGTATTTTTCCTGCATCTTTATACAGGGGGATTACTAAACTCCTATTCCATAATCCTACTTATATATAAATCTAGAACTTACATACATATATGCCATCTCTTATATCGCATGAAAGAAAGAACAAAATCAACTCATGGTTTAAGGCTAACCTGTGACTAGGTCATAGCTGAAGTCCTCATCCTCCTCGAAGGTGGCCAACTCTACTCCTTCCTCATCCATCTCCTCGTACATCCATTGTCCTTCTGTATTATATATACGAATCCGAGCATCGATGATCCAGCTCTATTCCCGTTCCCGTTCATTTTCGATCCTTGTAGAGGCAGATCCACCATATGATCTAGCTGGGACATTCTTCCTTTGAGGGCACTCACTGACAAAATGTCTAACTTGCTTGCAAATATAGCAAGTATTCATTGCTTTCTTCGGTCAATCGGGCATCTTGTAACTTGAGCCTCCACAGAAATAACACTTTCCTGGTAGCTGAGGGTACCTCCCTGGGTAGTGCGTCTCCTTACACTTCCAGTAGCTAATGGGTTTCGGCATGAACTTTCCACTATTAGCATTACCTTTGAAGCTGCCAATAGGTCAAACCTCTTCTGTGAGTGTTCGGAGCTTGACCCCTCATGAAATATTTGACTGAAGACAGGTGCTTTCTTTCCTACTATTCTTGCCTTCCTTTTCTTGGCTTCTTTGACAATCTAAGCCCTTTCAACTAGTTCTTTGAATGATCTTATATCAAAATATTCCAACTTAACACATAGCTCCTCATATAACCCACTTAAAAAGACTTGCCTCTTAAGTTCTTCGCTATACTTAAAGGAATCCAATGGATACTGTAGCAACTGACTGAACTTAGTTTCATACTGCTTCACGGTCCTTCCCCTCCAGCGACATGTAGAAAATCAACATTATATTGAATCCTCAGACTTTTGGAAAATAGCTTTTTCAGGAACTCTTGTCGGAACATCTCCCATGTCACGGGTTGCATCAACTCATGTCTCCTAGACTCACACCAGACTCGGGCATTGAGACGAAGCATATAAGTGCCAAAGGTAATCCTCAAATGATGGGGCACTTTGTAGGCATCAAATGATCTCTCAATCTAGGCTAACATTCTTCAGCTTCAAATAGCTTCCCAAAAGCTCCATTAAAATACCGAATACTCTTAATGAGCTTGGGTAAAGAGTTTCTGTATTGCTTGAGCAGTGGCGGTGGTGGCAAAGGCACAGTATGAGATTGTGCATTTCAAGGAACAAGTACTTCCATTGAAGCTTGTGGCAAGGGATGCGGTGGTGGTCACGTAGTCACTTGCACTTTTTGCCTCAGAGCCTCCAACACTTGTGCTAACTGTCCAAGCATAGCTTGCAAGTTTACTTGCGAGTCCACAGTAGGTGGCTTTTGTAGAGGTGCAATAGGTTGATTTGCTTCTTCCTCAGGATGATTCGAGGAACTTTGCTCTTGGCACCTTCTCCCTCTTCTTAAGCTGTTTAGATTTTTCTTTTTGTGAGCTTAATCTTTTCAATAGGTTTATTAAGTTTTTAAACGGATATAATAGAAATCATAGAAATTTATCTCATATAATCATAATCTTAAAATGAAAATTCATGAAATAGATAAGGAAATTTGAATCAAGATTGAAGTTCACATAAAACTTCTTCATTGAAATAGGAAATGGGTACAAGACCTTATATAAAGGAAATCAAAACACCACACCATACAACAACAATATTACAAGGGAAACACAAATAACACCTTTCCGTAAAGCACAAAATCTAGTCTACCCGACCTAACATTCTAGGCCTTTTACAAAATTTTTCTATTAGACTATGTGGGTAAGTTTGGGTCTAACTCTTGACCTTCTTCTTTCCTCTTTCCTTCTTTATCCTTCTTCCTTTCTTTTTGCCAAATATCACGGGGATGGTGCATCACCCAGGTTTCTATTCGACGAGCCCTTAGCTTCTTTATAAAGCTGCGCAAATATTGGTGCATAGTCATCCTTTTCTTCCTTACAATTTTTTTACCCTTTTAGGTAGGTCCGCAATCATGTATTCTCCAGGTATTCCATCATCCTCGGAGAAGAGCATCTGGTTGAGTCGAAAATCTACTTTTAGGGTAAGCTGTGGGGTCGGTTTCCAAGATACACTTCAGCGACCAAGGGAGTACTCACTTAGCTCATAGACATTCCTCCACAAGTAGGGTTCCATTATGCCATCATTAGGTTCGACATTTATGACTGTGGGATTGGATGGTACGGCATCAGCCTCCATTGTCGAGGTAGTTTCTTGGTTTCTAGCTACTAGCTGAGCTTGTCGCTCTTCATATTGTCGTCTATTTCTATGTAGGTCATCCTCCTCTTCGGACTACCATCGATCTTCCAAAGGTAAGGTAGATTCATTCTTAGTAGGCATCTCTTTCGGATCTTTTTTGACGTCCGCCTCAGGGTCTTCTTCTTCTTCTTCAACCACCTCTTTGGGTTCTCTTCATCAGCTTCACCCAATCCCATATCTACTAGAACTTCATCATCCTTAAGCTGAAGTCCCATGAGTGATGGTAGTTGAGTTGCTTCATTGCTGGATGGCTTAAGCATATTTAGTACACACCATGCCAATAGAAGACTCCTTCAGAATCAGCTTTACACCATTCAATGTGGTCCTTCAATTGATCATGAGCATAGATGGATAATGGCCCAATTTCTTTCCAAGTTTGGAAATCAGGAAATGTAGGTGCTCCTTCTTTCCTTAACACAAAAGTTGTCTCTTGAAGCATGGACTCATTGTTTGTGAACAAGGTGAGGTTTTTGATGGCGTAAATCATCTCTAAGTCTGACCACTTCTTCCTCCTATTAGGGACAATATCTTACCATCTCCACAACCTTTGCCCATGTGGTATATTTCAACCCCTTTTTCCATAGGACAAACATCTCTTTCAACGACTTAGGTCTTCCTGCTAATGCAAATTCTTCACAAAGGACCCTTAGCATTAGTCGATAATTAACAAGGGTCTCATCGGGTTCTTTCCAGAATTTCTGGACCTCCAAGCAGGCTTCTCCTAGACACATCTATTCACAAAAGAAAAGGTGTAAGAAAAATCATTCAACCCGTGCTAAACTATCTAAGTTTTCTTATTTCCATTCAACCTATTTTTTTCTTAGGTCCACTTCTATTGTTATGATCTACAATTCTTAACCATGCTTTGATACCAACTTAAACTGCCATGCCCCAAAGGGTACCCTATATGCGATAGTCCACCACACTCAATATTAAAGCTTAAGTATGACAACCTTAGTCATCCCATAAGCTTCAATAACGGGTGTAAGGCGTACATTCATGATCATAGAGGACCAATCTTTGAAACGAGTTATTTAAGAAGATATTCATATAATAGTTTAAGAATGAAAATCATAACATAATAACGAAGTTAGGGAAATATATAAAGGTCTTACAAATATTCAAAGGGGCATTTCCCCCGCCAAAAATTTTGTAGTTGTTCAAGGTCTATTGAAGCCTAACAAAACAATTACATGGAGATTTACTTAGAAGTCTAAGTCTACATCTAGTCTTTGACTTCTTCCAAAAACTCCTTAGGCCAAAAAGGTAATACATGTGAGAAATATCCCCGGGGCTTCAACCATAAATGGGAAAAATGCAAAAGGTATCTATAAGGAGGTAAGCTTCTTGCTTAGTGAGAATTAAATCCACAAGTAAAGTACTTCAACAATCAACAATCAACAATCAACAATCAATCAAGTTATTTAATCAAGCATATGACATGCAAGTAATCACGTGACTAAACAATACATACATTTTCCAGAAATCATACGCTTGAATGGAGTTACCCCTCCATTCGGTGGTCAAGTATTTCAGGCAACGAAGCCATAGTTTTGCAAATGATATTTTTGTAGTTTTGTGCAGATTCCTACTAATTGCTAAAATGTAGTTGATTCAGGTGCCCACTCACCATTTAATGACAGACAATCAAAGTCATAGATTATGATTTCAGGTCCTCGACCTCATTACTATGCTCTTGTCCTACCAAGGGTATAGTAATGAATGCAATGAGACTCACTACATGTCATTTATGAATAATTTAATTTAAGTAATCATGACAAAATATCAATCATTTTATAGGTGACCTTGGAATTTGCAGACAATCAACATTAAACTAAACGATACAATGATTAGTTAACAATTTCTCTCTTGATATACTTATCATAATTTCAACCATGTAAGTAAAACACATGCACTTTCACATTTTATCTTTTCCTAAAATCTAGTTTCGCTAAACTACAAGCAAATACATAAGTGCAATTGGGAGAATTTAAACTCACTCGGCCATATTAGCAGAAGCTCCTTAGTCGAAATAGTTTTCCGTGTATGGTTACTCAGACTCCGCGTCACCTCCATAAAAGAAATTCCCGAAATGAGTATTTTCTGAAAGATCTACTTAAAGTTGTGACTCTATTCTAGTAAGTTCATCAAAATTCGCATAGAGTGAAATTTCCAACTTAAAATGCCATAACTTGCTCATTTTAACTCGGAATTTCGCCTATTATATATAGGTTTCTTTCTATTCGAAAAGATCTATCCACTTCTAAGGTTATTTCCTACATACAAGGTCATTGGGGTTGCTAAAAGTTTTGATACAGATTCAAAATAAAAAATCCCAGTTTTTGCAAAATAATTTTCCAACTCAACTTATGAAAAAATCCTTTAGAAAAAATATAGATATGTATATGTTTGAAAAATCCTTTAAGTATATATATAAACTCACTTTATATGCAAAAATTCTAATGGTGTTGTCTCATCTTGAAGTGTTGAAACTTAAACTTGACAGAAAGTATTTTGAAGAAACTTTATATTTTCTTAGGTTATTATAAATGAGTATATTCTTATTTTGTTTTCTCATTTCTTTTCTAAAAAAAATAATTTTTTTCCCTAACTTTGGTCTTTTACAATTTTTACTTCTAGTATAAAAGAAAAATGTTTTCAAATATTTTATTATGTTGTTGATAACCTATTTATAGATTTGCCTCTAGAATGGTTTAGGAAATGAGTTTTTTTTTTCTCCTATATTTTTGTGATTAACTTCAAAAATAACTTTGTTTCTAAAACTTGGTATTTTATCTCCTTTACCAATTTTATTTGAAAAGAAGTCATCTTTATTAACAAAATCTTTTGTTTTTGATCTTATCATAATTATATTCTTATTATTTCTCTGAAAATAGGTTCCTTCTTTAGAAACTTGAAAATCATTATTTTTATAAGTTATTAGGTTGATTTTATCTAACTTTAAAAACTAGTTTGTTTCTTGGTTTTTGTTATGGAATTGAAAAGACTTTAATCTTAAGCTTTTTGTGAAAATTTTGAATACCAACAATTTATTTTTACTAAGCCTTAAGTTGTCATATGATGAAAAGGTGTTTATTTCATTTATTTCCTTGGTAAAACTATCCTTGTTGTCATTTGATAAAACTTTGAGAAAACTTGAGAAAATTTTGTAAAAATCCATTTTCTAAGTTGTTGATAGCAACTCCTTTATTTAGTGATTAGTTACATAATAAAAATTTTAGTTTCAAGTTCTTTTATTAAAGAAAAATTCTAATTTAAATATTGTTGAAATAATATCATTATAAAGATGCATGTATTATGAGCATGTAGTATGTAGATGATAAAAATATAAGATTAGAAGCAAGTTAATATCAATAAGCAAGATAGCAATAATAAACAAGATATTATGGTCAAGTATTTGTAACCTCAGCTTCATCAAGGTAGCTCGGTCAAGTATGGGGAGCCATAGCTTCATCAAGACAACTTGGGACTATGTCCTAAAAAAAGAAAAAGAAAGCAAGAGAAAAGTAATAATAGGTACAAATATAATAATAAGCTTGTTAGTGAGTTGTGAACATTTAGGCTCTAAAATATATAGATATACATATATATAGTAACATATATATAATTAGGTTAGAACAATAATAATAGCATGATATTAACAATAAAATCATAATAACAACATGATAAAAATCGGAATTCTTGGCATGTACAAGAACAAAGCATGAACATGTTGTTGCTTCTACAACTCATATGAGTTTTTGAGAAACAACATCATAATCATGCTAAGTTACATGACATGGAAAATAAATGGTAGATAGGTATGAGTATTTACCTATAGAGAAAGTATGGAAGTGATAGTGTGGAGAAAGTTTGGATAGTGTTTATGTATGTAGGAAAAGTGTAGAAAAAATTTCGGTAGTAAAGAAAGAAAAGAGAGATTTTGGAAGAGAGTGTTTGTGAAGAGAATTTTAGAGAGTTTTAGTAAGGTAAATGAGTGTGTGAAAGAATTGGAGGGAGAGGGGGTATTTATAGAATTTTCAGGGTAAAAATTATGTGAATTAAATAAATTGAAAAAGAAAAAAAATAAAATGTGTGGTGTGTGTGTATAGCATGGCCAAAGTCAATTATATAGAGGAGAGAGGGCGTTATTTTTTATTTGTTTTATATATTTGTTAAGTAAAAGTAATAAGATGTAAGATTTGATGTGAATGAAGATGTATGGGAAAAGTAAAAAGTATATATATATGGTAGAGTGTAAGAATAGGTGTAGAAAAGTAGAGATAAGTGAATAGTGTAGAATAGTTCTATGAATAATAGATAAGATAATTTAATATCGGTAGTAACGAAAATACGGGTAATTAAGCGATATCTGATATTTTTAGATACTAAAAAATTATAAAACTTATATTTTGAAATGCTTGTATTTTTATGAGTTTATTGGTGTTATCGAAATATTTTTGCCGTCGGGATACCGGGGCATGGTTTTCGAAAACTGATCCCATTCGGATATGAAAGATGCTAAAAAAATATCGAATATGATATTTTTATGCTTTCTTATATTATTACGATTTATTATCCACTACTATCTCAATTTTGTTTTTCCGGGGTTATGAACACGGGATTGCTGAATCTAATATACTAGGGTTTTATGTATGGTCATTGACCTTAGGGTTTTCGGTCGACTTTTGGTTTAGGGTTTAAACATAACCGTAGCATAAAATCTAGGGGATTACAACCTACCCCCCTTAAAGAAAATTTTTTCCTCAAAACTTGGATTTCGTACCTGATTATCCAAACAAGCTCGGATATTTCCTTTGATTTCATCCTCAGCCTCTGAAGTGGCTTCCTCATGAGAATGGTTCTTCCGTAACACTTTAACATACCAGATCTCTTTGTTTCTGAGCTTCTGAACTTTGCGATCCAGAATCTGAACGGGGTATTCCTTATATGTAAGGTTTCCCTTTAACTATACCAGTTCTAGCTCCATGATTCTATAAGGGTCTTGTATATGTTTCCTTAGTGCTGACACGTAGAACACATTATGTATACCCGAAAAACTTGGCGGCAATGCTAAGCCATGAGCTAAATCACCAATCCTTTCAAGTATCTCAAGTGGTCTAATGTATCTTGGGCTTAGCTTTCCTTGTGCTCGACCGGTGTATACTCTTTATCGGGTTAACTTTTAAATATAAATGATCTTCGATTTCGAATTCAAGAACTCCTCATTTTTTATCCGTCTAACTGTTTTGTCTGTCTTGAGCTTCTTTCATTCTTTGTTAGATAATTCAAACCTTACTTGCCACATCTTGAATGAGATCGTGTCCAATGACCAACTTCTCCACATCGTCCCAAAACAAAGACGATCTACACTTTCGTCCATATGGGGCTTCGTAGGATGGCTTCTTGATGGTCGAATGATAGCTATTGTTATAAGAAATTTCAACCAAAGGCAGGTGCACTTCCTAACTTCCTTTGAATTCCATAACACAAGCTTAAAGCATGTCTTCCAATGTTTGGATCAACTATTCTGATGGCCATCAGTCTATGGGTAATAAGTATGCTGAAATGCAACTTAGTTCCCATACATTTCTGCAAACTAGTCCAAAACATCGATACAATCCTCGAGTCTCTGTCGATACTATTCCTATCGGAACTCTATGTAGCCTCACAATTTCTCTTATATACAACTTGGTTAACTTTTCCATTGAATAGGTCATGTTCATTGGAATAAAGTGTACCGACTTGGTAAGTTGATCCACTATGACCCATATGGCATCATATCCAGCTGGTGTTCTAGGTAAACCACATACAAAATTGTAATTTGATCCCTTCCATTTCGGTATAGCTAATGGTTTTAACAATCCTCCTGGTCTTTGATTTTCCACTTTAACTTGTTAGCATGTATGACATTTCATCACAAAGTTTACCGCATCTCTCTTCATGCCATTCCACTAATAGTAGCCCTTGAGATCTTGGTACACTTTTGTTCCATTGGGGTGCATGGTATATCCCGAGTTATGCACTTCTTCCATAATTTCCTTTTTCATTTCTTTGTCATCTGGTACACACAACCTTCTCTTCATCCTTACTACTTCCTCCTCACCAACTTCAAAATATGTGTATCTCCCCTCTTGAACTTCTTGTTTTATTTGTTGGATCACGTTATCGTATCGTTGTGCCTCCTTGATCCTTTCTATCAAAGTTGGTTCCATAACCAACTTTGAAATCTCCACTTCCACATCTTGTCCAATGAATTCAATGCTTAACCTTTCAAACTCCTTAATCAATTCCTTCTTATTAGTTAGCAATGTAGCAACTTCCTCATGGTTCTTTGGACTTAATGCATCCACTACCACATTCACTCTTCTCGAGCAATAATTTATGCTAAGGTCATAGTCCTTTATTAGTTCCAACCATCTCCTCTATTGCACGTTCAATTCCCTCTATGTGAATAAGTACTTAAGTCTTTTGTGGTCCGTGTAGATTTTGCATCTTTGCCCATAAAGGTAGCGTCTCCATAACTTGAGTGCAAATACTATAGCTACCAGCTCGAGATCATGGGTTAGGTACTTTTGCTCATGTGGCCACAATTGATGCAAAGCATAGGCAATTACCTTTCCATCTTTCATTAACACACATCCAAGACCATTTCTTGATTCGTCACTATGTATTGTATAGGGCTGTTTTGGGTTGGCAAAACCAAGATTGCTGTCAAACTAACGGTCGTTTAAGCTCCTGAAAAATTTAGTCTCTCTTGTCCGTCCATACAAAATTTTTATTCTTTTGGATCAATAAAGTCATTGGTCTGGCTATTTTGGAAAAGTTCTTCACAAACTTTTGATAATAGCCAACTAAACCTAAGAAACTCCTTACTTCCATTACAGTCCTTGGTGGTCTCCACTCCATCATCCCTTTAATCTTTTCTAGGTCCATAGATATTCGTTCCTTTGATACCACATGACCCAAGAAAGAAATCCGGCCAGGCCAAAAATCACACTTTGACAACTTGGCAAATAACTTATGCTCTTTCAATATCTGTGATGCCATTCACAAGTGTCCTTCATGTTGCTTGTGCGTCTTTAAGTAGACAAAGATATCATCGATGAATATTATAACACTTGTCCAGTAAAGGCTTGTACACTCGGCTCATTAAATCCATAAAAGCAACAGCACATTTGTTAATCCAAAAGACATCACCAAAAACTCGTAGTATCCATATCTTGTTCGAAATGCCGTCTTTGACACATCTTCGAGTTTCATCCTTAGCTGGTGATATTCTGAACACAAATCAATGCGTGAGAATACTCTTGCTCCTTGCAATTGATCAAAGAGATCATCAATCCGTGGCAACGGATATTTATTCTTGATGGTGACTTTATTGAGCTCTCGATAATCTATACAGATATTCATGGATTCGTCCTTCTTCTTAACAAACAACACTAGAGCTCCCCAAGGTGAGACAGTTGGTTTAATGAATCATTGGTCTATCAACTCTCTCTTGTAGCTGTTTTTCTAATTCCTTGAGCTCCACGGTGACATACGATATGGGGCCTTTGATATCGACTCCGTGTTAACCATCAACTCAATCTCGAAATCGATCTTTCTCTTTGGCAGCAATCCAAGCAACTCCTCTGGAAAACATCTGGGAATTCACTGACGATAGTAATGTTTTCCAAAACAGGCTCTTCCTTTTCCACTTCCACGTTACCATCGTAACTATCAACTCCATTTTCCTCTCCTTCTATCAACTCGAAAGAGGACAATTCCTTTCCTCCTGGGATCTAGACTCTCCAACAAACGTTGCCTTTTCTCCTCATTGTCCAAAAATTCCACTTTCTTATTTCAACAATCAATCTTAGCCTTGGTAAGAGATAAGCAAGTCATACCTAAGATCACTTCATACTTAGTCATTTCCATCACTATGAAATCACAAGTGGGAAGACGCCCTTGTATCATCAACAGACAATTCCTTAATATCTCTTTTGCTGTCACAACATTTCCCGTAGGGGTTTTTATCTTAAAACAAGAGGTGGTTGTGGTTATAGGTAATTCGGTTTCCTTAGCTAGGCTAGGCGTGATAAAGAAATGAGTCACTCCAAAATAAAAAAGGGCATAAGCATTTTGATAAGCTACTATATTTTTCTTGCATTTTGATACGTGGGGATTACTAAAATCCTATTCCACAATCTTACTTATTTATAAATCACAACTTACATACATATATGCCATCTCTTATATCGCATGAAAGAAAGAACAAAATCAACTCAGGGTTTAAGGCTAGCTGTGACTAGGTCATAGCTGAAGTCCTCATCCTCTTCGAGGGTGGCCAACTCCATTCCTTCCTCGTCCATCTCCTTGCACATCCATTGTCCTTCCATATTGTAAATGAAATTTGGGCATTGATGATCCATCTCTATTCCTGTTCCTGTTTCCATTTCCATTTCCAGACCTTGCTGGGTCAGATCCACCATATGATCTAGTTGGGACATTCTTCCTTTGAGGGCACTCATTGACAAAATGTCCAACTTGCTTACAAATATAGAAAGTATTCATAGCTTTCTTTGGTCACTTGGGCATCTTATGACTCCGGTCTCTACAGAAATAATACTTTCCTTGTAGCTAGGGGCACCTCCTTAGGTAGTGTGTCCCTTATACTTCTAGTACCTATGGGTTTCAGCGTAAACTTTCTACTATTAGCATTACCTTTGAAGCTACCAATAGGTCGAAACCTCTTCTGTAGATGTTTGGAGTTTGACCCCTCATGAAATCTTCGATCGAAGATAGGTGCCTTCTTTTCCACAGTTCTTGTCTTCCTATTCTTGGCTCCTTTACAATCCGAGCCCTTTTAACTAGTTCTCTGAATGATCTTATATCGAACTCTTTCAACTTAACACGTAGCTCCTCATCTAACCCACTTAAAAAGACTTGCCTCTTAAGTTCTTTGCTATACTTATAGGAATCCGGTGCATACTGTAGCAACCGACTAACTCAGTTTTAGACTGCTTCACGGTCCTTCCCCTTTGAGTGAAATGTAGAAAATCAATACTATATTGAACCTTTAGACTTTTGGGAAAATAGTTTTTGAGGAACTCTTGTCGGAACATCTCCCATGTCATGGGTAGCATCAACTTATGTCTCGTAGACTCCCCCCAGACTCGAGCATTGAGATGAAACATATAAGTGCCAAAGGTGATCCTCAAATGAAAGGGCACTTCGTAGGGCATCAAATGATCTCTCAATCTGGGTTAACCATTCTTCAGCTTCATCTGGCTTCCCGAACGCTCCATCAAAATATCGATTACTCTTAATGAGCTCGAGTAAAGTGTTTCGGTATGGCTTGAGTGGTGGCGGTGGCGGTGGCGGTGGCGGTGGCGGTGAAGGCACAGTATGAGATTATGCATTTCCAGGAACAGGTGCTTCCATTGAAACTTGTGGCACGGATTGTGGTGGAGGTGGCGCAAGTGCTTACACATTTTCCCTCAGAGACTCCAACACTTATGCTGGCTATCCAAGCGTAGCTTGCAAGTTTACTTGCGGGTTAACAGCAGGTGGCTTTTGTTGAGGTGCAACGGGTTGATTTGCTTCTTCCTCAGGATGATTCGAGGCACTTTGCTCTTGGCACCTTCTCTTTCTTCTTCGGCTGTTTAGATTTTCTTTTTGTTAGCTTAATCTTTTCAATAGGTTTATTAAGTCTTTAAATGGATATAATGGAAATCACAGAAATTTATCGCATATAATCATAATCTTGAAATGAAAATTCTTGGAATAGATAAGGAAATTTGAATCAAGATTGAAATTCACATAAAACTTCTTCATTGAAATAGGAAACGGGTACAAGACCCTTACATAAAGGAAATTAAAACACAATACCATACAACAACAATATTACAAGGAAAACACAAACAACACCTTTCCGTAAAGTACAAAATCTAGTCTACCTGACCTAACATTCTAGGCCTTTTATAAAATTTTTCTATTGGACTATGTGGGTAAGCTCGAGTCTAACTCTTGACCTTCTTCTTTCCTCTTTCCTTCTTTATCCTTCTTCCTATCTATTTGCTAAATATCACGGGGATGGTGCATCACCCGGGTTTCTACTCGACGAGCCCCTTGTCTTCTTTATAAAGTTGCATAAGTATTGGTGCACAGTCATCCTTTTCTTCCTCACAAATTCTTTTACCCTTTTCAAGTAGGTCCGCCATCATGTTTTCTCCAAGTATTCCATCATCCTTGAAGAACAACATCTGGTCGAGTCGAGAATCCACTTTTGGGGCAAGCTGTAGGGTCGGTTTCTGAGATACACTTTGGCAACTAAGGGAGTACTCACTTTGCTCATAAACATTCCTCCACAAGCAGGGTTCCATTGTGCCATCACTAGGTTCAACATTTATGATTAAGGGATTGGATGGTGCAGCATCAACCTCCATTGCTGAGGTAGTTTCTTGGTTTCTAGCTACTAACGAGCCTGTCGCTTTCATATCGATGTTTATTTCTACGTGGGTCATCCTCTTCCTCGGTCCACCATCGATCTTTCCAAGGTATGGAGGATTCATTCTCAGTAGGCGTCTCTTCCGGATCTTCCACCGGATATTCTTCGAGGTCCCCTCAGGGTCATCTTCTTCTTCTTCTTCAACCTTCTCTTCGGGTTCTCCTTCATCAATGTCATTCGATCCCACATCCATTAGAACTTCATCATCCTCAAGCTTAAGCCCCGTAAGTGATGATAGTTGAGGTGCTTCATTGTAGGGTGGCTTAAGCATATTTTAGTACACACCATGACAATAGAAGGCTCCTTCAAAATTGGCTTTACACCATTTACCGTGGTCCTTCAATTCATCATGAGCATAGATGAATAATGGCCTAATTTCTTTCCAAGTTTGGATATCGGGGAATGTGGGTGCTCCTTCTTTCCTTAATGCAAAAGTCGCCCCTTGAAGCATGGACTCATTGTTGGTGAACAAGGTGAGGTTTTTGATGGCGTAAATCATCTCTAACTCCGACCACTTCTTCCTCCTTAGGGGATAATATCTTACCGTCTCCACAACCTTTGCCCATTTGGTATATTTCAACCCCTTCGTCCATAGGACAAACATCTCTTTCAACGACTTAGGTCTTCCTGCTAAAGCAAATTCTTCACAAAGGACCCTTAGCCTTAGCTAATAATTAACAAGGGTCTCATCGAGTTCTTTCCAAAAATTTCCAGTCCTCCAAGCGGGCTTCTCCTAGAGACATCTATTCACAAAAGAAAAGGTTTCAGAAAACTTATTCTACCCATGCTAAACTGTTTAAGTATTTCTTATTTCCATTCTACCTATTTTCTTCTTAGATCTACTTCTGTTGTTATGATATACAATTCTTAACCATGCTTTGATACCAACTTAAACTGTCACGCCCCAAAGGGTATCCTAAACGCGATAGTCCGCCATACTCAATATTAAAGCTTAAGTATGACAATCTTAGTCATCCCATAAGCTACAATACCGGGTGTAAGGCGTACATTCACGATCATAGAGGACCAATCTTTGAAACGAGTTATTTAAGAAGATATTCATATACTAGTTTAAGAATGAAAATCATAACATAATAACTAAAGTTAGGGAAATATATAAAGGTCTTACAAATATTCAAAGGGGCATTTCCCCTGCCAAAAATTTTGTAGTTGTTTAAGGTCTATTGAAGCCTAACAAAACAATTACATGTAGATTTACTTAGAAGTCTAAGTCTACATCTAGTCTTTGACTTCTTCCAAAAACTCCTTAGGCCAAAAAGGTAATACATGTGAGAAATATCCCCGGGGCTTCAACCATAAATGGGAAAACTGCAAAAGGTATCTATAAGGAGGTAAGCTTCTTGCTTAGTGAGAATTAAATCCACAAGTAAAGTACTTCAAAAATCAACAATCAATCAAGTTATTTAATCAAGCATATGAGATGCAAGTAATCACGTGACTAAACAATACATATGATTTTCCAGGAGTCATATGCTTGAATGGATTTACCTCTCCATTCGGTGGTTAGGTGTTTCGGGCAACAAAGCCATAGTTTGCAAATGATATTTTTATAGTTTTGTACAGATTCCTATTAATCGCTAAAATGTAGTTGATTCAGGCATCCACATTTAATTACAGACAATAAGTCATAGATTATGATTTCAGGTCCTCAACCTCATTATTATTTCCTTGTCCCACCAAGGGTATAGTAATGAATGCAATGAGGCTTACTACATGTCATACATGAATCATTTAATTTAAGTAATAATGACATATTATTAGTCATTTTATAGGTGACCACAGAATTTGCAAACAATCAACATTAAACTAAATCATACAATGATTAGTTAACAATTCCTACCTCGATATACTTATCATAATTTCAACCATGTAAGTAAAACACATGCACTTTCACATTTTATCTTTTCCTAAAATCTAGTTTCGCTAAACTATAAGCAAATATATAAGTACAATTGCGAGAGTTTAAACTCACTCGGTCATATTAGCAGAAGCTACTTAGTCGAAATAATCTTCCGGGTATGGTAGCTCAGACTCCGCATCACCTGTACAAAAGAAATAACCAAAATGAGTATTTCTTGGAAGATCTACTTAAACTTGTAATTCTATTATACTAAGTTCGTCAAAATTATAGAGTAAAATTCCAATTTAAAATGGCCATAACTTACTTATTTTAACTCGGAATTTCGCGTATTATATACAAATTTCAACCTACTCAAAAAATCTATCCATTTCTAAGGTTATTTCCTACACAAGGTCATTTGGGTTGGCTAAAGTCTCGGTCCATATTCAAAACGAAAAATCCTAGCTTTTGCAAAACAATTTTCCAACTTAACTTTATTAAAAAATCATTTAGGAAAAATATAGATATGTATATGTTTGAAATCCTTTGAATATATATATAAACTCACTTCATATGCAAAAATTCTATTGGTGTTGTCTCAACTATTATTTTCGAAAAACAAATCATCTTGAAGTGTTGAAACTTAAACTTGGCAACCTTCTTTTTAAAGTATTTTCAAGAAACTTTCTTTTTTCTTAAGTTATTATAAATGAGTATATTCTTATTTTGTTTTCTCATTTCTTTTCTAAAACAAATAAAATTTTCCCTTAACTTTGGTGTTTTATAATTTTTACTTCTAGTGATAAAAGAATAAAGTTTTTAAATATTTTATTAAGCTGTTAATAACCTATTTATAGATTTGCCTTTGGAATGGTTTTAGGAAATATTTTTTTTTCCTGTTATATTTTTGTTTATTAACTTCAAAAATAACTTTGTTTCTAAAAATTGGTCTTTTATCTCCTTACCGATTTTATTTGAAAAAAGTCATCTTTATTGACAAAATCCTTTGTTTTTTATCTTATCATACTTATATTCTTGTTATTTTTTTTGAAAATAGGCTCCTTCTTTAGAAACTTAAACATCATTATTTTTCTAAGTGGGTTTATAAGTTAATAGGTTGATTTATCTAACTTTAAAAACTAGTTTGTTTATTGGTTTTTGTTATGGAGTTGAAAAGACTTTAATCTTAAGCTTTTTATGAAAAATTTGAATACCAACAATTTATTTTTACTAAGCCTTAGGTAATCATATTATGAAAAGAAGGTGTTTATTTCCTTTATTTCCTTGATAAAACTATCCATATTGTCATTTGAGAAAACTTGAGAAAATATTGTAAAAATCCATTTTCTAAGTTGTTGATGACAACTCCTTTATTTAGTGATTAGTTACATAATACAAAGTTTAGTTTCAAGTTCTTTTATTAAAGAAAAATTCCATTTTAAATATTGTTGAGAAAATATCATTATAAAGATGCATGTATTATGACCATGTAGTATGTAGATGATGAAAATATAAGATAAAAAGCAAGTTAATATTATTAAGCAAGATAGCAATAATAAGCAAGATATTATGGTTAAGTATTGGGAACCTTAGCTTTATTAAGGTAACCCGGTCAAGTATTGGAAGCATTAGCTTAATCAAGATAACCCAAGACTATATCCTAAAAAAAAAAAAGAGAAAAAGCAATAATAGGTGCAAATATAATAATATGCTTGTTAGTGAGTTAGTGAGTATTTAGGCTCTAAAATATATAGATATACGTATAGATAGTAAAATATATATAGTTAGGTTAGAACGATAATAATAGCATGATATTAACAATAAGATCATAACAACAACATAATAAAAATTTGAATTCTTGGCATGTGCAAAAACAAAGCATGAACATGTTGTTACTTCTATAACTCTTATGAGTTTTTGAGAAACAACACCATTGTCATGCGAAGCTACATGACATGGAAAATAAATGGTAGAATAGGTAAGAGTATTTACCTATAAAGAAAGTATGGAAGTGATAGTGTAGAGAAAGTTTGGATAGTGTTTATGTGTGTAGGAAATGTGTAGGAAAATTTTGGATAGTAAAGAAAGAAAAGAAAGATTTTAGAAGAGAGTGTTTGTGGAGAGAATTTAAAAAAGTTTTAGTTAGGTGAATGAGTGTATGAAAGAATTGGAGGGAAATGGAGTACTTATAGAATTTTGGAGTGAAAATTATGTGAATTAAATAAATTGAAAAAGAAAAAAAAGTGTGTGTGTGTGTGTGTGTATTGCATGGCTGGCATCAATTACAAGAGGAGAGAGGGAGTGATTTTTTATTTGTTTTGTATTTTTGTTAATTAAAGGTAATAAGATGTAAGGTTTGATGTGAATGAAGGTGTATGAGAAAAGTAAAAAGTAGATATAGTATGGTAGAGTGTAAGAATAGGTGTAGAAAAGTAGAGATTGGTGAATAGTAATGAATAGCGTAGAATAGTACTATGAATAGTAAATAAGACAATTTAATATCGGTAGTAATGAAAATGCGTGTAATTAAGTTATTTCTGATATTTTTATATACCTAAAAGTTATAAAACTGATATTTTTGAAATACTTGTATTTTTACAAGTTTATTGGTACTATGGAAATATTTTTGCTGTTGGGGGAACCGAGGCACGGTTTTCGAAAGCTAGTTTCGTTCAGATTCGAAAGACACAAAAAATTATCGAATATGATATTTTTATGCTTCTTTCTATTATTATGATCTATTATCGGGATTAAGAACACGGGCTTGCCGGATCTAATCTACTAGGATTTGACGTATGTTTGTTGACCTTAAGTTTCTAGTTGATTTCCGGTTTAGGGTTTAAATATAGTTGTAGCATAAAATCTAAGGGATTAGACCAACACATTAGCTTTTCTATTTCCCCCATTGTTTTCACATTTCTTTTCTATGCTTTGAAGTTTCTTCTTCTTTTTAAAATAAAAAAAAAAATTATAGGAAACCCACCTAACCTGCTAGTTCATGGGTCGATGGTCTTGAACCACTAACAATCCAACCACCTATAGGGTCATTTGATGGGTTATGACTTATATGACTAAGTCGAGCCAATGGGTCAAGCATGTTGGTGCTGGGTCAGGCCGAGAAAACATGGGTCCAACCTGACACATGTTGAGCATTTGTCACAACTCCACGTATGCACACAATATCGAAATAGTGATGAATATGGAAATTCAACAAAATAACCCAATAAAAAATATAATATAAGGCAACTGGCTTGCATCCTTCAAAGTAACCATCACCTTTCGTCTTAAATACAAGATAAGATTACTCAACTTTTGCAATAATATCATATTTTGTATTTGAATTTAATATAATATTGCTTACATTAACTCTATTTAAAGTTATAAGTCTAGTTTTTTAGGGTACATGTCACAAATATTACATCAACTTTAACAAAATATTCAATTAGATGGTTGAACTTTGAAGTTGATCAATTTTATTTAACACAAAAACATTGAAATTAGTCAATTTAGTATCTAAAAAGAACTTTTTGTAAATGTTAGCCAATATCATGAAGGTACGGTTGTATCATGAAGATATGGAAGGCATGTACAAAATTTTTTTAGGTACTAAATTGATCAATTCAAATTTCAAGTGCCTAATTGCATAATTTGCTAAAGTTTATATATTGTTTGTGATACTAACCTTTTTCCATAATTATGGGATTATGTGTTCCAAATGATTATTCTAATAAAGATATTCTATTTAAAATACATTACACTAGTGTAATGATATCTTGTAGGACAAAATTAATACAAGTGGTGGTTCAAAATTGAAAAAAAAAAGTTTGTATATTTAAAGGAATATATTGATCAAAATAATTGTTTAAGACTCTCGACTTGTTTGTAATTGGTCATAAAAGCCAATCGAATAGACTATTTAATACATAATTAAAAGAGATTTTGCGAATAATCTTCAAAAGTCAAATTGAGTATTAAAATTAGAGTGCTTCTCTAGTCTCATCGATGGGACCGTCCAATCAACTATCTAGCTATTAAAATAAATACTGTAATTGGAATATTAACTATTTTAGTGGTCTGATCATGGTTGGATATGATATGAGCTGTTGGATTGTGATGGGATCAGTCCCACCAAAATTAACTATAGAATTTCTCTCAAAATTAACATGTTACAAGTAGACAATTGAATAATTAGTTAAACTTTAGATATCAAATACCACATTATTCTATATATTTGTTAGATTAGCTTAAGGGAATGAGTCAACCCTAATAATGGTCATTCTTTAATGACTAAATATATAGTCACAAATATAAAATTAACATTAAAAAAAATCATATAAACCTCTAAATTTTCAAAGTATTACTTATTTTGAAATAGAAAAATGCAATGTAAGAGAAATATATAATCCATATTCTACGAGCATATGTTTAATGGTGTCCATAATGAATTTAAACCCTAGATTTTTACATGACCTCAATTCTTAATTATTGCCAAATGTAATGCCGTAACTTAAAGGCGTTATTAGCCCACCACGTATCATTACCAAAGATTGACATGCAAAGACTATATTTTCTAATCCACTAATATATATAAATCAAATATCATTAATAACTCTCAAATAAAGGATACTTGAAATAAAATATCCTTAATTCATCTAAATCATAAAAAATAAACAATTTAACTTTAAAGAAATAACATAATCTCCAATATAATAATAAACTAATAATAAAAATATTGTTTTTCTTCCCTGCAATCATAGATCTAAGATCACTAATCTCAACTATCGGTAGAAGGATCAAATCCACTATCGCTTTCCCTATAGTCCACGAATATGTTGTATCCCATCAAATCGTAGATAATAGAATCCTCACCTGTATCTGTGGGAAAAATAAGAATTGAGCGAAAAACGCCTAGTACGCCATACCATAAACTAAAAAGCTTGAACACGCCAACATAATTCACATATAACCCTAAAACTAATGCAACAACCACAATTTAATTTAGCTAAACAACTAACACAGTTTAGAATCATTTTAAACTAATCCTAAACCCGGAGTTACTCATGACCTCGATTTACAATCTTTATATATATATATTGATGTTAGGTACTCCCCACACATCGTTGTGTTTCGCCATACAGACCGGAACGACTCTTAATCTATCGGAATCATTTCTAAGTGTAACTTTATTAGGGACAACAACACACAAGGATCATCAAGGCACCTCATTAGTATCACACTCTGCGTGGTCTTTACTAATCAAAGCCAAACACAAGCAGCACACTTTTCAATTATATTTCGGATAGAATTTAGTCAATTTATTTTCTAATTCTACACGCACAAACAGCAAGCAAGGTAAGGTCATACCTAGATTCGCTTTCAATTCCAATCTCTCTAACAAAACTTTAACAAAAAAGAAACTCAAATCTCACAAATTTTCTTGATCATCAACATATCTCAAATCAATTTCAATTGCAAATTCATAATTAAACCCTAACCCTAATTTCCATAATCCTATTCAAAAGATCTATAACCTTAATCATAGATCCACAATAAGAATTTAACACACCTGTTTATCTTGTTGACAATCAAATGAAATCTCCAAACACATTTCCTTCAAAGATTCCTAGTTTCTTCCACAATTCCTTTAATATTCATATAATCCTCCATTAATAAACCAACCACTAGAAAAAGATCACATCTTTAAAATCACAAAGATGGGATGGATCCACACTTACCTAGATCTTGCAGATTTTGCTTGAAATAGGATCCTAATTCCATCAATCTTCTGACACAATCAATTTACTATTCTTAATTGCTATAATTATATTCCTATGATCTATAAATCTTAGAAATCACAGAACTATAATAAAAGATTATACCTTTATTTTGAATCGAAACCACAAATCTTCAAATCTACTTTAAGGTTTCTTTACTAGATCTTGAATCTCCTTCAAACATATGAAAAAAATCTTATAAGAATGATAACCCTAACTGATTAATTGAAAAAGACTAGAGAGAGACCCACTTATCTAGGGTTTTTGCTTAGGGAAAGGCAAGGCAAAACTAGGCTAAAGAGGTTTATTTATCAGACAATGTTAGCTTAGGAAAAATGTAACCTCACAATCTTTAAAGATTTTGTTGACCATCATTAATATGAGGGTTGATAATAATATCTCATTTATTACGATTAACCATAAAACTCTCTTATTTTATATCAAATGACACACTTGCCCTTCTTTATAATTTATTTATCTTTATATTACACCAAATTTGATGATAATATTCTAAGAATTTTGAGAAAATGTTAGAAAACTTGGTCTCAATTTTTTCATAATTCAAAAATATTAAAATATGATTAATCTAGCTATAGTTTGGTAATCAAAGTTGTAACGCCCTAAAATAAGGACATTACAACTTGCTACGTATCCTTTTCTTTCTAAGAACACGCTAAGGCTATTAAATACTAATCCACATATTATATTATAAATACAACTCCAATACTCACATATAAAGGGTTCCTATTAAACTATTCATCGTATAAATAATACTCTTGAATTAACTTATTTGCATAAATCAAAGCCAACATCATCCTGACTTATAAGTTAACTAAAAAGCCCTATAAAGAAATCTTAAACTCATAAAGTAAATAAAATCTTTCAAACTAATAATAGTTTCAAATTAAACTTTATAGATTATTAAATTGTCTTCCTATCTGTAGATATCCAAAATCAACCTCTATTGATCCTTAGCAGGAAAGTCAAGTTCACTATCACCATCCCCATTATCTACAAAGATGCCATATCCAGTATAACCATAAATCATCTTATCTTGTCTTGTTCTTGAAAAATGAATGGAATGAGCGAAAACGCTTAGTACGCCAATCGACAAAACAAATGCATATACACATGCAATATATATATCAAATGCAACCAATCATATTATTATCTTTATTAAGCCAGTCAAACAACACAGATTAGAACTATGAATCCCTAGTTCTAAACTTAGAGTAACTTAGACCCTTGAAAATCTATCAACTTTTGAAAATAGGTAATTATATACATATATTAGTGTTGGAGAATCATCCACACACCGCGACCTCTGCCAAAACCTAATATACCAGAATCATTTCTATGCACAATCCACTCGGGACAACCTCACACATAGATCATTAGGGTGTCTTGTTAGTATCACACTCTACGTGGTCTTTACTAACCAAAGCCAAGTACAAGCAGCAAACATAATTTCTTATTGTCGTATAGAATTAAATCAATTTAGAATTATGATCATACATCACATATAGCAAACAAATCTAAAGCTGTAAGCACATACAACAAACAAGGAATGGTCGTACCTGATTTCGCTTTAGGAACAGAACCCTAGTTCACCAAAACACCTTTCTTCTATAAATTGTAAAGCCACAAAATCCTTAAACACCACAATTTAGGATTTTCTTCCAAATCTCCAAGAACTTTAATTCCTAAAAACCAATACAAAAACTTTAACAAAAGATTATATTTTTAGATCATCTCAAGGTTGAAAGAATCAATCTCACCCGTTTTCCTTGTTTATGGAATCACAAAATTTCCAAAAGATCAAAATTTTCCTCCACAATTCCTCCAAACCCTAGAATCCAATCAATACAAATTAAACAAAAACCAATAAAAATCATTCTTTTTTAATCATAAAGGTTCAGAACATATAAACTTACCTAGAATTGACTCTCAATTCTCTTTGATCACCAAAAATCATATTCCAACTCAATTAGGGTTCCTCTTCCAAAAGTTCCTTCAAAACTATAAACAATACTCAAAGAAACTAATATATATGTAAAATCCTATAGAAGAAAATAGATATCTGATTACCTAATCTGGACTATAGAATCCTTTTTAACACCAAATTCAGATCTCCAGGATAATTAAGGTTTTCTCCAATCTCCCTTCAAAAACAACAAACAAATTCTGAGGATACTATAGATTTGTAGATCTTAAAGAAAGAATGGTTATCAGATTACTTGGATATGATCCTCAACTTTCTTTAAACACCAAATCTTCAAATTCTCCAAGAAAATTAAAATGATTCTCCAATTCTCCTTCAAAACAATATAAAAACTCTAAGAACTTGATAGATCTATGAAACCTAAAGGAAAATTGATGACTTGATTACCCGATCTAGATTAACGAATCATTTTGATGACGGCTATGAATACGCCAGAGGATGTTTGCTAGGTTTAGGGTTATGTTGGAATAGAGAACAAAGAAGAAAGATATAATAAAAATCGTGGCTTTTCATTTCCTTCACTTTACATACGCTAGTAGTTTTTAGTATGTATGTTGGTAGCATAGAAAGTTAGGCCGATAGTGTTTAGCCAGCTTAGCATTGTGCCCATTTGATTTCCCCTCCCTCCGTCTCTTCGTCTTTTCTCACGTATTTGATATCTGACAAAAGTAATTAATTTAAACATTAGGGTTGACAATAAAACCCTCTTATTTTATATCAAATGACATATTTAGCCTTTAATATAAAATATTTACTTGTATATTACAAAAGTACTTAGATTAATTTTGATACCAATTACAATTTTCAAATATTTAATTGACTAAAGTTAAAATTTAAACTGCACATCAATTTTTATTTTTCTACATTAAATAACCATGACTATAATTCAAAGATAGATAAAATATTTAATAGGATTTCGTTACACCATGTATGATACAAATATCAAATATTTAACAGAATTTTATGATTTAATTATATCTATAATTGAATCATGAAAACTTTAGGGCGAATAATAAAAATCAAAAACTAAATTTGTGTCCTTGATTTTTAGAAAGAAAAAGCTCAAGTATTAGATTTGAATCCAATCCAAACTATAAACTGTCTCAAAATAGTTAAATAAAAATCAATCTTTTAACTTAAATTCAAGATAATTTAAATTCTTAAGATTACTTATATTGTCCAGCCAAAAGAAAAATGAAAATACCTTACATTGCGAAACCAAACAACACTAACAGAAATAATTAAATATACTATATATAATATATAAATATATCAATACATGTAGTGACTAATAATACATACATGGACATTCAACTAACACACCTAGGAGGAACCATTAACACCGTCCAACATTTCATTCTTAATATTTCTAATATGTCCGTAATCCCTTGAATTTAATTAAGTCGGAACATAAAAATGTAAAGTTGTTAATGTAGAAAAATGGAATATCAAACATTTTAATAGCTTGAATTCTTAAGTGTATAGAATTTAAAAGAAAAAGCACATAGATTTTTTCATGGTTTGAAAATAATAAAATACTTTGCAGTACTTCTTAATACTATAGACCACACAAAGTAGAATATAATATATGACACGTAAATTAGTATATTTATACATACAAACTCTAGATTACAAATTTTAAAAATTTAAACTATTCAATAATAATATATTGTTATTCGGCAACACTATGTACGATACGAATGTCAAATGAAACCTCTGGGTACATTATTGAATAATAGAAATAGAAAAAAAAAGTAATAGTAAAATAAAAATAAAAATAAGGGTAATAAAAATACTAAAAATTAAATTGCTAAAATTGTAAGAATTTATGAAAAAGCTAGAGGTAGCTAATTTAACTATTAATAAATTCCATTCAGTCCATTTCCCTCCCATGTACCTTTTTGTAATTTACACAAGAAAATTTCACCGAGAATTCAGTGTAACATCCCTCCTTCAAGGCTCCTTGTTGCACGCCACACCTACAATCTGTGGTACCTATAAGGAAAGACATTATTCCAAACTTAAATTGAGGCTTAGGCTCTATACTTGTCACATAAATCCTAATATAACTTTATCGTTATATGTTGATTTCTATTCTATAAATAATAGTTTAAAATAATTTAATTCCATGGCAATCTTCCAAGATCAAAATTGCAAATCTCCATAGAGCTTCTTTGAACAATACCTGTACATAAAAGTAAGATCTTCCCAACAGAAGGAGTTAACCATTTCTTTACCCCCTTCACAACTACTAAATTTGCTAAAGTCATCCCAAAAGTATCATTACAAAATTCGTTGATGACAAAAAACTTCCCTCCTTATCACCAAGGGCAAAAACAAAACAACCAACAAAATAGAAACACAATTCATGGCATCAAGCTAACATAAAAGTGTGTTGGTAGCGAAATTTGTCCTATCCAATTAGTTGTCACCACCTTTACTTGTACCTGGGTTCATTAAAGAAATCAAAACTCTAGCTTTCAAAACTATTGAGCACACAAGGATAGAGATAGCATAGTATATTATTCATCTGGCAATTCCAAATAAATAAATAGATAAACATGGCAAATCTTAAATAACTATGTGACCCAGTAATAATCTCTAAGCAAGCATATCAATTTTCTGTAGAACGAACTAAAAAGAAATAGTGGTCAATATATGTCAGTCTAAGTCAACTAAACCAATTACCCCTATTTGTGTCATGTCTCGAATCTAAATTCAAGCATATATATTTTACAAACTGAAGGCTCAAGATTAAGCCTTAATGAAAGTTTACAATCAAGCTTGAAAACTCTTCAATAATTACCTTATCCATGAAAACATTTCTTCTTTTCTATTACAAAAAACATATGTTGCTATAGTCAAATCCCTACTTATCCCATTCATCCAGAATTCCTCCAAGTTTGTCCCATATCCTAACTGATCATAAAAGTCATCCTCATCTAAACCTATAATAGGAAAATATGAGTCAAAGGCCTAGTACACAAATAACAGAAGCAAATACATTGTGGAATGCAATCCTAATCTAATGCAATGCAACAATCATTGAATTATTAAATATTAGTTAAGCTCATCAAATCAACATAGGAGTCTTCAAACTCCAAAGACAAACCTTTAAGAAGCTGGGGATCCTGAGTAACAGCAATTGCTTAAGGAGTTGATATAGGTAGCTCGAATACCTAGATCTCCTAAGTCCAATTGAAAAGGAAAATAGTTTCATTTAGGGTTCACAACCATTTCTCATCTTTACTTAACTTAATCCATAATATCATTCAGTTCAAATGGTCTCATAAACGCGAACTAAATCATATTACTTCCTTTTAAAAATAAGTAAAGGTTATACTGATACCACTTCTCCTATCCACTATTTGCCGAGCTACTTACAAATTGTCATTGCATCCTAATAATGGGGTGGCCTAAGTGCCTAACTACCATGTTGGCATCACCAAACAAGGTTGCCGCCTCTGGGACCGAATGAAATGGCACGCACATAAACAATTTCAAACATATTTAAGTCATCTTTGTTATTAGTCAATTCAAGTATGTCTAACCTATCAACCAATAATCAAGTTACTGCCTACCTAAATTATCTTATTTCGCTTGCAGAAACTAAAAGATAAACACGACTAAGCATATAAATCTATTGAAAATTGATCATTTCATATAAGATATTATTAGTTCATAACTGAACATTAAGTCCTCAAGCCTTCATCAAACTTAAACAAAACTTAAATCATTTCATAATTTGGTATTCATACATATACACATATGTACATATATATATACCACATTTTTTAATTAATTAGTCAAATAAATTTTTCTATTATATATATGCATACAATGAATAGATCATGACCAAACCATATGCCGTGATGGACATCATTAGCCTCATCATGCCTATGATTAGGGGAAAAAAAGTGATAAGAGGAAATCACTCTCCTCATCACAGGCTACATCACGTTCATGGTCAATAGGAAATTTTCAAGGGTACGCCTGTGATGAACAAGGGATCTTCCTAAGTTTTTTAATTCGAAATCTCTTCATTATTTGTTATCATGGCCCCTTATCAAACATAATAGTTCAAACTCAACTTACAAGTTCATGTTAATTATCAAAAGGTCTATTTAAACTCACTTCATACATATACCAATTAACAACTAATCTTTTAATAACAACATCAATCACTCCATTTTCACTACTAATACAACACATATATAATACAATTCACCTATTCAACAAAACAACCACAACAAACTTCTTAACTTAACTCCTATGAGCTCTAATGATCAACCTGATCAAATGAACCTTTATATATATATATATATATATATATATTTTAATACAAGCCTCCTTTTATAGTATTTACAGATATGTGTAAAAAAGACAAGTATACATAAAAAGAAATACATCTATTATGTATGGTATTACTATATTAGCTAATCTAAATCTTTGACTCTAAGATTGTAGGGATCGCAAGGAAAGTTCCTAGCTCATACCAACACTCCCCCTCAGGTTGGTGTAAATATGTCTTCTATGCCCAATTTGCGACACTTTGTTTGAAACGCTCTTTGTAAGAATATCAGCTAGTTGCTCTTTTGACTTCAGGAATGGGAACGACACTACCTTCTCCTCTAATTTTCCTTTAATAAAGTGCCTATCAACCTCAACATGCTTTGTTCGATCATGTTGAACTGGATTTTGGGCAATTTCTATAACAGCTTTATTATCAAAAAATAATCTCATTGGTAGCTCAAGTGAGCATCTAATTTTTTCATTAGCTCTCTCAACCAAAGTAGTTCACACAACTCTTTAGCCACGCCATAGAATTCAGCTTTTGCACTAGACAAAGCTATCACCTTCTATTTTTTGCTTCTCCATGTGACCAAGTTTCCACCAACAAAGGTTAAGTATCCAGAGGTCGGCTTCCTATCCGTAATGCTTCCAGCCCAGTTTGCGTCTGTATAACCATCTATACGGAGATGATTATGCTTTCTAAACATAAGTCCTTTCCCTAGTGAGGCCTTCAAGCATTGAAGAATTCACTTCATGGCTTACATATGTTCTTCACTTGGATTATGCATAAATTGACTTACTAGGCTTACAACATAAGTGATATATGGTCTTGTATGAGATAAGTAAATCAATTTTCCCACCAGTCGTTGATATCTTCCTTTATTTGTAGGAACCTGATCTAAATATTCTCTAAGCTTATGGTTCTGAATAATTGTAGTGTCTACAGGTTTACAATCAAGCATTCCTGTTTCTGCTAACAAGTCAAGAATATATTTACTTTATCAAAGGAATACCCTGTTTTGACCTTGCTACTTCAATTCGAAGAAAGTATTTAAGGCCACCAAGATTCTTCATTTTAAATTCAATTGCTTGATACCTTTGAAGCTTTGTGATTTCCTTAGGAAATCATATCATCAATATAGATTGTTAGTGCTTTACTATCCCTTCTTGATGCTTTAGAAATAGAGCGTGATCTGAATTACATTGTTTATAACCATAATTCTTCATAGCCAAGCTGAATCTTCCAAACCATACTTTTGGTGATTGCTTTAACCCATATAACGCCTTCTCCAATTTACATACAATTCCTGCTTATGAAGCAATGGAACCTTGTGGGACTTCCATATACACTTCTTCTTCTAAATTCCCATGAGGGAAGGCATTCTTTACATCGAATTGGTGTAGTAGCTAGTCTAGATTTGCAGCTAGTGATGATTGTGTTTAATTTTGCTACTAGTGAGAATGTCTCTTGATAGTCAATGCCATATGATTGGGTGTATCCTATCGTGACGAGTGTTGCCTTATATCGATCTATTGTCCATCCGTTTTATGTTTGATGGAGAATACCCATTTGCATCCTACCACTTTCTTTTCTTTTGGTAGAGGCATGAGCTTCCAGGTGTTATTCTTTTGCAATGTTTTCATTTCTTCAGTAATTGCTTTCACCCACTTAAGATCATTTAAGGCTTCTTCTACCGTATTAGGTTTGTTCTCAAACGATTGCTAGAGCACGATACTATTGAGTGGTTGTGATAACCCTTGATGTAGTTAGCAATTGGATATCTTGCTTTGCCTTCTTCATGATTTGGTGTGTATCGATTTGGTGGCTTACCATGATTGTTCTTGAAAGGTAATTTATTACTAGGAGAGGGATCAAAAGTTTGTACCTTTGATTTATTCTTAGGAGTATGGTCGGTTGGTACTAAACTGAGAGGAGACTACTCAAGAGGGGGCTGTTCTTGTGAAGACTTCTCATGACAAGTTGAGAAGTGTAGCCACTTTTCCCGACCACTATTAGAATTATGCTCTTCACTAACTAACTCCCCCTGAAGAGGAGAATGCGAATCTAGATTTTGAAAGAACATTTCCATTTCAAGGAAGGTGACATCCATTGTGACACAAAGGCGCTTAGCACATGGATCAAAGCATTGATATCCTTTCTTATGTGTAGCATAGCCCAAGAAGATGTAGCAGACAGCACATGGATCAATTTTAGATCTTATGGAGGTGGACGTTGTCACGCCCTAAATGGTACCCTAAACGTGACAGTCCGTCACACTCGACATGTAAACTCAAGTAAGGCAACCTTAGTCTTCCCATGAGTTTGAATATCGGGTGTAAGGCTCACTTTCAACATATAGAGACCAAACTTTGCTTCGAAATAGTATAAGGAGACATACATAGCAACAAGAATGTAAATCATAGCAGTTACATTTAATTTTATTCTATTACATGATCTAAGGGGCATTCCCCCATCAAAACGTTAAGAGTTCTCATACTCTCGAAGTCTCTTATATTATCCTACAAATACCAATTTAGGAGACTCATTTAGGAGTTCGTGCCTACGTCTAGGTCCCGGCCTCATCAAAAGCTCCTTAATGTCTAAGAGCTATATCTGATAATAACGGCTCTTCAGAGATAGCCATAAATATTCATACTGCAACAAGAAACTATTGGGGTATAAGCTTGCGAGCTTAGTGAGATTTCATTTCCAATAATTAATGCTCGACTAAGGTATAGATAATAGACAAGTTATTAGTAGGCATATGAAATGCATAAACACATGAGCATACAATACATAAGACCATCCGAAAATCTTATGTTGAATGGATTTACGCCCTCCATTCGGGGTCAGGTGTTTTAGGCCCATACGACCACATTTAAATTCTTTTCACTTCTTATTGTGGTTGATACAGGTGCCCATCCACCACCTTTAAATTTTTTACTGTGGTTGATACAGGTGCCCACCCACACACATTTTCAATTCAGCCCATATGCCAACACTCGAGTTTACAGGCCCCTCGTTGCCCAAATTATTATGCCTTCTTCCCACAAAGGTATAATAACTTATGCAATGTGACTCACTACGTGATATGCATATACAATTTATTCGTATAATCGTGGCATATTAATTAAGCAGATTAAGTGCAATCATATAGAATTTCAGACAATCCAAGTCTATACTAGCTCATACAAGGATTTTTTTCAACAAGTCTCGTCTCGATATACTTATCATTCATTCAACCAAGATTAGATTACAAATCATCATAATTTTATCTTTTCCTAATTCTAATGCCACTACGATTACAAGCACATACATGAGTACAACTATTTAAGAAATGAACTCACTCGGCCATGGAGAGAAATCTACTAGTCGTAGTAGTCCTCGGGGAGTGGAAATCCGTCCTCCAATTCACCTAAGTATAAGGAATACCCGAAATGAGTATTTCTTATAAAGTTCTAATAACTTAACAATTCTAACTACTAAGTTCGTCAATTCCCGCATAAGCTAAAGTCCTAACTTTAAATGACCATATCTAACTCATTTTAACTCGGAATTGAGCATATAATATACTGATTCCTATCTACTTTGAAAGATCTATCTATTCCTAATATTATTTCCAAGTTGTAAAAATGTTTAGGTCACAAAATAAGCTGATCAGTTCTGATCGGTCGAAGATTCTGATTCCGAAAAATAGTTTTGTGAATGTTTGTGATGTTTCTAGCATATAGTTTACCTACACATGCAATATTGATGATTTCCTATCATGAGTGGCATGATATGAACTTGATGCATGCATGCTTTTGACATTATTTACTAAAAGGAAATTTAAGAAAACTTTTTATTTGTAAAACTCCATGACTATGTACTTTCAAGAAAACTAGTTTCCTAACTTTGACCATCCCCTTTGTTTTGAAATTATTTTCTTAAGAAAATCAAGTTATCCTTGTTCAAATTGGATCTTCATTATACCTAGTACCCAAGCCTTCATTTCTACATAAAAACTTGCATTTTACACTTTGCAAATAGGTTTTCAAATAGGATTGATCCAAAAATTCGAATTTCTTGAAATTAAAATTTTAAATGATTCCTTTGGGAAGAATTTGTTTAATGCATCAAAACTTAAGATTTTAAGATACCTATTACTTAAGGACTCCATTTAATACATAAAACTTCCATTTTGAGCTTAGATGATAGGTGTTCTTATGGCCTACATTCAAAATTACGAATTTCATATGTTGACTACTAACTCAAAATTTTCCATCTAGATTCCACTTCTTGTTTTATACATTATTCTCATCAAAACTCATTTTTACTTATAAAAATCACTACTTAAGGATACCTATTACCTATATCCTTCATTTTTCACATAAAACATGAGTTTTAAGGTTGATAAAAGGGTTTTCAAAATAGGTCCTTGAAACCATACGAATTTATCTTTAAATATTTCAAACAAAAACTTTTACTTTGTAAGTTCCTTGTTTTATTTGCCTAAGGATCTACCAACTACAATATCTATATACACAAAACAAAGCCTTTATGAGCATTAGTGCATGATAACATAAATTATCCATAAGATCATAAATGTCAAGTATGGTATGAGCATCTAGAAGCTAGATCTACTACTCATGATGCATGAAATGTAGTTTAAAAGCATGAACATAGGATTTTTATGCTAGATCTCTATTTTATTCTACTCCTACATGCATGAACATGAAGATATTTCAACAAAAACATAATCAAACACAAGATCTACTCTTGTGATGGCTTCATATTCATGTAGTAGCATTTTCTTGTCCCTAGCAAGTGCTCATGGGGACTTAGATTGAAAACACTCATGAATAATCTTGTCATTACAAGATTAATTGGTAGGAAAGCTAAAAAATCATCACTAAAGCTTGAAATAGATGAGAAATGAAGAAGAAATGAAGCTTGTGTATGTGTGTGTGAGGGGAAAGAAAGCTTACGACAAGAGGGAGGAAATGAGAGGGTTTTGAGAGCTTTTGGAGTAAATGAAATAAAGTGAAGGAGAGAGAAAGTAAAGGATTATTTATATTAAGTGAATTAGGGTTTGTTTTAAGTAATAAAAGGAGATAAAATAAATCAATTTGCAGGCAAAAATGGGGGGTCATGCGCCGGCCAAGAGAGGGGAAAGGGAGAGGGAGAGTTGAATTTGTTTGAAAATTGAAATTCATGTAATAAAAGTGTTAAATGTAATAATTTATTTAAGAGAAAAGAATTTCTTGGAAAAGAAAATATAATGAGTGTTTGTAAGGATTAAGACTAGGGTATGGGTTGTGTGTGTAGTAGGTTATACTTATAAATAGTAGTAAATAGTGGATAAGACATCTACTTTATCGGTAGTAAAGAAAATACGGGAAAAAGGCTATAACTGTAATTTTTATAACTCGAAAAATTATAAAACATATATTTTTGAATTCCTTATAAAATTTCAGTTCTAAAGAGTATTTTGGAATATTTTTCTGAATTTCTAGTTCTAGGGCTCACTTTTTCGTAATGGAGCTAGGGAAAGCCTGAAATAGAAAAATTTTCAAAATAAAAACTTTTTATGATTTGAAATATATTTTAAAACAATAATTCACATTAAATTATTCTATAGAAGTTCTTTTATGTAGAAATCGAAGAAAAGTCGGATCTAGGATTCCTAGGTTGCTTGTACTAATCCTATTTAGGGTTTTGGTTTTCGATTTATGGAGTTTACTCGGTCACTAGAAAAACGGGTTTATATGCAACCCGAAGAATTATATAAATGATATACTTGGAATTCTTATGAAATTACAAGCCTAATGATACTAATACCATATATTTAATATTTCGAATCCCAGGTACGCTTTTCAAAGTCTATACTCGATCGGTTCGAAATAGATCGAAAATCCGCCACTCCTATCCTTTAAAGCATCTTAGTATTAATATGAACCAAACTACACATTTTATTCATTTTCTGACTCCCTAGTTTAGGAATACGAAATTGTCGGATCTAAACTACTAGGGTTTCTTGGGAATTTGTTGACTTAGGTTTTCCGGTCGACTTTCCGGTTTAAATCTTTTCCAAAATGGAAACTAATGTTTTATATTTATACAACATATTTAATTTGAGAATATTTATTTATTATTTCATTTTCGTAAGTATTTAATATCTCTTAACGCTTTCGGAATTCTTAAACCAGGTTTTATATCTGAAGGTTTATCGTTACTCACTGTTTAATAAATTGTTTTTAGGTTCTATATTACCCGATTTTACAAGTCAGGGTTAAGCATAAAATTTGTTATACGTAATGGTTGTGGATTTGAAGACTATTAGGTTCTTATTTTACTTTTAAGGATTTTCTTTTGCTTCAATATTAAGAAATTTTCTGGATTTGTTCAAGATTTCGGACTAGTAGAAATTCGGTTTTAAATTGAGAGTCATTTTTAAAGTTTATTTTAAATATTTATTTTGGAATTATGTACCGAAATTTTCCAGGGCTTACAAACGTATACTACACATCTAAATATTCTTGCAAGGAGCATTAAAGTTGAGGGCAAAGGTTCATGCTAAGCCAAGACTTGTAATGGAGTCTTAAAGTTTAATATCTTTGATGGCATGCGATTTAGCAAATAAACAGTAGTGGTCTCTACATCTATCTAATATCTTTGTGGTGCATTTGCTGCTATCAAAAGTGCTCTGACAATCTCCAAAATATGCCTGTTCTTCCTTTTAGCAACACCGTTCTGTTGTGGAGTTTGAGCACAAGTTGTCTCATGGTACAGACCATGAACTTTGAAATAATCTTGTAATTCTTTGTCAACAAATTCCCCACCATTATTAGAACGAAGTATTTGTAAATTAGTAGAGAATTGAGTTCTAACTATCGCATGAAATGTTTGAAATATTTCAACAACTTCATTTTTGTTTTTCATCAAATACAACCAAGTCATACGAGTGTAATCATCAACAAAAATCACAAACCATTTTAATCCAGAATAAATTGAAATAGGGACAGGTCCCCAAACATCTGAATGAACTAACTTAAATGGTTTTTGACATCTGTGATACCTCTCAAATATAGATGGTAGAACTCTAATCACAGAGGTACCTTTTGGGTGTAATGGCTTGGAGTTTGTCATAACTCCAAAGTTAAGCGTGCTCTAGGCAGAGCAATCCCAGGATGGGTGACTCCCTGGGAAGCACTAACACCAAAAGGACAAAACCATGTAGTGTGTGACTAAAGCGGACAATATCTCGATAGGTAGAGTTTCGAGTCGTTACATAGTGCCTCTGGTGTCCTTGTTGTGCCTGAGGGTGTGCTAGGAGGGCCAGTGTACTTGGCATCACGATCCCTGCCCAGGATGGCCTAAGAGCTTAGGGGCGCCCCCTCTTCTGCGGTGGAGCCTCGCGTGGCAGTTGTGACAGATAGTATCAAAGCCGTGGTTCTAACTTGTGTAATGAAACTGATTTGGATGTAAGTTCTATAAGTTGGAGAGTATGTGATACCCTTCAAATATAGATTATGGAAATCTAATCACAGAGGCATTTTCGGTGTAATGGCTTAGAGTTCATCAGAATTTCAAAATTAAGCGTGCTCTGGGCAGAGCAATCCTAGGATGGGTGACTCCTTGGGAAGCGCTAGCACCAAAAAGACAAAACCGTGCGGAGTGTGACCAAAGTGGATAATACCTCAATGGGTAGAGTTTCGAGTTGTTACATAGTGCCTCGAGTGTCCTGGTTGTGCTTGAGGATGTGCGAGGAGGGCCAGTGTACCTGGCATCACGATACCTGCTCAGGTGGCCTGAGGGCCTAGAGACGCCCCATCCTCTGCGGTGGAGCCAAGAGTAGCAAGTTGTGACAACATCTTTTTTAGATTATGGGGTAGGAGTCTCTATGATTCTTAGCCAAAATGTAAATCTTACATTTAAGTATAGTATCACTAATATTTGAAAACAATCTAGGAAATAAATGTTTCATACAAAACAATGAAGAATATCCTAATCTATACGATGCCATAACCAAATGTCCCTTTCTCTATTATCATCTTTGTTGACTTTGTTTGCACTACCACTACTGAAATCTTCCATGTAATATAGCCCCTCTGGTTTAATACCACGATCAATCATCTCCTTGGTGAGAATATGCTGGATTAAACAAAATTTTGGATACAATAGTGCACAACAGTTTAATTCCTGAGTAACTTGTTCGATTGAAATTAATTTATTTGAAAGAGATGGAACAAGAAGGGTGTTAGATAATTGTAATATGGGCGAGAAAGACACTTTTTTAGCCCCTTATCATAGGATATTTCTTGACATTTGCTTTTTAATGCAGATTCATTTTGGTTTAGTAGTTTCAATAAAGTCTTGAGGATCAAATGTCATGTGATTGTTGCTCTGGAATCAATGATTCAACTTTAGTTACCTGATTCATTTTTAGCCAACAAACAGTTTGCTATTACTATAAAGGACTACTTTTGAGGAACAAAGGAAAGTTGTGGCTTATTAAGGGTTGTCTCCATATTAGCAAGTGATGCATGACTGCATCTCATTTCTTCTTTGCCTTCAATTCGTGCCACCAATCTGGATATCCATGTATCTTGAAGCAGGTGACTTTTGTATGCTTCATGTTCCCACAATTAGTACAAATGCCTTCTTCAATTTAAGTCTTCTCTTTGTAGTAGAACCTTTTTTTTCCATTAGTAAAAATCTAAAGCGTAAGTCGTTGCTATGATTTTTGTCCTCCTTTAGATACCATTCCTAGGCTAGAAGTTGTGTCTCCTTTTGTCAACATCACCATTTGTCTCTGATCTTCCCTACATACATATGCATAAGCTTGCTCTATGTACGAAGGGATTATAGCCATAGTGCATCAGCGTGAATGTTGTCCAAACGATCTTAAGTCCATCCAAAAAAGAATAAGCTCTATCTTCTTGCATCATAGAGTTATATTTTTGTATACTAGCCCTACATTTCATGGGATTTGGGCGCCTAAAATGAATTTCTCTCCAAAGTCCTTGAAGAGTATTATAGTATGTCTCAATTAACCCTCCATTTTGTCTTAACCTTGACCTCTTAAGGTCATAAACTTGTGAGGTCTCTGTGCGATCAAAATATGTTGTGGCAATAGCATCCCACACGTCTTTAGTAGTTGGAAATCTAAATAATTGCCAATTAGGGTTGGATCCAGAGCTAATTAGCCACCCTTTAACAATTGCATTTTCTGTTCTCCATTTTCTAAATGTTAGATTTGTTTTTGAGGTCTTTGGTAAATCTCCATTGATGTACCCCAATTTGTCGTTGGTAGTGATATACATCTCTATCACCTGGGACTGAATCCCATAGTTTTGATCATCCAGTTTGATTCCAATTGAAGTAATGATAAGATCGTTAGTTATTCATATTGGTGTTTGGTTTAACATCTGTGATATTCTTGATGTCAAATCATTACGAAATAAGGGTCCTGTTTATGAGTTTCTAGTGGAGGGTGTTTGATCCCCCATTGATATTTCTTCTTTTGTTTCTCTAATCTATAAGTCCTAGAGCGGTTGCTCTGATACCATGATCAAAAGAGCCTTTTATACATATATATATATATATTTAATACAAGCCCTCTTTTTATAGTATTTACAAATATACATAAAAAAGACAAGTATACATAAACAGGAAATACATTTATTATACACGGTATTACTATATTAGATAATTGAAATCTTTTACTCCAATTATACACACTATTACCATATTAGCTGACCTAAATCTTTGATACTAAGATTGTAGGGATCATAAGGAAGGTTCCTAGCTTATACCAACAAAACCTATTTCATCAAATAAACCTTCAACTTCCTAAGGAACCATTTGAACAAGTTTTAAATTCATGGAAGAAACAAGTAAACAAAAGCTTGGAGGGAGTAATAACACTTACATTAGTTGATTTTAACTTGTAGATGAAACTAGGTTGAGATTTTGATGAATTTTATTTGATCAAAATGATGGAAAATCGATATATCAAAATGGCGCCTATTTTGGTCGGTTTTAGGGAGTGTTTTTGTGATATTTTTACAAAAGTTTAGTTGATACTTATCTATAAAAAGAAAAAAAAATCTACCTTTGACTTTTGAGGCACTAAGAAGAAAGGAGAAGTTTTTCCATAAGCTTAGGCTTGGGTTAATTTGCTAAAAGTTGGGCTTGGGTTTTGACACAAGAAGATATTTTTCAGTTTACACAACAAATAGAAGACAAATCCAAAGCTAAATTATGCAGAAACATTCAATTTTGTTAACTAAACATTTACAACGAAATTCATATATCAATCAATATACACACATACACTAATCAATTCAACATACATATGAAAATTAATTTGGTATAGATAGTTAAGGATATTTCATTCTTCCCTCCATATAGAAGTTTCATCCTCGAAACTTACCTTATTCGCTAATAAAAAAGGACAGGATACTTCTGTCACGCCCCAACGAATACCCTAAACGTGATAGCCTGCCGTATGCAATATTAAAACTTAAGAATGACTACCTCAGTCACTCAAAGGTTTCCATATCGGTACAAGGCGTACATTCACATCAAAAGGAGACCGGTGAAGTAATGCATTTTAAGATATTGACAGTGAAACATATAAAATAACATTTAATATAATTCATAGAAACATAAAGTCTTTATAACTTCTAAGGGGCATTCCCTCGATAATAACAACATGATTCTAATAAAGATAAAATAACTAAAGCTAAGATTTTTGAAGAAATCTACTCTTAGACTTCAAAAGAATTCTTCCAAAAGCTTCCCAAAATAAAGATTCTACCTGGGGAATCAAGTTGGTCTCGGATGCAAAAAGATAATCCTGCAAAGTCAAAAGTCTATAGGAGTATAAGCATTATTAGCTTAGTGCGATATTTCTTACGCAAAAGTACTCATAACAAGCAATCAACCAAGTTTATTAATCAAGCATATGAAATGCAACAACCATATGATCAAACATTACATACAACTATCGGTTTCGTATGTGTGATAGATTTACCCCTCCATCGGTGGTTAGGGAATGCTTTGAACTGGGTCCCAAACGACTTTTTAAAGTTGCGCCCGTCTTGGGGTTCCAATAAACCATACTACTAGTCCTCGGGCCTTCTTACCCAAAGCGATCGATCCGGCTCAGTTACAACTTGAGACCGTATTCCCCAAACGTCCTAACTCTCAAGGTTGTAGCAAGGCAGCTTACTTTTCCGGTCCATGCTGAGGAGTAGTAGCAAAATTTCGAAATGTTATTGTAAGTGATATGCATGAGTAAGTTATTATATGGGATTTCGATATGACATTAAATCATTTAAAGCGATCAAGCAATATTTATACACATAACAATACATACATAGAAACATTTATATCAATCACAAATCGGGTTCCGTTATGCTTATTATTCATTGATCTCACACAACGATTCACATACATAATTCCCATGATATCCCATATGTATATTAATTTTATCTTTCCCTAACATTTAGTACTCTATTCTACAAGCACATGCGCGAATACATAAACGTAAAGGAAACTCACTCGTCCATAGCGATCTAGGAGTCGAAGTAATTCTCGGGGAAGACAAAATCTTGATCCTCGACACCTAAACAAAAGAAATACCCAACATGAGTATTTCATCTAAGATCTATTCAAATTCTATAATTCTACCTTAGCAAATTCGTAAAAATCGTATGAAATGGAATCCCAACTTAAAATGGCCATAACTTGCTCATTTTAACTCGAAATTTCGCATATTATATACCGATTTCTACCTACTCAAAAAGATCTATCTATTTCTAAGGTTATTTTCATCAAAAGAAGTAATTTGGGTCTCGGAAAAATAACGTACATATTTGATACGAAAATTCCAATTTCAAAACTTAAGTTTTCCAACTTTCTTCATTTAAGAACTATTGTACAAAAATATAGATATATTGTATGGTTGAAAAATCCTTGATATACACACACACACACACACACACACATATATATATATATATATATATACTCAAACCCTATGCATGAATTTAGTGGTGTTGTGTCAACAATGATTTTGTAAAACAATGTGTCTTAAAAGTGAGATAAGCTTAAGACTTGAAAAGAAATTAGTTTTGTTTTGAAAAATTTCCTAAATTATCATAAGTGAGTATTTCCTTCTTTAACTCCTATTTCTTAGTTATTGAGAATAATTAAATTTTCAAAAAGAAATCTTAATCTTGTAAGATTCCCATAACCTTATTTCTAGTGGTTTGGAAAACATAGTTTTTCTAAATATTTCATGATTATATATTCTAAAGTTTTGATTCACTTTAAAAGAATAATATCAATAATTTTATTATTTTTATTTCCTAAGTAAAGCTTATCTATAGAAAAGTTATTTCTTGATAATCTTGTAAAACTTCTCTAAATCTTTGATGAAAGCTTTACATATGAGTTTAAGAATACCTTTGTTTAAACAAAGAATTAAGTTTAAGGAATTTTTCGTTATTTCATTGGCTTAAAAAGAGTTTGATAACTTTGTTTTCATTGATAAAATACCATATAGTATTATTACTAAAACTTGAGCTAATCTTATCTAACTTTAGAAAATATTTATTAGGATAAAACTTCAAGTCTTTAAGGGATCTCTAAGATAAGGTGATTCTGTTCTTTTTATGAATTTCATATTATGGATATTGTTCAAAATTTGTTCCTTATGCAATTATTGAGGTTTTGAGTTAATGATTTAGATTATTTAGTTGGTTTTACTTGTTATTAGTTGATCCTATACTTGCATTTAGTTGTTAATATTCATTCACCAAGCATGCATTTGTGGTTAATCTTGGAATGCTTATTAGATTATGAATGAATTTAACAAAATCTCTTCTAATCAATCTTTAAATATCTAATTTGGATTAAGAATCGCATAGAGATATGGATTTTAATTCAATTAGGTTTAGAGAATTAAAAGAGATTAGTTGGTTAATCACTTTTCTAGAAATTGGAAAAGTTAAATGGTTAATCTAGGGTAATAATTCACTTTAGGAAAAGGGATTTTTACCTAATAATTGATTATTGAAATTTGAACCCATTACCAATTTGGAAATTGCAAGTATAGAATTAATTGATAGTATCAATTAATCTTCTAATCGTTTGGCTCTAAACCAAATTCAATTAAGGAGTTGGAAATCCCAAAATATCCACAGAGTTGTTTTATTTTCTTTTGTTCTTATAAACCTAACAATCAAACTCATCGGTTTGCTTGCTACATTTAAGACTAATATAGCTAAGAGTTAGCCTTCATTCCTTGTGGATTCGACTTAGTACTTACTAGTTTTTATTATAGCATATGCACCCGATATACTGGCCGATAGATTTTATGCTATAAAATAGTCTTTCAAACGAGAAGCATATCAGAAAGGCAGTACTAAACTGTAGACGTGTATCCAATGATTCATGTAAACTCTTCTAGAATCAATCGGCAAATCTTGAATCTTTATCAACACAATCGACACTAGAATGCCATGTGGTCTCACCATTTCTCTTATGTATATCTATGCCATCTTTTTTGACGAACATCTAACTCTTAGTGGAATATGTAGAGTTAATCAGCTTATCAATAATTACCCATACCACTTCATGTTTAGCTGGAGTTCTTGGCAGAGTAGGTACAAAATCCATATGTATATTTTTCCCATTTCCATTTTGGCATAAGTAAAAGTCATAGCTCACCTCAAAGTCTTTGATGTTTGATTCTTATCTATTGATTTGCCAAGCATTTCAATACATGATCTACCACATCATGCTTTATGTTATCCCACCAGTAGATTTTCTTCAAATCTCTATACATCTTGGCACTTTCTAAATGGATGGAATAAGTTGATGCGTAAGCTTCTTTCATAACTTCTTTTCTCAAATTATGAATCTTTGGTACATGTATTCTATTTCCATATCTAATAACACTATCATCATTGAGTCTCAACTCTTTCTTTTTCCATTCTTTATGGTAGTAATCAATTTTTCACTTTCTAGATCTTCCCTCTGGCCTTGCTTGATTTGATCCAGAATTGTGGGTTGAAAAGTTAAACTAGCAATCATGACATCAATTCTATTTATAGTCACCTCAATGTCCATCACGTGAAAATCTTCTAGTGTCTCTCTTTAATATGTAATCATGGTTGCTATGTTAAATTGTTTCTTTCTACTCAATGCGTCTGCAACCACACTTGCTTTCCGAAGATGATATAAGATTTCAACACCATAATCCTTAATCAACTCTAACCACTGTTTTGGTCTCATATTTAGTTCCTTTTGAGTGAAGATATACTTTAAACTCTTATGATCTATATATATCCTGCATTCTTCACTAAAAAGGTAATGTCTTCATAGCTTTATGGCTAAAATTATAGCCATAGCTCTAGATCATGGATTAGATAGTTTTTTTCGTGTGGTTTCAATTGTCTCAATGCATAAGCAATTACTCTAACATCTTGCGTTAGAACACATCTAACTCCTTGGATTAAAGTATTGCTATAAATCACGAACTCTTTTTCACTGAATGGTAAGCTGACACATCGTTTCTTTAGTTCTTGAAAACTCCATTCAGATTTGTTGTCCCATACATAGCTCACATGCTTTTGTGTTAATTTCATGATCGAAAATGCAATCTTTGTGAATCTTTGGACAAATCTTCTACAGTAGCTAGCTAACCCTAGAAAACTTCTCACTTCTATAATATTTTTTAGTCTTAGCCATTCTATAACAACTTTGGTTTTCTTTAGATCTACTGACACACTATTTTTTATATCACATGTCCTAAGAAAGCTTTTTCAAGCCAGAACTTACATTTAATTAAATTTTGCATATAACTTCTTTTCCCTTAGTTTTTATAGTACCAACTTCAAATGTTTCTCATGTTCTTTTTGATATCGAAAGTATACCAGGATGTCATCAATGAATACAATTACAAAAAAATCTAGATAATCTTTAAACACTTGATTTATGAGGCCCATGAAAGTAGCTGGAGCATTCACTAGTCCAAATGGCATGACTAGAAATTCAAAGTGTCTAAACCTAGTACGAAAAGCAATCTTAGGAACGTCCAATGTCTTAATTCTAAGTTGATAATACATGGATCTTTAATCAATCTTTGAAAATACTATTGCTCCTTTCAATTGATCAAACAAATCATCAATTCTTGGAAGAGGGTACTTGTTCTTTAAAGTGACTTGATTTAATTCTCTATAATCAATACACATTCTCAGGCTTCCATCTTTCTTCTTTCGAAATTGAACCGGAGCACCTCATGGAGAAATATAGGTCAAATAAAACTAGGCTCTCATAAATCTTGTAGTTATTATTTCAATTCTTTTAACTCAATTGGAGCCATTTTGTAAGGTGCTTTCGATATAGGAATTGTTCCCATAATTATATCAATCCCAAACTCAATCTCTCTACTAGGGGTAAACCAGATAGTTCTTCAGGAAACATATCTGTAAAATCCTTTATTACTGTACCATATTGATAGTTACTTCTTCAACATTTGTTGTTTCTACTATAGCTTTGTCCCACAACTCCATAGAACTCATACTCTTTGGTCTCTGTCTCTCAAGAGCATAAGTGAATTTTTCCATTCTCCAATTCAAAACTCAAATGTGCCTTATTACAATCTATTGTAACTTTATACAAATTCAACCAATTTATGTCAAAAATCTCATCTAAATCAGACATAGATAAAACTAGCTTATCAATTGGTATATTCACACTAAAATCAATACATTAACATTTCTACAAACACATGGCTTTCTAGTATCTACACCGAGAGGGGTGTTATTGCACATTACATGGTCAAACAATATTTTAGAAACAAGTTCACATTCATTCATAAACTTTTTGGATATGGAGGCATGTGTAGCTCATGTACCTATTAAGTCATAAGCATGTTGTTTGGAAATGAAAAATTACCTGTCAGAGTGTCCACCAACGGTGTTTCCTCAACATGTGTAAAGCAAACACTCGTGCTATAGTTTTTCCTTTTCCTGAGTTAATTCCACTATTATTATTATTGGGTCTATCTTTACAATATACGATATGATGTCCTCTTTGTTTGCAATATGCATAAAATATAGGTTGAAACATTACATTTTTTAAACTCTAAAGCCTTATGCCCCTCTTGACCACAAGCAAAGTAGGCTTTTAGATTTCACTTGCAATAAGATAATTCATGTAGCTTGAGGCATCTAATACATTTCTTCTAAAAAACAATAGTAGGAGTCTTGGTCACTATTTTCTTGTTAGCCTTCTCTCCCAAAAAATGATTTCTTACTTCTCCTTTGATAACTCGTGCCTCTACTAGCACTCTAGTAACTTCCAAAAGATGTAGAGTATGTAGGTCTTTTCTTTGAATAAGAAACTCTTCTAGCTTTCTTCACTCTATTATCATTTTTTATTTTTTCAGCTAACTTAGCCTTAGTGATGGTATCAACCAAGGTATGAAGCTGAAACATCTTGACTTCACCATTGATCTCATCATTCAACCCATTTTTTTAAAACACCTATACCTTCATTATTTCATCCCGATATCCTTCTCCAACAAACATTAATAATCTAAAAAAACTCTGCATGATATTCCCCCTCAACACACACACACACACACACGCACACACACACACATACAAACCCAAAATCATCTCTTCCCTAACAGTGATCAAGAAGTATTGAACGAAAAATGCATCCTTGAATCTAGTCCATGCAATAAGCCTTAGCATATTTTCGCTAGCCAATATCCAACAATTATAAGCTTCTCTCTTCAACATATATACAGCTAAGTCTACCTTCCTTTCCTCTAGAGTATCACAAGCTGCAAAAGCTTTTTCCAGCTCTTCTTTCCAATTTTCAGCCAATGTTAGATCAGTATAGGTTCTATCAAAATCAGGGACCAATCTATCAAACTCATGTAGTTTCACTTGATTACCTTGATCATTAGCTTGTATATTTTCATTTTGCCTAGCTAATTGAGGACCATACTGCATAAATTGTTGTTGTTATTGATATACCATCTGATGGTATTGCTGCATCATTGTGAACATCTCTAAAACATAGTATGCATTGTTGCCAGATCTCCCATTGGTACTTGAGGCATAGGTGGAAAAGGAGGTACCTGGGGTGATTGCAGGATCTATGATGTTGAATTCAAAGTATGAGAAGTAATAGTAGTCGAATTTGGAGCAATAGATAGAGTGGAAGCCGATGTAGATGACTGTGGAGGTGAAGGAGGCATATTTTCCCTTTTTGCATGTTGTCTAGTTTGCCTTCAAGACGTATCCATCTTTCACATAAACATAAAACACATTGACACACAGATATAGGAAGTCATGTACTATTCTTATTACATTTGTGTTAGTATTAACAAACAAAAAACAAACAAACAAACAAGTAAGCAACAAGTAAAATAGGTCACTTAAGCTAGATCTACACCCTTTCCTACACTAAAGTCATCGCATCTAAGGTTAGATCACTCCTAATCTATCGCATTTAGACAATCAATCATACAAACTTCACTCTAATACCATTTAAGAAATTGTCATGCCCCAAATCTAAATTAAGGCGTAACCAATCCCCGCCACATGTAATCCTGAAGAATTATATGTAAGGCTATCCATAAAGAAGATATTTGTAATGATTATTTGTTTAAATATGTCATAGAAAATTTACCAAAAAATTTTTTTTCATAGGTTTGATAACCTAAAACATAACAATACTCTTAATACATATATATTTTACAAACTATGGGCTCAAGATTAAGCATTAATGAAAGTTTACAATCAAGCTTGAAAAACTCTTAAATAATTACATTATCCATAAAAATATTCTTCTATTCTATTACAAAAACATATGTCGCCATAGTCAAATCCCTAGTTGTCCCATTCATCCAAAAATTCCTCCAAGTATGTCTTATATCCCAACTAGTCTAAAAGTCATCATCATCCATATCTATAATAGGAAAACATGAGCTAAAAGCCCAGTACACAAGCAAATACATTGTGGCATATGATCCTAATCTAATGCAATGCAACAATCATTGAATTATTAAACATTAGTTAAGCTCATGAAATCAACATAAGAGTCTTCAAACTTCGGAGACAAAGCATTAGGAAACTAGGGGTCCTAAGTAACAACAATTGCTCAGGAGATTGATATAGCAGCCCGAATATCTAAATCTCCTAAATCTAACTAAAAAGAAAATAGCTTCATTTAGGGTTTACAGTCGTTTCACATCTTTACTTAACTTAATCCATAATATCACTTAGTTTAGTTGACACCATAAACATAAACTAAATCATATTACTTTCCTTTAAGAATAAGTAAACATTATATCGATTCTACTTCCCCTATAAACTATCCGCCAAGCCACTTACAAATTGTCATTGCATCATAATAGTGGGTGGCCTAAGCGCCTAACTACCATGTTGACATCACCAAACAGGTTGCTACTCCCCGAACCGATTAAACGGCACATGCACAAACAATTTCAAACATATTTAAGTTATCTTTGTTATTAGTTGATTCAAGTATGCTTAACCTATCAACCGACAATCAAGTTATTGCGTACCTAAATTATCCTATTTAGCTTGCAAAAACTCAGAAGGTAAACACGACTAAGCATATAAATCTATTGAAAATTAATCACTTCATATAAGACATTATTAGCTCACAATTGAACATTAAGTCCTCAAGTCTTCATCAAACTTAAACAAAACTCAAATCATTTCATAATTTAGTATTCATACATACATACATGTGAACGTATATATACCACATTTTTTAAATTAATTAGTTAAATAAATTTTTTATTATATATATATATATGCATACGAGGAACATATCACAACCGTACCATAGGTTATGATGGACATCACGAGCCTCATCACACTTGTGATTAGGGAAAGAAAAGTAATAAGAGGAGATCACTTCTTCATCACGATCGTGATCTTGGTCGTACCAAGTGTGAAAAACAAATAGAGAACATCACCTACCAAATAACGACCGTGGTAAATAGGAAATTTTCAAAATAGAGGATATCATTCCCTTTATTACGCCCATGATGAACAAAGGGACCTTCTTACATTTTCTAGTTCGAAATTTTCTCTTCATTATTTGTTATCATGGCTCATTATCAGACATAACAGTTTAAACTCAACTTACAACTTGATATTAAGTACCAAAAGGTCTATTACAACATCAATCACTCCATTTTCATTACTAATACAATAGATATATAATACAATTCTCCTATTCAACAAAACAACCACAACAAACTTCTTAACTTGACTCTTATGAGCTCTAATGATCAACCTAGTTCATCAAATCAACCTTCAACTCCCTAAGGAAACATTTGAAAAAGTTTTATATTTATGGTAGACAAGTAAACAAAAGCTTGGAAGGAGTAATAACACTTATCTTAGTTGATTTTAACTTGTAGATGAAATTAATAGGAGATCTTAATGAATTATTAAAGAAAATTTGATCCAAAATGATGGAAAATTGATGCTTGAAAATGGTGCTTGTTTCAGTTGGTTTTAAGGAGTGTTTTTGTGAGGCATTAAGAAGAAAACAGAAGTTTTTTTATGGTCTTAGGCTTAGGTTTTGACAAAAGAAGATGGGATTCAATTTACACAACAAATACAAGAAAAGTCCAAAGGTAAATTATGCTAACATATTCAATTTTATTAACTAAACATGTACAACTAAATTCATATACCAATCAATATACACACACATATGCTAATCAGTTCAACATACATATACAAATGAATTAGGCATAGATAGTTAAGGATATTTCAATTTGGTTCCAAAAAGACTAGAGTAACCTAAGGTTTAGTAGAAGACATGTTGTTGTAAGATAGATTCATACATTGGGGACAAATTCCATCTTAGTGGTCACCATAGCTAGCCTCAATCCTAACCATCCAAATAACCTTCTAAGTTATCATAAAATTACCAAGATATATAGTCATAAACATACCGGGTCACTAAGAATAGGACCACTAACTTACCGAGCAATGAACATAGGGGATAGTTCCTTACTAATATTAAATCGTTATTCTCATTCCAATGGCACTTTTTTGTAAATTCCATTTGGTAACATCACGTGACACCCATGGATTAACTCTTATCTGATGGGAATCAAGCTATGAAGACTTGAGAAGATATAGAGAGTGAAGCGAAAGAAGCAATAGAAGCTGATCTCATATTGAAGAATTGTATGCTGTCATGTATGCCACTGGTGTAGCCTGTGCGCCACCAGCATAGAAAAGAAGGCTGCCAGCCTTTGGTTAGCTTACAAAGTACATAGATTCAAAAATTTTAAAGCTGATTGCAAAGGCATCGGCCTTCATCTTTAAAGCAGCCAGCCTTAGTTTTATGACAGCTTTAGTTTATTTATGTCTTTTGGGTTTTCCTTTTGTATTAGAATATATAGAACTTATTTCTTGTTATGAAGACAGATTTTGGATATTAAAATTTGGTCTTGAGAGTTCTCTCAAATTTTCTCCTATCAATCGTATTGATTGTGGCGAGATTCCTCCATTCTTATTGATTCTTTATAATCATGGTGAACAAACCATTCGATCTTTCTTATGTGTCATATTGAGAGAGAGAGTATAATTCGGCTTGATTTCGGTGCTTAATATCCATTGTCAACATTGTTCATATCATTTTCTTCCATCATATATGAAAAATCCAAAATATAAAATTGTTCTAATTTACGAATCATGATATCTGTTGAATTTTGGCACATCATATTTTGGTATCAGAGCATTTATGTACATCATTATCTCATTAGTATGAGGCTGGCCCATCACACACCCACCCACCCATACACACACACACATATTTCGCTTTCAGGTTCATTATTAGACTCTACAACTAGGAGATTTGGATTCTTTTATCTATTCAAACCCCACTATACATTTACCACCAATAAGAGAACTAGTACAAATAACTAGCAACTCAATTAATCAACCAACGACATACTTTCCTAAAACTTAACAAAATAATTCGACAAGTAGATTCATAGTATATTCCCTACCGGTCATATAGGTGTTATGTATCATTGTCCACAACAAAACCATTCACAAGAAAATAGGGGGTACATACCTGGAGTACAGAATTATTAGTGTTCCATGTCTTGCCCTTATATAAACCAATCACCCTTTTTCCATGGATTTCAACAATGAAAGTGGGTTCTTAGTGTGTTGATCGCCAGGAAAAACAAGCCCAATTTATATTTTGATAAGTGGAAATCCTTCTCCTTTCTCCTAGGTATAGCACGAATGCCCGGGAAAGTAATTGGAAATGGGGATATGTGAGGACATACTGGTAATTCGATTGATAAACTTGAGACGAAAGGAGATGGATGATGATGATGATGGAGAGAGATGAAGTTTCCGCCATATCCCATACACTACACACATTCTATCATCATCACTATATTTCCATACAAAAACAAATGCAATAACGACACCGTACCATATCATTATAATCGTTTGTAAACTATAAATTTCTAATGTCCATAATTGAGCAAGATATGGTACAACTATCCCAATCGTTATGTAAGATATATTGACCCTTAGTCCAGAATTAACCGTTAAGAAACAATATTTCACCACGAACTTCATTTTCTCACATGGACAGATTTTCTTATCCAAATTTAATGAAACCTGTGTCGTTATTAGTGAAAGAGGATAAATGATATGCTTATTGGTTTACATCCATGAGGGATTATAATTCGTTTTCAAAATAGAAATTTTTCATAGCCTGATATGACAAGTTTAAATAGCGTTTAATTATAAAGTTTTTGTGTTTTGGTTAATTTACAAATACATAATTTGTGTTAATTTTCTTGACAAATAGATGACTCAAGTTTCATACAAAAGTATCAATGTAATTAATTACTATTAGAGAGATATGTGTTAGAGTTTTATTAGTCTAAAAAAAATTAATTTAACAAAAAATATTACAAAATAAAATTAAATAAATAAAATATTAATTTTTTTTTAAAAAATGAGAAAATTAAAAAAAAATATGTAAAATAATTTTATGATCAATAAAATATTGATACGTGTTATTTTAAAATTATTAAATAATATTTATACTTTTGTATGAAACTCGAGTCAAGTATTTATCAAAATAAATTAAAACAGATCACGTGTTTACAAATTGATTGAAACACAAGGTAGGTTTTTGTAATTAACCTTTAAACAATTAAGAGATATACCATATAGAATTTCTGCTCTTATGTCAGTGCAAATTTGGTACCAAATTACCATGAATGTTATTTAGGAGTCTAAGTCCTAATTATTCCAGTCACCAGATTATATCCATAGCCTTAGGAAGCCCCGAAATTTTAAATTTATATGCCAATACTAAAATAAAAAATTTCTTATTATTTTGTTATTAATAAAAATCCATAAATTATTACATAGAATTGAAGAGCGTATGGCATGTGATGTCGCAATTAGATAGGAACATATGACTTGCCCTATTAATTATTTCTCAATTACAGAAAGATTACGTGTTTAAGTTTGACATAAAATAATATGGGATATAATAATATAAGTATATATATACTTGTCTCTTTTATAAAATAATATAGGTTCTTCTATGTCTTTAACATTTCAATTTGACTTGTAGATATATAATACCTACTATATGTACCATCATTTTACCATGCATTGAAAGTGTATTTCTTTTCACATAAAACAACAAAAAGTTATATTTCATTAGGTCCATTTCTAACATGTTTTGCTGTATATCAAAACACATCTCGCTCTGTGTGAAAACCCATAATACAAGTTTTCGACATATTTTCTAACTAAACTAGGCTACTCTAGTATCCTTAACATGGAACAAATTTTACGGACCATTTCATTAACTACCATGACAACACCGCGAAATTTAACCCAAAACAAACAACGTAGATTTGAGCCCTATTCTAATGGCTGAGACTAAGTGTGTCACATTCATAGTACATGGGCTTCCTATTTAAAGGGCACCAACCTCTAAGAAGGGACAGTACCTACCAATTCTAGGAACATAGGCTTGACATTAAGATATGTCAATTTCTTATCTCTGGTCCCAATCTTATTTTAATGTTTCTTCAACTGTCGCGTTCAGTCTTTCATTTTCTTCTTTATATTACATATAAGCTATTATAAAATTTAATACATTAATTTTATGCAATTTGTTATATACTATATAATATATTTTTGTTTTGCACTATAATATTAAGTGGTAATTGTAAATTTTTATATAATCTGTTATTACATTAAAAAATTATATAACAAATTTAAACACAATATTTTATTATAATAAAATTATTTTGAATACTATTTATAATTTATAATAAATTAATTTATTACAAATAGGATATGATACAAAACTTATATAATATTATTTGTATTTATATATATTTTATGATAAAATTAATTAATATCTATATTATAAGTCCATACAACATCCTATATATTTAGCTTTATTATATATAACACACATAAAAAAATATATACCATGAATATATATTTAAGGATATTTGTATATATTAATTTTGTTCAAGGACAAATTTGCAATGGAAATTGAAAACCAAAAATATGGCTCTAAAGTATTACAATTTTTTCTATCAAAAATCTATTGTAAATTTCTCTCTAATTCAAAATTTTCATTGCAAATTATATTTTTCTAAATGCCAGTTTTCTAACAGTGAAAGAGACAACACCTACCTATTCTACGAACAAAGACTTGAAATAAGATATTTCAATTTCTGTTCTCTTGTCTCAACATTATTTTAATGTTCCTTGAATTGTCAAGTTCAAAATATCATTTTCTTATTTTTCCTTGTCCAAGTGTGACACCATCCCCTCTTCCTTCTCTCTATTTCTAAATGCCATTTACTCCTGAAAACATTACATGACTTTCCCCAGAAAAAAAAAAAATTTAAGGCATGATGAGGCACGGATGAAGAAAAAGACAAAAGAAAGACACGAGGGAATAGGAAAGGAGACAAGAGGAGGAAAACTATGAAGATAAAGAAGAAAACAAAAATGAAAAATACAGAAGGAAACAAGACTAAGGTAGAAGAGAAATCACCCAAGAGGGTTATTGTACAGTAATATAGCATAGGTCACTGTAGCAGCTTTTTAGGTTACTATAGCACTTGTTTACTATACCAAAAAGTTACTATTTTACTGTAGCTGTCATCTCAAAAGGGGGCCTAGTAGAATTAATCTAAAGTTATCATATCATGTGTGTACCCGTAATATGAGAGCATCTTGTAAGTTATAGTGTACAAGACTCTATTTATTTATCAATGTCTATTAAATGATATATTATATTACTAGATTTCAACTATGGAATCCGATTGTCAATTCTCTACCAAGACCGCAGAGAATCAGTATCTCTACCAAATAATGAAATTGAGTTCTAACTTACAAAATATAAAGTCTCATTTGTTTATAAATTATAAATTTTACATTCTAAGTTTAGTGCCACTTATATATCTAACTTCACTACAGTCTGATGGAGAAACACTCTTAACACATCCCTATCCAGTCCCAATTAGCGTTATACCTACACAGAAATTATTGGGGAGTGAGCAAAACCACAGGCTCAGTGAGTTCATCCCTCACTACTATTGGTCATGCAAGTTATCAAACATTAATTATAAATTCATGCAAGTCTATCTACACACAATATGAATGCGTATGTGATGAATGCAAACAACACATCTATGTGAGTCTGGATCTATAGACGATGTAGATTTACCTATCTATATTTCAATTATCTCCCATACTTACCTGCATGGGACACCTCGCCTTACTCGCCGAGGCTGTCTGGTGGTAGCGTCTATCTAGACTTACTCAATGCTTAAACGCCATTGGTAACAGCAGATATTCCCCAACGTGTTCATGTGATCTACGCTGGTTGATATTTAAATATATAATGCCAATAATGGCGAATCACTAACCATCGCAATTAATGGTGAATCAAGCAAGTAGACTCCGACTCAAGTAACATCTACTGCCAATACAATCCATCACTCAATGAAGGTGAATATGGTGGATAGACCCCCACTCAGGTAACATCTATCACCACGTGACCAGTGGACCCCAACTCAGGCATCATCCACTGTCACAACAATACTTAGAAATGTCTCATGTTTTTCTCATGAACTCTTTTAGTAAAAATTCATCCTTTTCAAAGGATATAAAAGCAACCTGAAATATTCCAAGCCATATTTCTTTAATAATACATTTCAAAATACTTTTTATTTCAAATTTGGGACATTTCCTACAGGGGATCATACACATAAGTGAGTATATCCAATTAGTTTAGTTGAATTATTGTCTTTATCCATTTATTTAGGTGATCATGCAGATGATAACACTCATATCAATCCTACATACAAGCAATACAATCAACATAACAGCAAAAAGTAACAATCACAAGGAAATAGTAGGTCATCAGAATTCCCTTAACTGTGGTCCTCGCTAAATTATTGTATAAGCTACTGGAAATTCGAGAATTGATCTATTTTTCCTATGAAAATGAAATAATAGATTTTATTATTAAACCAATCTATTCTTTTATTAGTTCCAAAAATAAGATATTTGAAACTATATATTCACCATATTAATTATGGTATAACTTATACTATAAGTTATACTAATTCTAATTTAGACGTATTTTAGAAGTTACGTACTCCTTTCTTTTTATGGTTTTACCTAGTATATTAATATAAGACGAGTTGATTGAAATTAATTATCTAATTCAATTACTAAATCTACTTTAATTAGCTTAATCGTTCTAATATGATTTCACTTAGTAAAATAATTCATTTTAGATATATTAGTTCTATTTATTTTATTTACAATTCATTATCACTTATTAAGCCAAAATGCATATTAACATAATATAAATAACACAACTAAACTTTTATGATTGTCTAAGTGTTCTATCATGATATTTAATTTTATTTCTATTACCCATATTGGTCTTTTTATGTTTTTATGGTACTGAATGTCTACTGCATATTATTTATTTTTATTTGATTGTGTTGATCTTAAAATATTTTATATTTTATTTTTATCAAGTAATTATGGGGTTCGTACTTAGTAAATTAGTAATTTATTACGATTTGTTATTATCATTTTATATCATTCCTTAGCTTGACCGATTATAGCAATAAATATTTATTTCTAATTATTTATTTTTATCTTGTTTCTCTTGATCTTATTAGATACTAAATTTTTATTGAATAGTCATAGAATTTATTTTTAATAATATGATATTTCATTATTAATGTTATTATCAATTTTAGATTGTTCTTTAATTTTAAAAAATAATATTTATTTTCTATCTTTTAATTTTATCATGTTCCCTTATTCTATTTTATGTAATTATTTTGTTATTTTTGGAAATCACATTGTTCATAATTTTAGCTTATTAAATTTTCCATTCTTGTATATCTCTCCTAGATAATTGTTTAGAATATTTATAATTTATTTTTATTTGTATAATATATTAATATTAGCAATAATGTTGTAAGGGATATTTTTCAATAATATTAGGAGTTGCTAATTTACATTTATTACATTTTATCATTCCCTTTTTTAGTATTATATTTATTTCTTATTTATATATTATTCTTTTTCATTGCATAAGTATATATACATATATGTATATTTAAATATATAGTATAATATAATAAATATATATATATTGATTCGGATGAACAGGCTTGATTTAGAAAATTTTGCATGTACGACGGTAACAAATGCCGCTAACATTGATTCATTCTCAGCTGCCGTCGTTCGTGTAAATTTTTAATCTATTCAAACGCTAGCGTACGTTAGTTCAAAGGCTGCCAGCGTTCAACGAATGCCACCAGCTTTGAATTCTAGAAGCTGGCGTTTGTATAAAAATTTCACGTTTCAAAAATTTATATAGCCTCTGTTCCAAATTACGTCGCTTCTACATTACCGGCCTATCTCTATAAGCTGCCGGGGTTAGGGGTATAAGCTGTCAGCGTAGGGATGATGTTGGCACTGTTCATCGTCTTCCTCATTTTTCCTCTGTTTCGAATTTCAATTTTCTTATATTATATATATGTTATACTTGTGTTTAAACTATTTCTAAAGCCTTTCTAAGTGTTTCTACATGTTATATATATACACATATATCAACTCATAACATAATAATATGCACATAATCCTTGATTTTTGAAATTAAAATGGTGTAACTAAGGTTTTTCGAATTTACCTTGTTGAAGCTTGATATAGGTGTTTTGGACCTTGTTCTTGGATTGGTTTTGATTCTAACATTATCAGAACATGGTTTAGGACATTGTTTTATCAAAGAACTAATCTCAAAATGCATTAACTTACCTTGTTTGTTCTTTTCCAAGCTTGAAGAGGTGTTTTAATGGAGGTTATGTTTATGTGTGTTTGATTGTTGTGTTGGGGTTGTCTTTGCACAAATTTTGTAGCTGCTTCAACGATGTTTTTATGTGCTATGTGGAGTTTGATTTGTAGGCTTTGTTTGTTATGTTTTATATGGTTTGTCTTTACTAAATGATTACTTATATATATAACAAGGAGAGACAATTTCCTCATTTTCGGTCGAGAAGGAGAGTTGCTTCACCAAATCCAATTTACATGTCTTTGCATTTAATATGCTTAGCTGATTTAGGAGCTCTTTATTGGTTTTTTCTTATTTTTTTTTTGACATTTTGGTGCTTGATTGACTATTTGCATAAGGATTTCGGCTGTGCACAAGTTGAGGAGATTCTAGCCACAATTATGTTTCAATTTGCGTTGAATTTGAGAGAGAAAAAAAATGTACGGGAGATAGGATATATAGAGATACAAAAACAAAGATAAGATTATGAATTTATAACCAACAACTGTATAAGGAGTGGGCAAAAATATGAACTTGTGAAAAAAAATCAATTTTGTGAGTTCAAGTGATACATAGATAAATATTGATTCAGAAATATTTTTAGATGAAAATTTTCATATTCACGTTATAAATATTCCGAATACTATGGTATATATAGAATTTCTATTAAAGATATGTGTATGTGTGTTTAATTTTTGACTTTTTATTAGACTTTTGTTACGTATAGGGGTTTCAAAATGAAAAGAAAGAAAAAGCACGTGAAGAAAATAAAAAAAAAAATGTAAAAAGTTAGGATGAATGGAAATACAAAAACAAAAAGAAGATGATAAATTTATAACTAATAAATATGTAAGGAGTGGCAAAAATACGAACTAGTGCAAAAAGTTAATTTCGTGGATCTAAATGACACGTATGATAAATACTGATTCGATAATATTTTTAGATAAAAATTTACATATTAACAATATTAAATCTTCTGAATACTATAGTATACACAGAATCTTTAGTTTAAAGTTTTTACTTTTCAATTTTTATACCTACTATCATAAATTATATTTTATCTGTTTAAAAGTTTTGTTTAGTGGTATTTTGATAAATTGATAATTATATTTCCCTTAGTTTGACTTTATTATAAATTTTAAGGTTTGAAATTACATATGAGTTCATTTCTATTTATAGATTTATTCTAGAGTTTTTTAATTGATTAGAACTTTAATATTTATGTTACATTTGTTACTTGGTTCTTTTTACTAATTATAAGTTACTAGATTAGATCAAAATTTTAGTTTCTATAGGCTTAAAATTATTTAACTTAAAGGTATTAATATTTTTCAAATATTAAAACTTAGGTTCTTAAATGTTAAATAGTTTTCTTTATTCTTTATTTCAAATATTATGAACTTTTAGGGTCTTAGTGATAAAGATTCTTTATTCTAATTTGTTTATACTCAAAAATTGAAATCATGAAAAATTTTGGAGTGATTTCTAATATTTTTATTATAGTTCTTTTATGATTCTATATTTTATTTATAATATTTATTATAATCAAGTTATGTAAAACCAAGGGGATTACAGTAGCAATAGGTCATTATAGTACTTTTTACTATTTTATGCTACAAAAATTTTTTCAATAAAAGGCAAGCAGGGTTCAAGCTTAGGACACGGAGAAAAATATTGGAAAGAAAATATTAAAGAGTATCTGAGTATTTTGTGAGTAATATTTCTGAGTGTTTTAGTCCTATAAGAAAATCCTTGTAACATACCTCCATCTTATTCAATAAAGCTTTTGTAAGTTTCTCTTAATCATGTCCGACTAATTTTCCTTTTAAGGTATAAAGGTAACCATGCTCTAAAACCTTATTGAGGCTTTGTATCATATGATAAGGTTTTATAACATGAGTAAACAGATTAAGGCACCATACTTGGGTAGTAAAGCTTTGGTTTCTTTAGAGATTATACCAAAAGAGTCGGCCTAAGAATCCTTTGATGACTATATTTGAGGTAGAGTTTGCCGTGTTTTGGCCATGTTGGTTGTGGCGTGGGCATGAGGTTTATTCTCTAAAGAAAACATTGGTCCACTGATCAACTATCCTCGCTTTAATTGTGTAAAGTACAAATAAATCATTCATAATGAAGGGTAGATATGTAATATAATGTTGTTAATAGGGTATTTTTTGTACTTTAACAGACGAATTTGAACTTGAGGAAGTCATACGTGAAGAATCGGACGAAGACAATCAAAGCTAGCAAGAAAACCGCCAACCTTGACTAAAGACCTCCAGCCTATATTGGAAAACTACTGGCCTTTAGACGACGTTGAGCTCTTTGATGAAAATTGGAGAATTTTAGCCGAATGGTGAAAGCCGGGGCATGAAGGTCCCTAGCATATGTGGAAAGGTCGTCGATGTATCCACTGGCCTTCATGCAATTTATGCTTGTTTTAGCCATCCTAGAGCCACCAGCTTATCCCTATTTCAAGTTTTTCTTATTCCCAAACCTGTTCAAATTATCCTAAAAGCCTATATATACCTTCCCATTCTTTTGGAAACTCTAGGAGCTTTCAAAGAGCAAAAACCCTAGGTATGTAACTATCCTCTTATCTTTTCAATCAAATTCTTCAAATTAATCTTTTCTTATACTAGTTATTCTATGGAATTGAAGGAGATTCAAGAGTATGGCAAAACCTTAGTGTGATTGGAGATTTGAAGGACTCCGATTCAAAGGAAAAAGGCAATATCTTTATTAGGGTTTTATAATTATTATGATCTTGAAAATATCCTTTAGATTTTAATCTAGGTTTATGTATTGTTTCAAAGGAAATCCAAGATTTGTGTGTGGATCAATGGTGGATCTAGATCTAAAGTTGTGATTTCAAATCAAGGAGAAAGGTAAGGGTTTTATTAGATTTCTATTTTATAAGAGTTGTAAATTATGGAATTGTAATTATAGTTTATTATTTAGGAGAATTGAAAATTAGGGTTACGATTTCCTATTTAAGATCTACAAGTTCTAAGTATGTAAGAATTTATATCATTCTAATAATTAATGAACTATATTTGTTATTGTGATAGAATCTGTAATTTGAGACTTTTATATACATATATATGAAAGGAAATTGTGGAGAAATAAAGGGATTTGTAGAAAGTTATATTGAAGGGTTGTAAGCCCCGGCTTTCTTTGTAAACTAAGCTGGACTTCGAGAACCGAGTCAGAAACCGAAACCCTAAACAAGAATAGCTAAGGTTAGAAAGAAACCTAGAAACCCTAAATTCGGCTTCACCAAGAATGAAACCATAGAACTTTGAGAGTAAAATAATCTAGATTACAGTTATAAAGAGTATACCAAAACATAAAAAGATCAGTTTTCGGGACATTATCTGTTTCAAACCCGATCGAGATCCATTCTAACTCGAAATTAGAAAAATATTCCGGAATACTCTATAAGACTAGAATTTAATAAGGAATTCAAAAATATATTTATTATAATTTTTCGGTTTATAAAAATATTTTTATAGCTTTTTTATCGTATTTTTTTTGTTAACCGGTAATTTAATTGTCTAATCTACTATTCTTTACTATTCACAAGTACAAGCCTATACTTTACTCACACTCACAAGCCATACCTCTACTCTTACATCGTTACACTACACTCATTACCATTTTCTTTTCCCATGCAAATTATCACATTTTATTATACAAAATTACAAAACTCTCTCCCCCTTCCTCTCTCCCTTATGGCCGGCGCACCCCCCCCATTTTCCTCATTTGTCCTATTTTTCTTCTTTTATTTAATCATATAGAACCCTAATCCAATTCCCTATGTAAACTCCTTTATGCCTTCACCGTTTCATTTTCTTTCTTTCTTCGTTTTCACTTTTGAAAAATTTTGCAAAACACTCTCCCTCTTTTCTCTCTTGTTGTCATGACACCGCCTCCCCATTACACACTCACACACATTTTTTTCTTCAACTCCTCTTACTTATAAAGCTAAATAGGTATAGATCTAAACTTTACCACCATAAAAACATATAACGACAAGATCATTCATGTGTGGATTCATAAAAGTCCCCATGGGCTTCATGTTAGGGATATGAAACCACTAGAGTATGATGATCAAATCATCACAAGTTGTGAATCATATGCTTAAAGCTCATATTTTTGTTATGATCATAATGTATGTTCATTGTAAACCCCGGAAAATTTTAGTAAATAATTCCAAAATGAACTTCAAAAATAAACCCTGAAAATCATTCCAAATTAAAACTAAACTTCGACTAGTCCTAAATCATGAACGAATCCAGAAATTTCTTAATCTTGAGAAAATGAGATTCCTTAAAAAAATTAATAAAATAAGAACTGAATAGTCTTCAAATTCAAAACCACTACGTATGACAAATTCCATACTCAACTCTAAATTGTAAAATCAGGTAATATAGAACCCATAAACAGATTATTAAAAAGTAAATGACGATAAACCTTCAGAAATAAAACTCAATTCAACAATTCCAAAAACATTGAGAGATCTTAAATAATCACAAAAATAAAATTTAAAATAAATTTCTCAAATTAAATATGTTGTATAAACATAAATTATCAGTTTCCAAATTTGCAAAGATCTAAACCAGAAAATCACCCAAAAACCCTAAGTGGAATACAGCAGTTTAAGTCTGGCAATCTCGCACCCTTAACCCTAGAGGCCGAGTGTAGTTTAAGTGTGGAGAATAACTCGTAGTAAAATAAGATCACTTAAAAATATCAAATTGGTAAATTTTTTACCTATTTCGAACCCATTCAGATACAGACTTCGAAAAGCATGTCCCGGGGCTCGAGATATAAAAAATATACCATTAATACTGTTAGACTCATATTTTCATAAGGATTTCAAAAATATAAGTTTTATAATTTTTCGATAATTAGAAATATCTGATTTTACAATTTAATTCGTATTTCATTACTACCGGTAATTAATTAGTCTTTTGCACTATTCACTTCTATTTCATTACAAAAATTTATTATTCTTATAAACCTATATATTTTTAGATAAATATTTTATATATTATAGAAAATTTTGTTTTTCTAAAATTTAGTTTGTTTCGGGTTTTTACAGGATTAGTTTCTATTTAAGACCCGATACAAAAAATAAAATAAATTAATTTAATAATTGAAAAATATTTTTATTTTCATAAAATAAATTTTTAAAATTTTTCGGGTCATAAAAATATTATTTATAGCTCATATTCTTGTATTTTGATCATACAGTAACTTATTTGATAATTCACTAAAATAAATTAATTAATTATGTTATTTTTATTATGAAAAATCTACTACAAATATTTTGAATGAATTTTCTATTTTTATTTTATTTTATTAAGAAAGTACTCTTACAACCCATACTTTTAAGTACACCTTTCACATATCACTTCTTTTTCACTTCAAGCTTTTTACACTTCATTATATCACTTCATGGTAGATTTTGACTTCTTTATGGCTGCCTTAACTCTTGAAATACTCCAAAAATTAATTAAAAAACCCTCTTTCAATCCTTCTTTAAGAAGCTAACCTTACACATTAACTACACATTACATTTTCAAGTCAAAAGCAAACCAAATTTCCTCTCTCTCTCTTCTCCATTTTCACATAAGCTTTGGGACTACATTGCTGCCCATCTATTTATTTTTATCTCATTTAATGTGTCTTTAACTCATTCCATCTCTCTCTCTCATTTATACCTTCAAACCTTAACCATTCTTTACACTTTTCCTCTCTTTTTCCTCTCTTTCTTTCTTCATTTTCTCTTGTTCTCACAAGAAAATCTTGCTGCCCCCATTCCTTCTTTGAGCTTCCACACATATTTCTTTAAGATTCTTGGATGAAACTCTTGTCCAAAGCTTCCATAGGTGATATAGGTAAAGTATAGTGAGAGTTTCATGCATCAAATGACTTTCCATAAGCTTAAAAGTTAAGGATGATGATGCCAAAATGAAACACTCCTCTTATCCATGAGTACTCACGTATTAATTATTATTTTCTTGCAAAAAGTAGTAATATTTGTAGATCTAACTTTTTGTAACTTTGATTTTTGTTTATGCTTTAGATCTTGTTATTTGAGTTATTATTTTGTTATTGCTAATGATTTACGCATATATCATCATTCACCTAACTATCTTAGTGTTCATGCATTTATAACTATTATAGTAAACTAGATCTAGTTGTTTTAGTTTCATAAATGCATTAGACTTTTGATTATTTTCTTAAATAACTTCTAATAGCTTGATGATAGTAGAAAGGTTTTAGAAAGCTCAAAATCTATTTTAGTTTCAACAAAAATCAATTTTGAAAATTCGGATGAAAAATGAACCATATTTAAAAAAGTTCTTTTTCAACTTCAAAATGTATATTTTTCATTTAAAATGAAGGGTTTAGGGAATAGATAACATGAATGAATGATTTTGATGAGTAAAGTTTATATCTATGAGTTTATAGTTTACTACCATGGATTTCTTTTATATTTATGTTCATATTAAGTGTAGATCTTAGTTTTGAACTCAAACAAAAATGGCGAAATTCGTATTTAGGCAAGACCCCTATTTAAAAACCACTTTCCAAGTGTCAAAATGAAATTTTTACTTGAGATAATGAAGGCTTAATGTATATATATCATCAAGACTTCATTTTATATGGTTCAAAGATGATTTTCAAAAGAAAATTCTATTTTCAGATTTAGGCCAAGGCATAGTTTAAAACATGTTTTCCAACTTAAAAGTGAAGTTTATTTATTCAAAATATGGAAGGCACTTAAGATAGGATATGTAAGGAATGGATTTTCATAAGTTTAGATAGATTTTATCAAAAGGTATGTCCAAAATAAATTTTGTAAATTTGGATCTCAACCAAGACCAATTTAAAACCCATTTTACAACTTCAAAACAAGATTTTTATTAAAAAAATGGAAGCCTTAAGTGGTAGGTTTGATTAGGAAATGGTTTTTGAAAGACTAAATGAGTTTTACAAAAAAAAAAAAAAAAAGCTCAAATGAATTTTTCAAAATTCGGATTTGAAAATAGCCACCATTTAAACACCTATTTCCAAATACCAAAATGATAATTTTTATTGGAAAATGGAAGTCCTAGGGAATATATGTAACAAATACCAAGTTTTGACAAGTATAAGAGAGGTTTATCAAAATATAATCTTAGAACAACAAACGGTTTCCAAGAATAGGTTAAACAATGTTTTTATTCTTTAAAGTTTTGTAAAATTCACACTTAGGCAAACCACCTATGTAAACATGTCACGCCCCGGGGGGTACCCCAAACGTGGCAGTCCGCCGTACACAATACTAAAGCCTAGGAATGACTACCTTAGTCACGCAAAGGCTTCCATATCATGCACAAGGCGTACATCACAACTAAGGGAACGCATCGGAGTAGCGCAATTTATATCGATAATAAATAAGTAACAAGGCAAAGAGAATATAGAACATAAACATATCACATTTCAATTCTTAAGGGCATATTCTTCTATTGTCTTTAAATAAAAGTACCTCACTAATCATAAAGGTTAGCACATATAAAGAACCTTACAACTTTCTTCATCGTATGATTCCACATCCTTAATCGTCCGTCCATGACTTCCTTAATGTCATGATCCTCAATTTTAATCCACGAATATACCTGTTTCAATCAAATCTATAGGGGTATAAGCTACAACTTAGCTTAGTGAGATATTCCTTTTCATTCGCACCACATTTTCAAACAAGTTCATTTATTTAATCACACATATGCTATGCATACAATGAACCAATCACATGATTACACGAATATATATAGTCGTCCGGAAACCATATATAGAACGGATTTACCCCTCCGTATCAAAGGTTAGGGAATCGGGGTTGAAGGTCCTCGACCTTCTACTGCTAGTCCCCAGGTCCTCACCCACAGCGTTCGGTTGGCTCGGCTCCGAACCTAGAGTCGCTTTCCCCGAGCGATTTGGATTCTCCAGGAAGGAACATGGCCCGTGGCACCGCACGATCACAGCCAATCCAACTCTACGCGTAGGAGTAGCAGCCTTCTGAGATAGATGTGACTCGATGGATGCTATGCGTGAACGTTTTATTGTTCTTAGGTCAAACCTTATTAAGGTTTATTAGGGGCGATCAATCAATTTAGCATCAATAAACAATCGTACAAGTAAGTAAACAAAATTATTTAAACAAGCAGATCGAAGTTGCGATATTCTTAATTCTCATTTCACGCATAAACATAGAATCATATGTATAATCCCGAAATCCCCAAATATATTCGTTTTTATCTTTTCTTAGTATACTAATGCTACTACATTACAAGCACAAGCAAGGTAACGAAATTAGAAGGAATAACTCACTCGTCCATTTCGCTATCTTCTTAGTCGTAGAAATCCTCGGGTAGGGTATTTCCGTATCCTTCGTCACCTAGACAAAAGAAATACCCGGGATAAGTCTTTCATGAAATTCCTATCCTTGGAGATCTTAAACTTTACTTAAAATTGCGGTAAAATCGTGTAAGAAGAAATTCCAACTTAAAATGGCCATAACTTGCTCATTTTAACTCGGAATTTCGCATATGATATACCGTTTTCTACCTATTCGAAAAGTTCTATCCATCTCTAAACTTATCTTGGTCATAAAAGGTCATTTGGGTTCCGAAAACGTCAGGTACAGATTTAAAACGAATTTTCTAAACTTTTGCAAAAATCCATTTTCTAACTCAACTCCATTTTAAAGAAAATTCTTTTGTAACAATATAAATATATATTTGATAAACACTTTGAATATATAGGCATGCTCACTTTATATGCAAAAATCCTAATGGTAGTGTCTCAACAATTTATTTCATAAAATAATTCTTTTAAACTTTAGCTTTGAAAACTTCTTTTCAAGTATTTAAAGAAATTTTATATTTTTTATTACAAATGAATATATTCTTATTTTATTTCCTTCATTCCTTTTTCCAAAACAAACAAATTTCTCTTTAACCCTAGTCTTTCATAAATTTCATTTCTAGTGATAAAAGGTTAATTTATCAAACTATATTAAGTTGTCAAAAACCTTTTCATAATTTGTTTATTTAAGATGATCTTAGAAAATGAGTCTTGTTTTCTTATATCTATTTCTAAAATATAAGCTTTTGCTTTCTAAAACTTGTTCTTTCATTTCTTTTGAAAAGAATCATTTTTATTGATAAAATACATTATTGCTAACCTTACTTTATATTCTTTTGAAAACAAGTTCTTTCTTTTAGAAAAAAATCATTACTTTTCCTAAGTGGGTTCTTCATGAGTTGATTTTTATATTAACTTTGAAAACTAGTTTGTTCCTTAGTTTAGAAAAGAATTTAAGTTTTCAACATTAACGATTTATTTTTCTTAAAACTTAAATTACCATGAAATATAAAGAAGATATTTATTTCTTATAAAACTATCTTCGTTATTTTAGGAAAATCTTGGGAAGCTTGTAGTGCTTTATTTTTATGTTGTTTGATAAAACTTCATCATTTTGTGACAAACCATATGATAGAAAATCTAGTTTTGAGTTCCCTTAATAAAATGAAATTCTACTTTTTAGACTTAGTTGAGACATTAACATTATGTAGATGCAAGTAACATGAGCATATAAAATAATAAGAACATAAGGAAATACTAAAAATAATTAATGGGCAAGAAATAAAATATCAAGCATTGGAAACCTTAGCTTCATCAAGGAATCCCGATCAAGTATTGGAGCCTTAGCTTTATCAAGGCATCCCGGGACTAAGAATGGACTAGTCCCGAAAGATTTAAAGAAAATAAATAATCAAAAGGTTGTTTTGACTTGATATGGACAAGTCTAAGACTAGAAAGACTAGTCTTAATAAAATAAATAAATTGCATAACTTGAATGTAAATAAATAACCAAATGAGCTTATATGCTCTAAGTAAATATATACATAATATACATAATATAAGTTAGATTAGAAGCAAATAATAACAATAATAATAACAACATAATAAAATAGGAAGCTTATGTACAAGAACAAAACATGAACATGTTGTTGCTTTTACTACTCATATGAGTTTCAAAACAACACCATAGTCATGTTAAGTTACATGACATAGGTGAATAATAGATGGAAGAAATATTACCTAAAGTGTGTAAGAGATATGGAGATGGTAAATGAAATGGGTATTATGTGAGTAGTGATATGTGGTAGATGGTTTATGTATGAGACATGATTTTTGTGAGGAATTGACTTGAGAGAGTTTTGGTAGAGAGAATTCTTGATGAGAGAATTTGTGGAGAGATTTTGAGAGAGTTTTGGTAGTGTAAAGAATTGTGTGAAAGAATGGAAGAGGAAGGGGGTATTTATAGAATTTTTGGAGTGATTTTTGGATGTGATAAAAAATTGAAAAAGAAAATAAATGAGAGGGAAATGGGGGATGTATGGCGCCGGTTTTGCTCCTTGTAGGGGGGAAATTGATTTTGTTTTATTTGTTTGTGTAATAAAGAAGTAATGTGTAAAGTTTGATGTGATTAAAGGTGTATTGGAAATGAAAAAAGTAAGAAAATAGATATGTAGGTGTAAGAAATAGGTGTAAGAAAAAGTAGAGATAGGTGAATAGTAATGAATAGTAGAAAAAGTACTATGAATAGTAGACTAGACAATTAAAGTACCGGTAGTAATAAAAATACGCGTAATAATGCGATATCTGTAATTTTTAGCTACCGAAAAATTCTAAAACTGATATTTTTGGAATCCTTGTATTTTTACGAGTCTATTGGTATAAACGGAATATTTTTAATATTCCGAGCTCCGGGACACGCTTTTCGAGAACCGATCCCGTTTGGGTCCGAAGGTCACTCGAAATTCGCGAATCTGATATTTTTATGTTACCTTACGTTATTACGAACTATTCTAGGCTATTTACTTAATTTCGTTTTCTAGGGTTTGAAAACGCGGGATTGCCGGATCTTAACTACTAGGGTTCGTTATAGGCTTGTTGACTTTTAGGGTTCCGTTTTGAATTCCGTTTTCATCGAGATATTCGTAAGATCGTATAATTTTCGAGTCTTGAGCGTTTTAGAATTTTAGCTCGAAATTTATGTTTTATTTTATTTTATTTCATTTGTGATTATTTAATAGTTTTTAGTTCTCGGAATCATTTAACCGAGTCTAGGTTTATGAGTTGACTCGATTTGACTTTTGTGGAAAATTTGGATTTTGTGATTCTAAAATTTTACTGAAGGAATTAGGACTTTATTATCTCGTTGTTAAGCGGTATTTGGATCTATTGTTTCGATTTGCGTTTTAGGAATTGGGTAGATTATTTAATCGACGTACGGACGTTGATTATATCGGTAATTGGACTTTATATTTTATTTCAGGGGTTCTCGTTTTCTCAAGATTGAGAGAACTCGTTTTTGTTCTTATTAAATTTTTAACTGGGTTCAACTTTGAGGGTTTCGTTTCCAGTATTTGACTCGGTCTAGAATTGAGTTTTAATCTCAAGTTGATTTTTCGGGTCTTTGATATTTATACTTCTAAAATTATATTTAAGGATTATGAAAATTTTTGGGGGTTTACAAAACATCCATTTTCTAACCCCAAAATGAAAGTTTTGTTTAGAAAATGGAAGGCTTATGGAATATGCATCAATAGAAGATGTTTTTGATAAGTAAAGGTAGATCTACTAGTAGAGATTCTCAAAAATAGGAAGAGATTACAAAGTATGAAATTTGATTTCTATCCAAATTTTGTAAATTCGGATGATTTCAAAACCATGCCTTAAAAACCCATTTATCAACTTCAAAACTTGTGTTTTACATGAAAAATGAAGAGTTTAGGTCATAGATATCATTAAGTAGTGATTTTTATAAGTTGAAATGAGTTTTGATGAGATTAATGTATAAAACAAGAAATAGAATCAAGATGGAAAATTTTGAGTTCGTAGTCAATTTGTGAAATTCGTAATTTTGGATGAAGGCCATAAAAACACCTATTATCCAAGTTCAAAATAAGATTTTTATGTATTAAATGAAGTCCTTGAGTAGTAGGTATAGTAAAGTCTTAAATTTTAATGCATTAAACAAGTTTTTCCCAAATGAATCATTCAAAAAGTGGATTTCTAAAAATTCGGATTTTTGAGTAAATCCTATTTGAAAACATATTTGCAAAGTGCAAAATGCAAATTTTTATGTAAGAATGAAGGCCTTAGGTAGTATATGTTATGAAGACTCAAGTTTAACTAAGATAACTAGAAATTCCTAAGAATGAATTCCAAAACACTAGTGTAATGTCAAAGTTATAAAACTAGATTTTTCATAAATAGTTGTTATTATGGTATTGCAAAATAAAAAAAAAAGTTATAAATTTTCTTTTATCAAAAATCATCAAGATCATACATACATTAAACTCATCACATGCCATTCATGTTAAGAAATCATTCATATTACATGTATAATTGATTTGTCAAGTAGAAACATTACAAACATTTACAAAACTATTTTTCAGAATTGGAATTTGTCACTGTTCTGATCTGATCCCATTTTTTCAAAACTTCAAAGTTTTCAAAACTTAAATATGATATTAGAATTAGATAGATCTTTCGAAGTAGATAGAAATCGGTGTATAATTTGCTAAATTCCGAGTTAAAACGACCAAGTTATGATCGTTTTAAGTTGGAATTCCTGCTTAGGACGAGAATTACGAATTTGATAGTTTGTATGAAATATAATGGATTAGTTTTGAGTAGAAATACTCATTTGGGTATTTCTTCCTTTTAGGTGACCTCGAATCGACGATTCCCTACCACCGGATTACTTTTATTAAGAGTCCAGTGATCCAATGGCCGAGTGAGTTTTCCTCTTATTTTGTTACCTTGCTTGTGCTTGTAGCTAGTTGCATTAGAATTAGAAAAAGATAAAATTGAAATGAATTGTGATATAATCTTGGTTGAACAAATGATAAGTATATCGAGGCATGACTTGTTGTAAGATCATTGTATGAGTTAGCATAGACTTGAATTGTGTGAAATTCTCTATGATCGCTCCTAACCTACATAATTAACATGCCACGATTATATGAATAAACTATACATGCATATCACATATTGAGTCACATTGCATAGGCTAATATACCTTTGGTGGGACAAAAGTATATTAGTGGATGGTGAGTGGGCTAATGTTAACATTAAGGATGAGAAATCGCTTAAGTTAATGATAGTGGTGTAGGCACTTGAATCAACTACATAAAACAACAAGACAAAGAGATTGGGATTGTGGTTGCATGACTTATGGACCACCTCACTCAAGATTGGAATTATGGTTGCATGTCTTATAGACCATCCTAACCCCGAATGGAGGGCGTAAATCCATTCACATATGGCTACCGGAAAGTCATCTGCTTGTTTGCTCATGTGTTTATTCATGCATAGCATATGGATGAATTATAACTTGCCTGTTATGGTACGAAATTAAGGGAACTCTCATTAAGCTAGTGTAGCTTATACCCCAATAGATGTTTGAATAAATAGGTTAACGGGAGAATGTTACTTGAGGATCGAGATAGTTGGAGCCGAATATAACTTCGGGATTTCGGCAGGAAGTAAGAATTCTTGGAGATATTAGCTAGTTTTTGTGAAATGTTTTATAATAGATTGCGTAGTGAAATCTTGTGATGAATTGTATTTGAAGTATAGTGATTTGTATCTGAAGTATAATGAATTTTATTTCCTTTACATTGTTACTCAAGTTGTATCAATATGAAATGTATCTCTCCAATGTGTCTCCTCTATGTGTTAGACTCCTTGTACATAGTATGGAAGCCTTCTCATGACTGAGACGGTCATTCCTAGGCTTCAATATTGTGTACAGCGGACTGCCACGTTTAGGATACCCTTTGGGGCGTGACATTCATATAGTGATGATTTCATATAGGAATCTTGCTGCTACATTATTATCATAGTAGTATACTTCCTTTCATGCATCTAACATGATCATTAAACTTAGATCTAGCTTTTAAACATCTATTCTTTTACATGGTATTGGAGATCTCATGCATTTATTATGTTTAAGATGAATAAATGGTCATAAAGATTTTTTTCTTATGTAAAGGAATGTTTTGTTATTTCTAAAAGTTAGAATATTTATAAAGATGAGTCAAAAAGCTCAAGAACAAATTTTGTTTCATCAAAATAAACTTTTATAAATTCGGATGAAAAAAGAGTTGTATTTTGAAAACCTATTTTTCAACTCCAAAACATGAATTTTATGTTAAAATGAAGGGCTTATGGTATAGGTATCAATGGGAGATGATTTTATAAGTTCATGGTAGATTCAATAAGAAAATTTTTTCAAACAAGAAGTATGTACAAGATAGAAAATTTGGATCTTAAGTTAGTAACATGAAATTCGTAACTAAGAAAAGATAGTGTGTAAACACCTATTTTTAAAACCCAAAATGAAGTTTTATCAAGGAAATGAAGTCCTTAGAGGATAGAAATAATAGAGCCTTAAAATTTAAAGTATCAAATGAGCTTTTGTTAAAGAAATCATTTAAAGACCATTTTTACAAAATTCGGATCCAGGAATAGCTAATATTCAAAAACTTGTTTACAAAGTGAAAAATGAGGAATTTTTGTTGAAAAATGAAGACCTTAAGGAATAGATATGGTAAAGATTTAATTTTAGCAAGAATAAATAAATTTTATTAAGGAAAATCTCTAAAACAAGTGTAATTTGTCAATAACATAAAATTAGTCTTGCTAAATTAAGTATTCATGACATCTTGTAAAGTAGAAGTTTCTAAAAATATTCTCTAATAGAATATCATCAAGAAAGTACATATAGGAAGCTCATAACATATCATTCTTGATAGTAATTTGTTAATATTGCATGCATATTTGGCATGGATAGTAGAAACATCATAACTTTTCACAAAAACAATTTTGAAAATGGATGTTTGGCTACCGAACAGAACTGATCCGAACTTTTCGATACTTAAAAGTTCTCAAAACTGAGATATTATGTTAGAATTAGATAGATCTTTCGAAGTAGATAGGAATCGGTATATAATTTGCGAAATTCCGAGTTAAAATAACCAAGTTATGACCGTTTTAAGTTGAAATTTCCATTAACGATGAGAATTACGAACTTAATAGTTTTTATGAAATAAAATGGATTAGATATGATTTGAAATACTCATTTGGTTTTTCTTTCATTTAGGTGACTTGGATCCTAAGGATTCGTTACCACCGGATTATTATTACTAAAAGACCGGTGACTTATGGCCGAGTATGTATTACTTCCTAATTTCATTCATTGCTTGTGTTTGTAGCAATTAGTTGCACTATATTATGAGGCAATAGATAAAATGGAATTGCATGATGGGAATTATGGGGGATTATGTATGCTTGTTGATGAGTTGAGAAATTGTGTTAAGAATATCAGAACCAGGTGATTAACTTATGCTTGTTTAAGATATTATAGGATTGATTGTCAGCTAGATTGGTCGATCACCTAAAAATTGGTATTAATAATTATTTGGATTGATAAATTAATATGAACATAATCACTTCACGATGGGGATGGAGCATTAGCATATGTTGGTTACTCGTGATCCTTAAACGGCTAAAAGTTAGTTGATCGTGATCCATAAATGACATAAATAAGGTGGTTGATCGTGATCCATAAACAACATAAGTTGGTTTCCTGTGATCCATAAACGGCACATTAATTCAATGATAGTACCACAATATTCATTAATCTGCTAACCCCGAATGAAGTGTGTAAATCCATTCAAATATGATTTTCGGTTGATCATATGTCTTGTTTGTCCATGTTGTTGATGCATCCCATATGATTGAATAAATAACTTGATTGAATGAATGATAATGAATGTCTTTATGGAAGTATTCACTCGCTAAGCTAGTATAGCTTACACCCCCACAGCTTTTTCTTATTACAGTTTTCATATTTATGGCTAAGGCCAAGGCATCTTACCAAGTAGGTATAGGAATTAGGAGTTTCCGTTAGAAGTTTGTGTTCGATTTTGTATAGACTTCCATAGGAAACCCTAATGTTTACTAGATGACTGTAAAAGACCACGTTTAAATTTAATATTCTTCTGTAGGGGAATGCCCCTAGAAACTCTTGTAACTGTTATGTGGATTCATGGTTTATATTCTGATGCTTATAGTATGTCAAATTAAACTATTTATCTCCATTGGTTCATGTATTCTATTGTCGTAAAGGTACGCCTTGCATCTTAAGAGACTTTGGAACGGTTGTGGTAGCAATTCCTAAGCATACAACAGACTGTTATGTTAAATACCCTATGAGGCGTAACAGTTTAAGTTGATATCAGAGCGTAAGGTTATAAAGCATGACAATAGAACTAAAAAAGGCTTAAAAGTTAAGTAAGTAAACAATGGGATAAAAATGGAGTTAAAAGTTTAAGCTAACCAGGAGTCTTTCCTTGGTATAGGTTCCTTTAGGGGAAACTCGGGAAAGGGTAAGGAACTTTGTTAAGAGGCAAGAAGAAACTTTTGTGGACTATCGCTTAAGATTGAGAACTTTATGTGAAGACATTGCTTTAACTCGAAGACCCCAAACCATGGCTAAATGTATAGGATGTGAAAGGAAGGTCTTAGGTATACATGATGGGTGTCAGTGGTGGAGCAGATTAGATATGATCCCATTATAAGAAGGAGATGGACCATGTTAGAGACTATCTATATAATGGAAAGAATCATGGTAGAATACGGACGTGAGCTAATGTTGAGGGAGGCTACTTTTATCTAGAAAAATGAAGGAATCCTACTTATCCAGACTTTAGAGTATGGAATAGTATTGGACCCTTATATGTCTATGCCCATGATAACCTTATGGATCATAGAGAGTGGAACATAGCTAATGCTAGGAACCACTTCATATGGTAGAGAGTATACCTAGACATTATACCACCAACTGTAGGGATCCAAAACCCTCATGCTAGTGAGATCGGGATGCAATTACCAATTGAGCCTGTAGAAGAGAATAATAATGATGTAAATAATGATGAAAATGATGATGGGAATGAGGATGAGAACGAGAATGAGAATCAAAATGAGAATGAAGAGAATGAAGAGGACGAAGAAGAAGAGGAAGAGGATCCGAATTAGGTTAATGAAAACGAGGCTAGAACACCACCACCTATGATGATAGAGGAGGAACTCAATCATGCACCAAACCCACCAAATATGGACTATGATAAAGATTTGGAGATCCCCGATTGTGGTAAGATAGAAGTTGATTCAGACTCAACTATTTGGAGATATTTATGAGGTTAATGAACATCCTAGGATAACCAATGAGTTAGTCAATGATCCTATGGAGGTAGAGAATGAGGATGAAGCCATATTGAAGGAAGTAAGAGAGACTGTGGACCGATTTTGGGAAAATCTGGAAGAGAGTTGGAAATAGAAGAGAATAGCGAGAATATATAAAGAGCAAGAGAAGAAGAAGAGGAGGAGGAACAGGAACAAGAAGAATTGACTCGACCCCCTAGAAGGAGGAGGTTAACTGTGAGAGCTTATCTAAGTCAGTTCATCCATAGAGACGACGGAAGTTCATTTAGTAGAGGTCGACTTCCAAGTCTGACCCCTGAAGACTCCGACTGATAAAGAAGAGAGATGGAAGCAAGTCTAACCTTATATTCCAATAGAAATTTTGTTATGAGCAATGCGGGATGCCAATTTGCTCTTAGGTTCTTTAACGGATTTAGTATGATGTAACTTTTATCTTTATCGTTGTTTCTTTTAATCGGTTAGTAAGATGATGAAAAATGATTAGGACTAGAATAGCAATATGGCAAGTTTTGTGTTCTTAAAGTAAAAGTCTTGACTCATGTAAGACCTCGCTTATCTAATGAAATCCTATATGTTTTGTTTAAAGAAATCTTATCTTTTCTTAATGTGAGTAATAACATATTGCAACTAATTAAAGTTTATGCAATAATCATAAAGGATAATAACCGATTTTAGGAGCATGAGCATCATCTCATTCATCGTATCATCATGATTGATTTTAACTTTGTGATTTTATAATGAGCATTGTACTTAAATGTTTTCTTGGAGTTTGTTATTGAGATTTCATGATTTGGAATTCCTATTTTAATCCTTTGATTTTGGGAAAATTTTATTGATTCTATGATTCTGTGATTTCAAATTAAACTTTATAAAACAAACTTAAAGAAAAACTTAAAAACATATGAAATAATGTACAAACAGATGGAATCGATGGATTCGTAATCGAGAGCAAGAACCTCTCCTGAACAAAGCAAACAATGAGAACCAACCCGCTATACCTCAACCCAACCAATAGGGAGTAGCACCATAAAATCCACAAAATGAGATGATGAATGTGATTGGACAATTAGCCAATCTCCTAAATACATTCATCCAAAAACAAAATCAGAATCAGAACCCGTACCTAAGATAAAGTGTAAGAGATTCTGCCCCGCTACCACCACCACCTGCAGATTACCGGAAAGTGACTACTGAGGCCCCGACTCCACAGGAGGAGCATCTTACAATGCACCCTTACCACAGCCTCTACCCTATAGAAGACTCCACCAAAGCTCTCTACTAGATTTTATAAAGAGCAATCAGTATTTTGATGGAGCTTTCGGCAAACCCAACGAAGCCGAAGATTGGCTGGCTCAAATTGAGCGCTCCTTTGCAGCTTTTAAGACTCCACCATTTCTTTAGTTGGAATATGGAGCTTATATGCTAAGATATAGTGCAAGAGTCTTGTGGGAATATAAAAGAAGGAGTTTAACCCCACTTATCACATGGGAGTCGTTCGGCCGAGAGTTCTTGGAAAACTCTTTTCCCTCCAATCTATGAGTGAAGTACAATGTAGACTTCCTGCATGTTAAGCAAAAAGGTAAACAATATGAGACCGAGTTCACTCATCTGCTACAGTATGCATCTGAATCTTTCAGGGATAGCAAAGAGCTAAAGAAACAAGTATTTCTAGAAGGTTTGGACGAGGACCTAAGGATTAAATTAGAGGAATTTAGAATGAAAACCTACCCGAAGTTGGTAGAAAAGCTCGGGTAATTGAAGGAGCTAAGAAGATGAAGTACCAAGAACCTAATAAGAGAGTGTTTGGAAAGAGGCCGTTTGATGCCTCGAGTTTAGGATTTAAAGGGAAGAGGTACAAGCACTACCATGGATTTAAGGACAATGCTAGTGGGAGGCCAAATTAGTCAAAGGCCAATATTACTTGCTGAAAGTGTAAAGAGGCCCATTACCCTAGGTAGTGTCTGCAACTGAAAAATAAGAGTTACTATTGTGGTGAATATGGCCACATGGTTTATGCTTGTCTAAAGAAAATGGCAGTGACCTGCTTTATTTACAAGGAGAAAGGACATTTGGCCACAGAATGCTCGTAGAGGAAGAGCGTAGCAACCCGATCTTTAGGAACACTGGGCAATATAAGCACTATGAGATCTAAAAGTAAAAGTGGAAGTCGTGCGACATCAGCTATGTACGGGATGAGGCTCTATGATTTTGAAGGCCAGTGGATGGTCGAAGAAGACGATGATGAGGAAATGGAGCTGGCAGCTATGAACTATGGTAGCAGTGATGATGTCAGCTTAGTCACAGATTAGTTGTGAAACCCTCTTTAAAGTTAAAATTTCCTTAATTGCCAATTTTTGTAAAACTTAAAACTTGTAAAAAGAAAATTCAAAACTCTAAACATAGGATAAATAAGTTGCGTAAGCGATGTAGGATCAAGTAATGATGGACGTTTGTTGAACATAGGACACGTACGGGTGAATGAGAGTGAGGCTTATGTTCTATTTGACACGGGAGCAACCCATTCATTCATCACCACTAGTTTAGCTGGACGACTTGGGTTACCAATAGCTACGACCACCGATAGTCTGAGAATAAAGATACCCATAGGAAGTATCGTGTCAACTTGGGACATGATAAAGGATTGTCCATTAGAGATTCAAGGACACCTCTCCAAAAATGATATGATAGTATTGGAGATGAATATCTATGAAGTCATACTCGACATGAACTAGTTAAGCAAGGTTAAAGCTATAGTGGATTGCCAAAAGAGAGTGGTAAACTTCAATGATCAATTAGGGAAAGGAGTGGAATTTATTAGGGAGACCACAATCCTGAGAAAACATGGGTTAAATTCTTTCGAGTTGATGATGGAAGATGAGGAAGTGGTGCCTATTGAGGGTATTTTGGATGAGGAGAAAAATAAGGAAGAAAAGGATATACTAGTGGTAAATGAGTATTTGGATGTATTTCTAGAAGTATTACCTGGGTTATCCCCAAAAAGAGAAATTGATTTTGAAATTTTTTTATCTCCAGATACCGAACCAATATCTAAGGCACCATACCGGATGGCATCGGCTGACTTAAAAGAGTTAAAGACCTAGTTACAAGAACTCTTAGATTAGAAATTCATAAGACCAAGTGTATCACCATGGGGCGCACCTGTTCTATTTGTGAAGAAGAAAGATGGATCTATAAGATTATGTATCGATTATCATAAGCTAAGCAAGGTTATAGTCAAGAATCGATACCACCTACTAAGGATTGATGATCTGTTTGATCATCTCCAAGAAGCGTATGTGTTTTCAAGCATTGATTAACGCTCAGGGTATCACCAACTAAGAATCAAGCCTGAAGATGTTCCAAAGATGGCTTTTCGTACCCATTATGGATATTATGAATTCCTAGTGATGTCATTTGGACTGACCAACGCACTAGCTGCATTTATGGATCTCATGAACATGGTCTACAAACCACTTTTGGATAAGTGTGTAATAGCTTTTATTGATGACATTCTAATCTACTCCAAGAGCCAAGAACAACATGAGGAACATCTTTGGATGGAGTTACAAACTTTGAGGGAAAACAAGTTATACACCAAGTTATCCAAATGTGACTTTTGGTTGGATAAAATATCATATCTTGGACATATTATGACAGGAGAAGGATATCAGTTGACCGAGAAAAGATTAAGGCTATAATGGATTGGAAACAACCACAAATAGTAACCGAAGTCAGACGTTTCTTACGATTGGCTGGCTATTATTGCAAGTTTATAAAAGATTTTTCAAAGATAGCTAAGCCCCTAACGCAATTGACACAAAAGAGTGAAAAGTTTGTTTAGACAGATAAGCGGGAATAGAGCTTCCAAGAGTTGAAACAACAGTTGGTATTGGCACCAATCTTAGTACTGCAAGACCCGGAGAAGCCCTATACTGTACATAGTGACGCTTCAAGAAATGGCCTTGGATGTGTGCTAATGCAAGAAGGGAAAATTATTGCCTATGCCTCTCGACAATTGAGACCTCATGAGAAGAACTATCCTACACATGATCTGGAATTGGCCGCAGTCGTCTTTGCCTTAAAACTTTGGAGACATTATATGTATGGACAAAGGTGTGAAGTATACACGGATCACAAAAGTCTTAAGTATTCATTCACACAAAAGGAATCAAATATGAGGCAAAGAATATGGTTGGAACTGATAAACGATTATGATTTGGTAACCAATTACTGTCGTAGGGCAAAGTGTGGAGCTTGAAATAGCTAATTTGGTATTGGAATCGACCTTGATCGAAACAGTAAAAGAAGCTCAAAGGTATGATGAAATAATACAAAGGATTAAAAAGGAAATTCAAGAAGGAAAATACCTGGACTTTGTAGTAGATGAAGAAGATGTAGTTAGGATGAAGGACAGGTTGTGTGTGCTCGAAGATATAGAGCTAAGAAAGGAGATAATGAGTGAAGCCCACAACTCTGGCTACACTATGCATCTTGGAGGTACCAAAATGTACCAGGACTTAAAAAGCCACTATTGGTGGAATGATATGAAGAGGGATGTAGCAGAGTATGTAATGACGTGCCCGGTCTGCCAACAAGTGAAAGTGGAACACCAAAGGCCAGGAGGATCATTGAAGCCTTTACCTATTCCTAAATGGAAGTGGGATCAGATATCCATGATTCCTCTATGGCTCACGGCTTCTAATACTACTCAAGCCCTACTCCGTTGTCTTGGCATTGTTCACTACAGCTGAGTAATTGCCCAAATCCATCAAATTCACCTAATACTATATCTCAGGCTCTAGTCCAGTGATTAATATGCTAACCTTAGCCTCTACACTCTCTTTCAGAGCGTCAGGTAGAAATCTCATCAACCTGTGCAATTCCGCCTCATACTCTTCCACTGTCATCTTCCCTTGCCGCAGAGTATAATACATTTGAAGCATTCTTTGCTTAAAACTGTTGGGAAAGAATTCTCTGTAGAATGTCTGCTGAAATATCTGCCATGTAATCATACTAGTCATGTGTTTTTTTGTAATATACGGAAATAAAGATGAAAATATAATGAATTAGGAATCATGAATCATGATATGATATAGGATGAGTTTAAGGTCAAAACAAGTAAGTTGTAAAGGTTTAAGTTGATTGTAGAATGATTATTAAAGTTCGGATTTCTTTAATTTTTTGATAGATTATACGCCGCCTCCTAGAGAATCTGCACCGCCGATGTAGAGACGGCGTAGGAAGGGAACAGTAGCGTTTTTCTTAACATTGGGTGGAATGCCACCGGTATACTCTAGGGTTTCTCTTAACACCGGCTGGGAATGCCACCGACGTAGGGCATGGATTTGCCGGTGTATGTAGTAGAATCGAAGTTCTGGGAATTCAAAGTCCTAATGAACGCCGCCAGCGCTCATGTAAATTTTGCCAGCATAGGGTATACACCGGTAAGATTTAAATGTACGCCTATAAGCCCCGGAAAATTTCAGTAAATAATTCCAAAATGAACTTCGAAAATAAAACCTAAAAATCACTCCAAATTAAAACCGAATTTCGACAAGTCCTAAATCACGAACGAATCCAAAAATTTCTTAATCATGAGAAAATGAAAACCCTTAAAAATAAAATAAGAACTCAGTGGTCTTCAAAGCCCAAAAACAAATTATTAAAAAGTAAATCATGATAAATTTTCGGAAATGAAACCCAATTAAAGAATTCCGAAAACATTAAGAGTTATTAAATACTTACAAAAAATAAAATTTTAAAATAAATTTCTCAAATTAAATATGTTATATAAACATAAATATCAGATTCCAAATTGGCAAGGATCTAAACCGGAAAAATCACCTGGAAACCCTAATCGGAATACAATAGCTTAAGTCCGGCAATCTAGCACCCTTAACCCTAGAGGCCAAGGTATAGTTTAATAAGTAGAATGGCTCATAGTAATAAAGTTCGTTTATAATTATCAGATTGGTAAATTTTTTACCTATTTCAAACCCGTTCGGATACAAACTTAGAAAAGCGTGTCCCGGGGCTCGAGATATCAAAAATATACCATTAGTACCGTTAGACTCGTAATTTTATAAGATTTCGAAATATATCAGTTATATAAATTTTCGGGTTATAAAAGTTACAGTTATAACCTTTTTATCGTATTTTCATTTCTACCGGTAATTGATTAGTCTTTTGCATTATTCATTTTATTTCATTACACAATTTTATTATTTTTATAATGTATAGCCCAGGTTTCCTAGAGATCAAGCAAACCTCGGAAACCGGAAAATGAAACCCTAAACTGGTTTAGTTCAAGCTTTATGAGAAAGACTTAGAAACCTATATCCGGCTTTTCTTCGGTTTCATATCAAAATAAATTTTATAAAATAATTTAATATAGAATATTGTTTTAAAGTATATTTTAAACCATGGAAATTTTGATTTCAAAAAATTTTCTATTCCGGGTCATCCCGAGACCCATTATAGAAAAGCGTGCCCCGGAACTAGAATTTCAAAAATTTACTTATGAATACTTATTAGAATCGAAATAAAATAAGGATTTCAAAAATATAAATTTCATAATTTTCGGCTTACGAAAAATACAATTATAACCTTCTTATTCATATTTTTCTTACTACCGGTAATTAAGTTGTCTTGATTACTATTCACAAGTACAACCTATGACTACCTATTTGTACACCCTACACTTGTAAGTTGTAACACTTACCATCACTCAATCACTTCCTTTTCAAAGACTTTTTGTCCCTTGATTTTTAATACAATTTATGACAATTGATGTGCAAGCTATCAAACAAATCAATCAAAACAAGTTAATCAAAATCAAATTCCCCCCTTTTCCTCATGCATTGGTTGGCGTGAATCCTCCCAACAAGTTCCAATTTGCAAATTTTTTTATTTGTTTTATTCCATTTTAACTTAATTCCAATTGATATATAAACTACATTTTCTCTCTCTTTCCTCATTCTTTCACATTTCAAACTTTTACAAAAAGAAAATCTCTCTTTTCTCTCCTCTCCACTCCCTCTATGCCGTGAGCCTCCATGGCCTCCCACACACACACACACACACACAACTTGTTTCTTTTCCTTTTTTCTCCTATTTTACTCTAAGTAAAAGAACTTTCACTCCTTCTACTCATAGATCCTTGTCATGGCAAGGATATTCTTGAATATTTCCAACTAAATGTCCCCATGATCTCTTGATAGGGACAAGGAAATATCAAAACAAGAATACCGAACCATCACAAAGTATATCTAACATTTAAAGGAGCTTTCATGCCATAAGCTTTATGATTTTTCATCAAAAGGTATTTTGAACAAAAGATCTTTTATAAAAATGTAGTTTTTATGTTTTCAAAATCCTTTTAAGCACTTGATATAGTAGATCTATCATTTTGCTACTCATATTCATGTAGACATTTAAGATCTCATCTTTATTTTGAGTTTATTTGCATTAATGGTCTTTAATGTTTTTGTCCTTAGTAAATAACCTTCCTAATACATAGATCTATAGATAGATGAGTTAACAAAACCAAAAAGGAAAACACTTTTTAAGAAATGAGTTAGTGTAAATTCGGATGATTGGGACCCTAGCCTAAAAACCCTTTTACCAACTTCTAAACATGTATTTTATAAGAAAAATGAAGCCTATAGGTAATAGATAATGTTTGATGATGTTTTTCATGAGTTTAAATGAGTTTTTACTAAAGAAAATATTTAAAACAAGAGGTGAAGTCTAAAACAAGTTTTGAGTGAAAAGTCTTGAAAGCCAAATTCTAATAATGGATAGATGGTTAGAAAACACTAGTTTTCCAACTCCAAAAATGGTATTTTCTTAAATAAATGAAGTCCTTAGGGTATAGGTAAAAACAAATACTTAAAGTTATAAGTATAAAATGCATTTTTCTTAAAAGAATCAACTTGAAAATGAAATTTTCTAAATTCGGATTTTTGGAACCACCCTAGTAAAAGACCCACTTAAAGGTTTACAAATGAAGATTTTATTAAAGAAATAAAGGCCTTAGGATATAACTAATATAAGGGTCAAAATTTCTTTAAACAAAGTGGAGTTTTCCTAAAGAAAATCCTTATAATAAGTAAGTGTGACCAAGTGTAGTAATCTTACTTGTTAAACAATAGCATGAAATGATTTTCTAGGAAAAAGTTTGCTTAAATTCTTTAAGTCTAAAAATTTATAAGACCTTAGACACTTAAGAATTCATATCATGACATTCATGATAGGGAAAATCATCACCATGGCATTTAGTTCCATTTTTCATGTAGGAATCTCAAGTGCATTCATGAAAACCACATTTTCGGAATCAACACAACTGCTGTACAGATCTGATCCCTCATTTCCGAGGCTTAGATATTTTCAAAACTTGATCTAAACTTCATATTTAGAAATCTCTTCCGAAGTAGATAGAAATCGATATAAAATTTGCGAGATTCCGAGTTAAAATGACCAAGTTATGGCCATTTTAAGTTGAATTCCCGCTTAGGACGCGAATTACGAATTTGATAGTTCGTATGAAGTCGTTGGATTAATTTGAGTTGAAATACTTATTAGAGTATTTCTTCCCTTTTTAGGTAATCCCGAGTTCGATGATTTCCTACCACCGGATTATTATTACTAGAAGATCGGTGATCCAATGGCCGAGTGAGTTCATTTCTTAAGTAATTATGCTCATTGAGTATGCTTGTAATTATATTGGCACTAGACTTTAGGTAAGGATAAAATTGTTGATGAGATGTGAATTTTTCCTATTGAATGAAAAATAAGTATATCGAGGCAAGACTTGTTGTAATAACATTGCATGAACTAGTATAGACTTGGATTGTCTGAAATTCTCTATGATCACTCTCAACCTATATAATTAATATGCCACAATTATAAGACTAAGCTATATATGCATATCATTTAGTGAGTCACATTGCATTACGAGAATGCTTTTGGTGGGAACAAAAGTATAATCGGGAGGCAGCGGGTCTTTAATGAAGGGGACCAGGGTTGCATGACTTATGGACTACCCCATTTAAATAATGAAACTATGGTTGCATGACTTATGGACCAACATTAAAATTGTGGTTGCATGTCTTATGGACCACCCCACTTAAGATTGGGACTATGGTTGCATGTCTTATGGACCAGCATTGGAACTGTAGTTGCATGACTTATGAACTACCCCAAACCCCGAATGGAGGGCGTAAATCCATTCACATATGGCTATCGGAAAGTCATATGCTTGTATGTTCATGTGCTTGTGCATTCATATGATTGTTTAAATAAACTTGTTTGTATATTTTACAATTAAGTATATTATTGCGGAAATGAATCTCACTAAGCTAGTGTAGCTTATATCCCAATAGATGTTTAAATGAGCAGGTTATTCCAAGAATGCTAAGTAGGGACCGAGTTGGTTGAAGCCGAGAATGATTTCGGGATTTCGGCAAGATATAAGAGTGCTTGAAGTTTTTGGCTAAGCTTTACGATTTGCTTTGTAATAGCTTTATGTAGTGAAGTCTTGGGATAATGTAGTTGAAGTTTGATGAATTGTATTTTGAAGTATAGGGTTTTGTATTTGGAGTATAGTGGATTGTATTTCCTTTACATTGTTACTCAATTGTATCAACATAAAACGTATCATTTCGATGTGTCTCCTTTATGTGTTAGACGCCTTGTACATAGTATGGAAGTCTTCCCGTGACTGAGGTGGTCATTCTTAGGCTTTAATATTATGTACGGCAGACTGCCATGTTTAGGGTACCCTTCGGGGCGTGACAACGCCACCAGCGTATGACCAAATTTCTATAAATACGAGACACGAAAAAACAGTTTCGACAGAAATTCTTTTATCATTTTCTTCTTGCATCAAATAGGGTTTTGAGTGTTCTTGGTGATTAGGCTTGGAGAATCATCTGAAGGGTGTTTTTGATCCAAAGTAAGTGATTTTAACCTTCTCTTATAGATTAAATACGAAATTGTATAAGTTTTCTTAGGGTTTGGTTGGATTTTGCATGAAGGTTCTTGTGAGGAAACCCCAGCACGTGTTGAGATCTGTGAATTGGTGAATGCAAGTTGGGTTTTAGCGATTCAATACACTAAGTTTATCTCCTCTATGATGGATTCAAACAAAATATGAGTTAAAAAATTCTTACACGTTCTTTATGTTGTGCACAAGTTGATGAGATTTCTCCCTAACGCTCTGAAAGAGAGTGAAGAGGCCAAGACAGTGGAGCAAGGCTTGAGCAGGATTAAGAGCAGTGAGCCACAAAGTAATCAGGTATTTTTAGGCAAGAGGCCAGCAGCTGGTGTACTTATACAAGATAGAGGCAGGAGGCCTATCGCTCAGAATTTCAAGCCAGTAGTGTAGAACACAGATAAAAGATGCACGAGATGCCTTGGACTACATGATGTGAATGATTGCAAGTGGGTGGAGAATGCTTGCTTTTCTTGTGGAATGTTGGGACATAAGAGTAATACTTGTACAGACAAAGTCATTCCACAGGTTTTCTGCTTCAAGAATGGGTAGAGGGGACACGAAATTGTAGATTGTAAAGGAGGGCAGTATGGCAAAGTTTATTTTGGCTAGAGGCAATGAGCACTAGCAAAGTTTTATGCTTTACAGCATAGTGAGACCTCTAGTGTGGACTGTCACGCCCCAGCGGGTACCCTAAACGTGACAGCCCACCGTACGCAATATTAAAACTTAAGAATGACTACCTCAGTCACTCGAAAGCTTCCATATTGGTACAAGGCGTACATTCACAACAAAGGGAGACCGGTGGAGTAATGCATTTTAAGACATTGGCAGCGGAACATGCAAAATAACACTTAATATATATTCATTGAAATAAAAGTCTTACAGCTTCTAAGGGGCATTCCCCGATAATTCATAATAACATGGTTCTAAATATAACATAACTAAAGCTAGAAGATTTTAGAAGAAATCTACTCTATAACTTCAAAATAGATTCCTCCAAAAGCTTCTCAAAATAAGGATTCTACCCGGGAAATCAAGGTGGTCTCGGGTGCAAAAGATAATCCTGCAATATCAAAAGTCTATAGGAGTATAAGCATGACTAGCTTAGTGAGATATTCCTTACGCAATAGTACTCATAACAACAATCAAACAAGTTTATTAATCAAGCATATGAATGCAACAACCATATGATCAAACATTACATACGACTATCCGGTTTCGTATGTTTGATGGATTTACCCCTCCATCGGTGGTTAGGGAATGCTTTGAACTGGGTCCCGAACAACCTCCTCAAGTTTGCGCGCGTCTTGGGGTTCCAAAACCGTACTACTAGTCCCCGGGCCTTCCATGCCCAAAGCGATCGATCCGGCTCGGCTACACCTTGAGGCCGTATTCCCCGTACGTCCTAACCCTCAAGATGTAGCTAGGCAGCTTACCTTTCCGGTCCCACGCTGAGGAGTAGTAGCAAAACTTCGAAATGATATTCTAAGTGATATGCATGAGCAATTTATTATATGGGATTTCAATATGGCATTAAATCATTTAAAGCGATCAAACAATATTTGCACACATAACAATACATACATGGAAACATTTATATCAATCACAAATCGGGTTCGATATACTTATCGTTCATTGATCGCACACAATGAATCACATACATAATTCCCATAATATCCCACATGCATATCAATTTTATCTTTTCCTACATCTAGTGCTCTATTCTACAAGCACATGCGCGAATACATAAGCGTAAAGGAAACTCACTCGTCCATAGCGCTCTAGGAGTCGAAGTAATCCTCGGGGAAGACAAGATCGTGATCCTCGACACCTAAACAAAAGAAATACCCAACATGAGTATTTCATCCAAGATCTATTCAAGTTCTATACTTCTATCTTAAAGAATTCGTAAAAATCGTATGGAATGGAAATTCCAACTTAAAATGGCCATAACTTGCTCATTTTAACTCGGAATTCCGCATATTATATACCGATTTCTACCTACTCGAAAAGATCTATCTATTTCTAAGGTTATTTTCATCAAAAGAAGTTATTTGGGTCTCGGAATAGTAGCGTACAGATTTGATACGAATTTTCCAAACTTAAAACTAGAGTTTTCAACTTTCTTCACTCAAGGGCTTTTGTACAAAATATAGATATATTGTATGGTTGAAAAATCCCTTGAATACTCATATGTACTCAAACCATAAGCATGAATTTAGTGGTATTGTCTCAACAATGTTCTTGTAGTACAATATGTTTTGAAAGTGAGATAAGCTTAATTTTTGTAAAGAAATTAGTTTTGTTAAGAAAATTTCTTATTTTACTAAAGGTGAGCATCTCTTTCTTTTAACTCCATTTCTTAAATAAAAGTAGTTTTAATCTCTTTCAAATTCTACTACTTTATTTCTAATGTTTTGGAAAACATAATCTTTCTAAATACTTCATGGTTATATCCACTTTTAAAAGAAATCTTATAAGTAAATTTTGAAAAACTTATCTTAGACTTTAGTGTTGGTGGAAAACTTTGACAATTGAATTTAAGAAATCCTTTGTTTAGGTCTAAAGAAACTTTCTTATTTCTTTGAAAAGAAATTAACTTTACTTTATGTATTTCTTGGTAAAAACATATTATTATTGTTAGCTTATCTTTAGAAAATATTTGTTTAAGATAAATTTCAAACCTTTAAGTGAAATAACTTCTTATGTGACAAAGTTTATATTTAAAAAGAGTTCTTATTCTTACTTTAAGAAAACTCATTTCTATTATGATTGAGACAATAACAACATATTCATGCATGAATGAGAATATGTAACCATGAAAAATATAAAAACAACATAAATAAAATAAATAAGAGCATAAAAGTAAAGTCAAGTATTGGGAACCTTAGCTTCATCAAGGTATCCCGGGACTAAGAATGGACTAGTCCTCAAAGAAAAGAAAAGCAAAGAAATAAAATTGTTTTGACTTGATATGGACAAGTCTAAGACTAGAAAGACTAGTCTTAATATTGCATAAAACAAGTAAATAAATAAATTGCAAGACTTGAAAATAAATAAATAACAAGTGAGCTTATATGCTCTAAATAAACATATATATTATATATAGATAATACAAATAATAACAATATCAACATAATAGTAACATAAAGAAAATAAGAACATGAACAAAAACAAAACATGAATAAATTGTTGCTTCTTTAACTCAATGAGTCTAAGAAACATACACTAAACTCATGTTAAGTTATATGAACATGATGAGAGAATATGAGAAACTTTTACCTAAAGTTTATGTGTTGGTTGAAGAAGAAAAGAATGGGTTGTAGTATTATGTGGGAATGGATTTTCTAAAGAAAAGAGAGAACTTGAGAGAGATGTTGGGAGAGGATTTTTGTGGAGTGATTTTGAGAGAGTTTTAGTATGAATTTTTGTTGTGTGAAAGAATGGAAGAGGAAGGGGGTATTTATAGATTTTTGGAGTGGAAATTTGTGAGATTAAAATTAAATGAAATTGAAATAAAATTGGATGGAAGAGGACTAGGGGGCGCCGGTTTTGAGTGAATAAGGGGGGAGAAATAATTATTTTTGTTTGTTTTGTATTAAAAGAAGTAATATGTAAGGTATGATGTGATTAAAGTTGTATGGGGAAGGTAAATTGTAAGGTATAGGTATGGTAGAGTGTAAGAATAGAGTGTAAGAAAAAGTAGAGATAGGTGAATAGTAATGAATAGTAGAAAAGTACTATGAATAGTAGACTAGACAATTAAAATACCGGTAGTAAAGAAAATACGCGTAAAAGGCCTATATCTGTTATTTTTAGTTACCGAAAAATTCTAAAACTGATATTTTTGAAAACCTTATATTTTTACGAATCTATTGGTGTTGTCGGAATATTTTTGCTATACGGTGCTCCGGGGCACGGTTTTCGAAAACTGATCCCGATTGAATCTGAAAGACACTAGAAAAATTCGAATATGATATTTTTAGGCTTCCCTATGTTATTACGAACCGTTTTCCACAATTATTTCAATTTCGTTTTCTAGGGTTTAAGAACACGGGATTGCCGGATCTAGATTCACTAGACTAATCGTATAACTAGGTTAACTTTAGGGTTTCGTTTCAACTTTCGGTTCTTAGGATTTGCTAATATTATCGAAAAATCTAGGGGCTTACATGGACACTATTGCGGTATGTTTCCTACACTCCTGCATAGTGCATATGTGTTGTTTGATACTGATGTCAATTTCTCTTGCGTTTCTAAATCTTTTATGTTGTTTGTGGTATATCTGCTAAGTTTATGCCTAGATGTGTATCTATTAGTATTCCTTTGGGAAGTGAGTTTGTATTGAATAGAATTTGTAAGAATGTAGATATTGAGATAGAATGTAGACATCTACCTGCAGATTTGGTGGTGCTGGATATGTTGGATTTTGATGTGATTTTGGTGTAGACAAGTTGGCAAAGTACCATGTGGTGATTGATTGTTATAATCTGGTAGTAAAGTTTAGTTTGCCCGATGGTGATCAATTTGTTCATAAGTTGGTAATGCAAAGACCTCTAGTTTTACCTACTTATGAATTGTGGGGAGGATCAATTTTGGCTGCTGTGGTGAAAGAAGATAAAAAGGAGATAGTGTGTTCGGATGTTCCAATTGTATGTGAGTATCCAAAAGTTTTTCCAGAAGATCTACCTGGATTACCACCAGAGAGGGAAGTGGAGTTTGGTATTGACTTGATATTCGATACTGTACCGAAATCAAAAGCTCCTTATCGAATGGCTCCTACAGAACTTGCTAAGCTTAAAGTGCAGTTAGATGATTTGTTGAAGAAGAGGTTCATTAGACCAAGTGTTTTGCCTTGGGAGCTCCAGTTCTGTTGCTCAAGAAGAAGGATGGCAGTATGAGACTATGCAACGATTACAGAGAATTGAACCAGGTGACAATAAAGAACAAGTATCCTTTGCCATGAATTGATGATCTATTTTATCAGTTGGCAGGAGCTTCGGTATTCTCAAAGATAGACTTGAGATCTGGATATCATCAGTTAAGATTGAAAGCTAAAGATATTCAGAAAACAACTTTCAGGACAAGGTATGGACACTACGAATTTGTTGTCATGCCTTATGGACTCACCAACGCACTAGCAGTATTTATGGATTTGATGAATAGAGTCTTCAGGGAGTATCTTGATATTTTTGTGGTAGTCTTCATTGATGATGTATTAGTGTATTCGAGGACCAAAGAGGAGTATGAAGAACATTTGAGATGTAGGGTTTTATGGATATAAAATTTCAAAAATTTTATTAAAACGCAGTGGAAAAACGGAAAAACCCTATACCGGTATCCATGTTTCTTGATTAGATTTGAACAAAAAGGAGGTTTCTTTTATACCTTATATTGATGCTTCAAAACGATCAGCAGATCGGATTTGTAGGAACCGTAGTCTCGCAATCCCCTCTACGGTATCCACATGCGAGCGATTGTGTGCTAGCACTCAAGAACATGAATCCCATTCGTGTAGGAATTATTCTCTCTTTTAGGTTTGCAGAATTTCTCTGCCGTCTAATGTGACGTCAAAGAGTCTTACCTAAAAGGCTGTCTATAGATCTATATATATAGACATGTAGGAAACCCTAGAAGATATATATGATGAGATATTTGTTTAATATTTAATAAAATACATTATTTCCTTAAATATTAATTATCTGTCATAATCATTTATTATTCTTAAACTATTTAATAATAAATATAATAATTCCTATAAGTTTAAATATAAACCCATAATATATTTCATTAGTTCTTTTGTATGTGATCCTGTAGGTACACCTAATGTTGGCATGGAGAGTGTCATTCTTATATTGTTCAATCTTATCATTTCTCGATTTCCAAATGATCTGATAATACAAATGAAATTTATCACACTATCAATTCATTTGAGCATGGCCATGCATTTATCAGTCTCACTTATCGAGAGGCCCAGAGATATCTCTCTCATAACGAGAGGGACAAATCCCATCGTAATCACTCAACTTCCTCTACATGATATACATTATGCCCAAACTTAACCTTTATAATTATCCGGTTAAAGACAACGTTTAATTGAGTTGAAACATAATGTTTCTCATGTTAGAACTTATGGTGATTTCAGGTCTAAGGATACATTGACATAGTTATTATGAAAATCACTTATGACAATATTCCATGTAGTGATCTCATAGTGGGTCAGTTCAGCACATAATCATCTAATATGTGCCAATGAGTTTCATTTGTATCACCATACAAATAAACATCCCATGTTTATCAAATAAAAACTCATACTAGATTTAATTCATTATCATTCCCATAATAATGAGCATCTAGGAATATTTAGAATAATAAATTATTCATGGATTTCTATTATAAAGTAAATATGCAGACAATACAAAAGAAATGCCTCTGTTTATTTATATATATAAATATCAAATGACAATATCCAGTAATTGGCCTAGGGCACAATCACTAACATGAGATTAGTTCTGACTAGATTGAAGGAAGAGAAGTTATATGCGAAGTTTTCAAAATGTGAATTCTGGTTAGAATAGGTGTCTTTCTTAGGGCATATTGTTGATGGTAGTGGGATATCAATGGATCCTGAGAAAGTCAAAGCAGTTGTTGATGGCCAAGACCCAAGACTGTGACGGAAATCGGAAGTTTTCTGGGAATGGCAGGATATTACAGAAGATTTGTGGAAGATTTTTCCAAAATTGCAAGTCCTTTGACTCGGTTGACACAAAAGGGAGTAAAGTATGAATGGAGTGAAAACTGTGAAGCTAGTTTTTAGTTGTTGAAGAATAAGTTAGTATCTGCTCCAGTGCTAGCCTTACCTGTGAGTGGTGAGGAGTATGCTATTTATAGTGACGGCTCTATAGAAGGTTTGGGATATATGCTGATGTAGAGAAGCAGGGTTATAACATATGCTTCCAGATAGTTAAAGCCATATGAGAGGAATTATCCCACTCATGATCTGGAACTAGCAGTAGTTGTGCATGCTTTGAAGCTATGGAGACACTACCTATATGGGGAAGGATGTAAAGTGTATACGGATCATAAAAGTTTAAAGTACATCTTTACCCAAAAAGATTTGAACATGAGATAGAGAAGATGGTTGGAACTGATAAAGGATTTTGATATTGATATTCAGTATCATCCAGGAAAAGGCGAATGTAGTAGCTGACGCCTTGAGCAAAAAGAGAATAGAGAATCTTGCAGCTTTGATCACGACGGAACGTCATCTCATTGATGATATAAGGAAGCTTGAGTTAGAGATAGTCACAAGACAGGTAGGTGAAAGATTGGCTAATATGAGAATTCAACCTACTCTTGTGGACAGAATCAAGACAGCTCAGAGAGATCATAAGAGCATTTTGGATATAAAGAGAAAAATGGAGATAGGTCGAGCATCAGAGTTTTATGTGGATGATGAAGGTATCCTTAGGTACAAAGGGAGATTGTGTGTGCCAGTGCAAGGAGAATTTAAGAAGGAATTGTTGAAGGATGCGCACTACTCTAGTTACTCCATTCATCTTTGAGGGAACAAGATGTATCAAGATTTGAAAAAGCTATACTAATGGAACAATATGAAAAAGGAGATAGCGGAATATGTATGTAAGTGTCATACGTGTCAGATGATTAATATTGAGCACAGAAAATCGGCTGGTGAGTTGAAGCCTTTGCTAATACCACAGTGGAAGTAGGAACATATCACCATGGATTTTGTTTCGGCTTTATCGAGACAAGAAATAAGTTTGATTCAATTTTGGTCATTGTGGATCGTCTCACAAAGGTAGCTCATTTTACACCTATTAAGACTGTTATAAGTTAGAGCATTTGGCACAATTGTATATCAAGGAGATTGTGAGATTACATGGAATACCAATAACAATCTTGTCAGATAGGGATACCAGATTCGTTGGGAGATCTTGGAAAAGTCTGCATCAAGTCTTAGGAACCAAGGTTGTGCTCAGTACTGCTTATCATCCACAGACTAATGGGCAATCTAAAAGGACTATATAGACTTTAGAAGATATGTTGAGAGCATGCATTTTGGATTTCAAAGGAAGTTAGGATGAGCATTTTCCACTAGTGGAATTTACCTACAACAACAGTTATCAAGCGTTGATTAGCATGCCTCCATACGAAGCGCTTTATGGTAGAAAGTGTACATCACCTAATTATTGGGATGAAGTGGGTGAAAGACAATTGTTGGGACCAGAGTTAGTCCAAGATGCAGTTGACAAGGTCAGTTTGATCAGGGAAAGATTACAAGCTGCTCAGAATAGACAAAAGAGTTATGTGGATAAGCAAAGAAGACCCTCGGAATTTCAGGTGGGCTAGCACGTTTTGCTAAACATTTCATCAATAAAATGAGTTGTCAGATTTGGCTTAAGAGGAAAGTTAAATCCTCGATATGTGGGACCATATATGATTCTTAAAAGGATAGGCGACATGGCTTATAGATTAGCTTTACCGCCTGATTTGGAGGGAGTGCATAATGTGTTCCACGTATCCATGCTCAAAAAGTATGTCAGGGATCCGAAAGAAATAGTAGCTCTTGAACCGTTGAAAGTGCAGTCGAACCTTATGACGATTGAAAAGCTAATCAGAATTGTGGACTCTAAGGAGAAGATTCTGAGAAGCAAGGTGATTAAATATGTGAGAGTACAATGGACTAATCAAACTGAACGTGAAGCTACTTGGGAGCTAGAAGAAGACATGAGAATGAAATATCCAGAGTTGTTTCACCAATCTAGGTAACTTTCGAGACAAAAGTTCTTTTTAGGAGAGAAGAGATATAATATACAGAAATAAAGATGAAAATATAATGAATTATGAATCATGAGATAATGTAGGATGAGTCTAAGGTTAAAACAAGTAAGTCGTAAAGGTTTAAGTTTGATTGTAGAATGAATATTAAAGTTTGGATTTTTGCAATTTTTTGATAGATTGTACGCTGCCTTCTGGAGAATCTACGTTGTTGGCGTAGAGATGGCGTAGGAAGGGAACAGTAGCGTTTTTCTTAACGCTGGGTGGAACGCCGCTGGTGTACTCTAGGTTTCTTTTAATGCCGATTGGGAAAGCCACCGGCGTGGGGCATGGATTTGCCAGCGTATGTAGTAGGATGGAAGTTCTGGGAATTCAAAGTCCTAATGAATGCCGCCAACGCTCGTGTAAATTTTTCCAGCGTAAGGTGTATGCCAGTAAGATTTAAATGTACGCCGGTAAGATTTAAATGTATGCCATCGGCGTAGAACTGGCGTATGACCAAATTTCTATAAATATGAGACGCGAAAAAACAGTTTCAATTTTATCATTTTCTTCTTGCGTCAAATAGGGTTTTGGAGTGTTCTTGGTGATCTAGGCTTGGAGAATCATCCGAAGGGTGTTTTTGATCCAAAGTAAGTGATTTTGACCTTCTCTTATGGATTAAATGCGAAATTGTATAAGTTTTCTCAGGGTTTGGTTGGATTTTGCATGAAGGTTCTTGTGAGGAAACCCTAGCATGTGTTGAGATCCGTGAATTAATAAATGCAAGTCAGGTTTTAGCGATTCAAAACAGTAAGTTTATATCCTCTATGATGGATTCAAACAAAATATGAGTTAAACAATCCTTATACGTTCTTTTTGTTGTGCATATTAGGGTTTTGAAGGATTATCGAGTTCTATAGATTGTTGTGGAAGATTAATCGGGTTAGATGGTGCAACTTGGTGATTTTCTTTGTCAGGTTAGGATTTCGGGAGTTATAGTACATTAAGATTTGTTTATATCATGTTCTTATTTGTTATATATATGTATGTTGTTGACAGGAATTTGGAGATTTGGGTTTGTTGTTGTATTATTAATATTGATTGAAGTATTGTGGAGATTCGGGAGATTTAGTTGTGGTTGAGTGTTATCGATAAAGGATTTTAGGAGATTCATATTAGAATTTCCTGAGACTAAGAAAAGTATGACCAATCCTTGCTTGTTGTTTTTGCCTATAAGTTTAGTATTGATTGAATGCTTATATGAACAGAATTTCTTAATAAACCTAATCATTATTCGGTTTAATAATTGTATGTTTTGGTTATGCTTGGCTCTGACCAGTAAAGACCTAGTAGACAGTGATACTAGTGAGGCACCTTGATGATCTTGGTGTGAGGTTGTCCATAGTGGACTCGTGCCTTGATATGATTCAGGTAGAATTAGGTGTTCTGGATTCGGGGTGTTTGGGGAGTACACACTCATCCATATATGTATATGATTATTATTTTCAAAGAGTTGTTTGTTTTTCAATGGGGTCTGAGTAACTCCGAGTTCGGGATTAGAGTATACCTAATACTAGACTATGTTATTTTGTTAGCTTAAGAAAGATAATAATATGACTGTTTGCATTTGTTTCTGGATTGGAGTTATTGTACAGGGCGTCGTTGCTCATTCTTTTAAATTTCAAGTACAAGTGAAGAAGATATAGTGTATGATCTTTCCAGATATGATTTATTCTTTGATAGCGGGGATGACGATAGTAGACCTGACTACCCAGCCGAGAGTTAGGCTTTATATATCAAATTTGTAAGAAAAGACACGTTTTGATCATTTGGAATTGTAGTTGGATGTTTTTGTTGGTTTTACATAAAAAGATTTTAATGTAAACAATTTTTAGTTTCTGTTGAATTTGTTGACTATGATGTCAACTTGGATTTTATACTTGAACAAGGAGTTTATGATTTATGAAGTATGAGTTTTTAGTTTTTTCAGGTTTCTTATCCTATGAGATACCCTATGAGTATTTACAGGTGATGATTGTATTATTGTGAATAATAAAGCCTTTGCGTGTCCCATACAAGAGGGGATACGTAACGGGTTATAATGCCTTATTTTAGGGCATTAAAATTTTGGGGCTTAACCACCAGTTATTGGCTCTCCCAGTCAGCAATAGGAGGCATATTTAACTTTCTTATTCTCTAGAATATCTAGAGCAGAAAATGTCTTCTCAACCTCTTCCATCCACAACTGTGCTTCGAGATGTTTTCTTGGTACTGGCTCAAACTTATACACTAGGTTCACAAATTTATTCAGACCAAGCACATATGCATGCCTAGCTTCATTCCCTGCATTCCCATTCAGCCTTTGAGCCTCTTGTCTCCAAGCTTCAACGTTTTCTTTGACCATCTGCATGTCTCTCCTCATATCCTGCTAGCATTGATCAACCACTCCTAACAAAGCATTTGTAGCTTGCATAAGCTGTGCAGCATCAACCGCAACGTGTTGTCCAATAGCTGGAGGTGGTAGCAAGTCCTAATTATGAGCCTGCTGTTGCCCCAAATTCTCATTCTCCCCAGGAATCCTTCTCCTTGGAGGCATTCTAACACAACAAAACACCACAAGATTAGAATAAGGATATCCAACTCAAGATCAAAACTTAAATCTATAAGACAACATCAAACTTAACTAAACAACAAACCTATTATTCTACCCCACTCCTCAAATCTCACCGCCTTAAGGAATCAAAACTTAAATCTATATGATTCATAACCTATAGCTCTGATACCAATAGGCTGTAATGCCCTAACTTGAAGGCATTACAACCCGCCACGTATCCTCTCTTATATAGGACACGCAATGGCTCTAATATCCACAAATTCTGCATAATTCACCTGTAAACACACATAGGGTATCTCATAAGATACGAAACCTGTTTTAAACTAAAAACTTATACTTCATAAAATATGAAATCCTGGTTCAAATATAAAATCCATGTCAGCATCACATAGTCAACAAATTCAGCAAAAACTAAAAACTGTTTACATAAAAAAAAAATCTTTTTTTCATTGAAACTATCCAAGTACAATTTGAAAAGATCTAAATGTTTCTTCTTCTTAGAAATTTGATATATGAAACCTAGCTCTCGGCTGGGTAGTTGGGTCCACTATCGCCATCCCCATTATCAAAGAATAATTCGTATCCCGAAAGATCATATATTATATCCTCTTCACTTGTACCTGAAATTAAAAGAATGAGCGGCAACGCCTAGTACGATAACTCCAATAAAAAAACAAATACATATGCACATACAATAGGTAGATAATTCATGCAACTTAAACTAATGCAAATAGTCATATTATTATCTTTCTTAAGCCAACAAAGCAACACAATTTAGTATTAGGTATACTCTAATCCCGAACTTAGTGTTACTCAGACTCCATTGAAAATCAAACAACTCTTTGAAAATAATAATCATATACATATATGGATAAGTAGGTACTCCCCAAACACCCCGAATCCAGATCACCTAATTCTAGCGGAATCATATCAAGGCATGAGTCCATTAGGGACAACCTCACACCAAGATCATTAGGGTACCTCACCAGTATCACTGTCTGCCAGGTCTTTACTGGTCAAAGCCAAACACAACCAAACAGACAATTATTAAGCCAAATATAATTAGGTTTACTATGAAATTCTGTTCCTACAACCAGTTAATCAATACTAAATTTACAAGCAAAAACAACAAGCAGGGATTGGTCGTACCTTTCTCAGTTTCAGGAATACAATTCCAAATTCACCAAACCCAATATCGACAACAACAACACTAACACGAATCTACAACTTCTCGTTCAACACCAACAATCAAACACCAAAGTCTCCAATTATCCTGTTATCAACATATATACATAAGCATATGTATAAAACACGGTAAAAGAAACAAACCCTAATATATCATGATCTCCTAAAACTCTAACCTAATAATGAATTTCCAAAATTTTGCACCTTTTTCTCCAATCACAACTCACAACAAGTCTACAATACCAATAATTCACCAAAACCCTAATATTACACGACAATAAGAACATATAAAGATCATCTAATCTCACATTGTTTAAATTCATCAACGAAAAGACAAAACTTACTGATTTGGATCACCAAAACCTGACTCACATCCACAAATTCAGATTCCTACCAAATCTAAAGTTTCCTTCATGCAAACAAATCACAAAATCCTTAGAACATGCATGAAATTCGCATAAATCTTGTATGAGAACATTACACTTACTTGTTTTAATCACAAAACTCACTCCTTATCCAATCGAGATAGATTAAATCTGAGATTTAAATCCTTCCCACGTTTTTCCTTCAAGAACACAACAAAACCTTAAGAAAACTTATGTAAATTCGTATATAATCTATAAGAGAAGGTTACGATCACTTACTTTGGACCAAAAACACACTCCGGATGATTCTCCAACCTAGATCTCCAAGAACACTCCAAAACCCTCTTTGGCGAAAGAAAAAATATGATAAAAAGTTCTATTAAAAAATCGTTCTTCGCGTCTCGTATTTATAGAATTTGGTCATACGTCGGCGGTGTACTTTTAAATCTTGTTGGTGTACACCTTACGCTAGCAAAATGTACTCGAGCATTGGCGACGTTCATCGAGGCTTTGAATTTCTAGAACTTTGATCCAACAACATACACCGGTAAATCCATAACCTACACCGGCAGTGTTCCTAGCCGGCGTTAAAAAAAACCCTAGCACACCGACGGCATTCCACCCAATGTTAAAAAAAAATGCTACTGTTCCCTTCCTATACCGTCTCTACGCCAGCAGCATAAATTCTCCAAATGGTGACGTAGCATCTATCAAAAATTGCAGAAATCCGAATTTCATCATTCATTACCTAATCAAACTTAAACTTTTAAACTTACTTGTTTTAACCATAAACTCATCCTATATCATCTCATGATTCATAATTTATTGTATTTTCATATTTATTTCCGTATATTACAAGAGTTTTAGGGAGATTCTTGTGAGGTATGAGTATCTAGATGGAAGATTAGTAGAGGAAAAGATATACAGAATTTTCATCATAAGATAGAGGAACTGTAGATGGAGTGAAGGAAAAGCCTAAGAATCCTTTAAGACCGCCCTGTCCGATAAGACAAGAATCATTTAGGAAGTCCTAGAACCATAGCAAGTAAGATCGTATGGTACCAAGTGGGAAAATCGCGTATTTTACGACCTCACCAAAAACATAAGTGTAGGACTAGTTTATGTCCTTAAATAAACTCCCAAACCATTTTTAGTTACAAGAAAACATTACCTTTATGAGAAATAAAAATTTCCTTCTTTTTGAATAAAGAAACCAATAAAATACTATATGATATAGTTTTCATAGCGAGTATGTCTATCGGCGTGCCAAAAGATGAGGACTCCCACCTTTACTACCGAAGGCCAAAATAGGAGCTCCAAGACAGGAAGCCATAACCAAGCATGAGTTCACGAGCGCAAGAAGAGGATGTCGAGTTAAAAAGGAAGTGTCACATTCACTTGAAGCAAAATACCCTAGTTAACTAAATTAGAAATAATTAAAAGAAGTAATTAAATGTTTAGAAGATAACAAGTGAATTGATGATTTCCTCAATATTGATTTCTTGCATTGTTTTATGATAATCATGCAATGCCTTTTTCCTCAAATAAATTTCTTAAAAAGATGTCCTATTTTGCGATTTTATGAAGTTCTATTTTGAAAATCCTTGATTATCTACAAACTTTTGTTGAGTGCCTGTTCTATGATTTTATTTCCATGAGTTTGAATTTCAATTATAATTTCTAATCTTTTATGTTTAAGTTTTCCATATTTCCATTAAATGAAATTTCTTTTTTTTTTTTGGCTATTTCATTTTATTTGTCATGATTTCGATTTTGTCAATTTCTGTATTTAATTTTGATAATTATATTTGTTCTAGATTTCCGCGATTTCTGTTAATTAACAAAACTTAATAATTTAAGAGAAAGAATGAACTCACAAAATTAAAATATTTAAATAGCCGGACTCGAAGAGGACAAAATTGCGAGCAACATGCTTCAAACCAACTAGCCGATGAAGGAAATCAACCCAAAGTTCCTCCTCCATATCCGCAAGCTATGCTACCATTGAATCCATCGGTCGATAACCAAGCCACTCTCATACAGATAGCATAATTGTTGAGTGTTCTTGTGCAGCAACAAAATGCATATGTGCTTACTCTGACCCCGTCCAAAAACGAACATCAAGCATTCGTGGAAGTACCTACACCATAGAATGAGTAATCATATACCATGCCTTTGCTGCTGCCGCCGCCACAAAGACCTTACCAGAGTGTTTTACCGGAATTCATTAATAGTAATAGATACTTTAATGGAGCCTTTGGAAAGCCTGATGGGGCGAAAGATTGGCTTGTGCAAATAGAAAGGTCATTCGAATCGTTGGAGTTGCCGCAATACCTAAAGTTAACTTATGAAACTTATATGCTTCACCTAAATGCCCGTGTGTGCTGGGAATCCAAGAGTAGAGAATTGATGCATCCGATCACTTGGGAGATGTTCCGACATGCATTATTGGAGAACTACTTCCCAGGCAATCTCCAAATTCAATATAACCCAAATTTCTTGCATATTGCACAACAAGGCAGAATAGTGGAACAATATGAGACAGAGTTTTTTTGAACGAACTAGATGAAGAGCTTCGAGTGAAGTTGGAACAATTTGATATAAGGAATTTTTGAGAATTGATAGAAAGAGCTCAGATTGTTGAAGGAGCGAAAAGGACAAAGATGTGTGCACCAGAAAAGAAGGTTCACGTTATTGGAAGGACATTACATGAAGGGCTAAGATTTAGGCACCCATTAAAAAGGTTCAAGCCAAACAACAGTTTTGGAGGAACGATTAGTAGGAGAAGGGATGCACTAAGGAATGTAATTTGTTGGAAATGTTAGGGTACCCACTACCCAAAAAGATGTCATGAATTGTAAGATAAGTGTTATTTTTGTGGGGACCCCAACCATAAAGTGCCAGAGTGTCTAAAGAAAGCATCCTCCATTTCCTTTGTGTACAAATGGACTGGACACTTCACTAAGGAATGCCCACAAAAGAAGAGTGCCCCCACAGGGTCAAATGGACCATTTAGAGGACTTACTCCAACAAGAATGAAGAATGAAAATGGAAGTGGAAGTCGTGTTGGGACTTCTATGCATGGAATAAGGGTCTACAATTTAGAAGGTCGGTGGAGATGTGACGAGATAAATGATGGAGATGTGGAGTTAGCTATTCTTGAGGACAAGGATGATTACGGTTATCATCCAATCACAGGTTAGTGTTAAACCTTAATCAAGTGTTTCCTCTAATTTCATAAAAGTATATAGATTTTTTTTATGATAGTGGGATAATTGAGTGAAAACCTCGAAAGCGAAATAAAGAATCCTATGGGTAGTGACAATAAGGAAATTTTTTTAAAGCTTGCCCCTAGAAAATTCAGGGATGCCTCCTCCTAGCCGACCTTAAAATGTTCGAAATAAGTAATACGAAGTAACCATAAGAATAAGTTGATTATCGTCCGATAAGGATACAGTTGACTACCGATGTAAGAAAGTAGAGTTTATTGGATAAGGAAGGAAAGAGACATTCTTAATGAATCTATAAGTTTAAGAAGACATGAGCTAATAAAGAGTGTTGATAAGGGACTTAGAAGCTAGGTTAAGTAGTACAAAGGATGAGAAGGGAGAAACCCGACCTAGACGACCTCCCCATTATTAACAAGTTTCCCCAAAGTTTCTCCAAGATGAGTTACCTAGATTGCCATCTAAGTAAGAGATCAATTTTGAGAATCATCTTCGTAAGGAATTCCGAGTCTATATTTAAAACACCATACTATATGGTACCCTCAAGTTGAGAAAAGCTAAAGAAGTTACTACATGATTTTTGGACTAAGAAATTGATGGGCTAAGTGTTTTTCCTTGAGGAGCGTGGTACTCTTTGTAAAGGAAAAGAATGGATCTATAAGTTATATTGTCACGCCCCAAAGGGTACCCTGAACGCAATAGTCTGCCATACTCAATATTGAGGCTTAACTATGACAATCATCCTGAAAGTCCTAATACCGAGTGTAAGGCGTACTTTCATGATCGTAGTAGAGCAAACTTTGGATCATGCCGTTTTAGCAGTTATACACAATAGCAATCAAGAAAATAAATCATAACAATATAACCAAGGTTCATAAGAAAACTATTAAAGAGTCTTTATAACATTAAGGGGCATTCCCTCTATTAAAGATAACTAAGTCAGATAAAGAGTCTATTATAAAATGATTTACACTTTTGAACTTCTCTTAGAATCCGTGTCTACTTCTATCTTGCACTTCTATCCATAAGACCTCGGCTCAAAAGCATTACCTGAGTAAAATAACCTCTCGGTTCCAACCATAGGTAGAAGAACTACAAAAGATATCTAAGAGAGTATAAGCTACTAGCTTAGTGAGATTTATATCGACAAATACACACAACATTCAATAATCAAATCAAGTTTAGTTAAGCAACCATATGAGATGCACAAGCACATGGGCAAACAATACATATGATTTTCTGGGAATCATATATTTGAATGGATTTACCCCTCCATTTGGTGATTAGGTGTTTCAGAACGTATAGGTGCTATCGTACAACATAGTCCCATGATAATTCTTATCTTTAATAACTTTCTTGCAAAAATAAAAGGTATTATAAACCAACTTACTTGTAGCTTATTTCCGAGCCATTATGTAGCTACCAAATATGTTTTATTCGGATGTCTTCTCATCGCTAGTTGATTCGGACGATGTCTCGTCGCTTTATAGAAAGTACTGACTCTATGAATCTCTTTACTAAGCCTTTGTCCCACCAAAGGAATAGTAATAAATGCAATGAACTCACCCGATGACATGCATGAATTATTTTAGTTAAGTACTCATGGCATAATTAAATAATTTGTGGGTGATCATAGAATTGCAAACAATCAATCTTACACTAGATCAAATATTCATTATAAACAATTCATGCCTTTATATGCTTAATCGTAATTTCAACCAAGTATGTAAAGCACATGCATTTTCCATTTTATCTTTTCCTTAATTCTGATGCCACTACTTTACAAGCAAAATCATAAGTGCAATTATGTAAGAAATAAACTCACTTGGCCATATTAGAAGTTCCCTAGTCGAAATAGTCCTCCGGGTAGGGTAGCTCGGACTCCACATCATCTATACAAAAGAAAAACCCGAAATGAGTATTTCCCAGAAGTTCTACTTGAACTTGTAATTCTATTGTTACTAGGTCTGTTAAAATTCGCATAAAAGGAAGTTCCAACTTAAAATGGCCATAACTTACTCATTTTAACTTGGAATTTCGCATATAATATACCGATTTTAACCTAATCGAAAAGATATATTCATTTCTAAGATTATTTTATACATAAAAATCGTTTAGCTTCCTAAAAACCTCGGTACAGAACTAAAACGTAAAATTCTAGTTTTTGCAAAACAATTTCCAAACTCAATTTTATTCAAAAATTCTTTTGGCAAAAATATAGATATGTATATAGTTGAAAAATCATTTGAGTATTTATATAGACCCATATTATATGCAAGATTCTAATGATATTGTCTCAACAATTATTTTTCGTAAAATGATTTATTTTAAATGTGTTAAGACTTAACAAATTTCTTTCTAAGTATTTTGGAGAAACTTTATAATTATTTAGGTTATTGTAAACAAGTAAATTCTTATTTTGTTTTCTAATTTCTTTCTCAAAACAAGTAAATTTCCTTTTAACTTTTAATCTTTTACAAACTTTTACTTTTGTGGCAAAAGTAAGTTTCCAAAGTTTTTATCAAATTATGGATAGCCTATGGTGATTTTTAACTTGTATATATTTCCTTTTTAAAGAAAAATGGTTTTGTTAGAAAAATCTTCTTATCCTTATATTATCATCTTCTAACTTCTTTGAAATAGATTTTATTTCTAAAACTTAGTTCCTTAAGTCTTCTGTCGATTTTTCCTTGGAAAGAAATTATTCTTTTTAAGTTGTTGATAAGATTCATTGTTTTTGAAAATCATCATACTTATATCCTTTTTATTTCTTTTCAAAATGAGTTTATTATTTATATACTTAGAAATCCTTTATTTTATATGTGGGTTTATAGATTAGAGGGTTGATTTCTATCTTAACTTTCAAAACTAGTTTTGTTTTTTGTTGTTATTATGGAGTTAGTTTAAATCCTACAAGTAAACTTTTATGAAAACTTTGTTTACCAAGAAAATATTTATGCTAAGTTTTGATAAACTTTATGTAGTTTATAAAAGAAAATGTTTATTTTGTTGATTAATTTTTTTATGAAATCATCTTTGTTATTATTTAGGAAAAATTTTGGTGAGTTTGAAAAGAAGTTGAAAAATGATTTTCTATGTGTTTGGTAACAAAATCTTGATTTTAGAGATAATTCATATATTAAAAGAGTTTAGTTTCATTTTCCTTTGTTAAGTAAAGTCTACTTCAAATTTTTGTTGAGACAAAATCATTATAATGATGCATATACATGAGTATAGATTATGAAAATTAATGAAAATATATGAGAAGCAAATTAATAAGAGCAAGATAATATATCAAGTATTGGGAACCTTAGCTTCATCAAGGTATCTCGGTCAAGCATTAGGAGCCTTAGCTTTATCAAGGCATCTCGATCAAGTATTAAGAGCCTTAGCTTCATCAAGGCATCGAGTGACTAAGAATAGACTAGTCCCAAAAAGAGAAAAGAAAAAGAAAAAGAAAAGAAAAAAGCAATAATAGGAGCAATGATAATAATAGAAACAAGTTAGTTGAAGTTAGTGAGCATTTAGGCTCTAAGAAACATATAGATATATATATATATAGATAATAATTCATATATAGTTATGTTAGAATCATAATAACATCAAGGTAATAATAATAACAACATTAATAACAACATATACAAAAACATAATAACAAGATATAATATAGGAATTTCATGTGTAAGAACAAAACATGAACATGTGATTGCTTTAACTACTCATATGAGTTTCAAAACAATAACATGGTCATGCTAAATTACATGACATAGGTAAACTAAATGGTTGGAAGAAGCTTTACCTAAAGTGTTTTAAAGTAGGAATAAAATAAGGAATGTAGGTTTATGTGGTTGATGGTATGTAGTAGATGGTTTGTGTGTAGAGAAGGATTTTTTGTGTAGTTGGTATAAGAGAGTTTTGATAGTGAAGAATTTTGTAGAGTGATTTTGAGAGAGTTTTGTTATGTGAAATGAATGTGTCAAAGAACTAGAGGGAGATGGGGTATTTATAGAATTTTTGGAGTAAAAATTAGATGTAATAAAATAATTGAAAAAGAAAAATAAAAAGAGAGAGGGAGGGGGTGTGTAGCGCTGGCCATGGAGAGATAAGAGAGAGAGAGAGAGAGAGTTGATTTTATTTGTATTTTGTAAGGAAATAATTAATATTTAAGATATGATTTGATATAAAATGTATTGGAAAGGTAAAAAGTAAGAAAATAGGTATATAGGTAGTAAGGAAAAGTAAAGATAGGTGAATAGTAATGAATAGTAGAGAAGTATAATAAATAGTAAAAAAGACTAATAAATTACCGGTAGTAAAGAAAATATGCGTATAAATGCGATATCTGTAATTTTTAGCTACCGAAAAATTATGAAAATGATATTTTTTATTTCTCGTATAATTGCTAGTCTATCAGTATAAATGGAATATTTATACCGTCTGGTGTTCCCAAGCATGGTTTTCGAAAACTGATCCCGCCCGGATGATAGATACTATAAATCGATATATCTGATATTTTTATACTTCCCTATATAATCACGAACCATTACAAAGCCATTAACTTAATTTCATTGTCAAAGTTTTAAGAACATAGGATTACCATATCTAAACTCTAGGGTTTTGGCATAGGTTTTTGTTGACTAGGGTTTCCAATTGACTTCCGGTTCCTGGGTTCGAACTTAGAAATCCTCATAAAATCTAGGGGTTTACATATACATAGACTATCGTAATCTCAATAAGGTCACCTTCAAATAACAAGTAGTCGATACATGGAACCAGTAACCTTTTTTATCAACTCCATGGAGCCAGTGTGTCTTTACGCATTAGTTTGCGTTTTAGATATCACCGGTTAAGGATCAAGTTGGAAAACGTGCCAAGGACCACGTTCAAAGCATGCTACGAGCATTATAAATTCGTGTGATGCCTTATGGAATAATGAATGCACCTATCATCTTTATAGACTTAAGGACTCAAGTATTTGAGAAAGCGTAACGGTCATCGTCAATGACATCTTTGCCTATTCAAAGAATACATAGACAACATGAAGAGCATCTACGAATGGCGTTACAAATGTCAAAATCCCACAAGTTATATTACAAATTATAAAAGTGTAAATTCTAGCTAAACTAAGTTTCCTTTTTAGGTCAAGATGCTTCCAATAAAGACATACCAGGGGGTCTCAAAGAAGATAAAGGGGGTGGTAGTTTGGAAACTACCCAAGATGATTTACTAGGTCAAGATGCTTATTATAGGAAGTTGTAAAGGACTCTTCCAAGATAGCCAAGCTTTTGGCTCAGATAACCCAACAGCGAATAAGGAATTGCATGAACAGATAAAAAGGGAACGAAGTTTCCAAGGACTAAGGTGATGATCTGTTTCTGCACCAATTGTGATGTTGCCAAATTAAAAGGAGTTCTACGCAATATGGTCTTAGATGTGTGCTAATGTGAGATGGAGAAGTAATTGCTTACGCTTCTCGACAATTGAGGCCACAATAATAGAATTATTCAACACATTTTTTAGAGATTGTCGTCGTTAAGTTTGCTTTCAAATAGGAATATTATCTGAACGATCAAGGGTAAAGAATTTATATTGGTCACTCGAGCCTTGAGCACTTGTTCGTGCCAAAGGAGATGAACATGTGGTAGAAGAAATGGTTAAAGAATTCATAAAGGATCATGATCTCTGAATAAGCTATTATGCGAAAGGGATTGAATGGAGTAACCAATGTTCTAAGTTAAAAGAATGGCAAAAAACCGATAGAAGAGTTGGATGGATAAGAGGTGACAAGTTCTTGAGTTTAAAGTTAGGAATAATGTGAACATTGAAAGCAAATCCTATTGAAGGAATATTGAACCCTTTGAAGAGCTCGGGTATGCATCACGAGTTAAGTATACGAGCCAAGTTTTGAGGAAAAAACTTTCTTCAAGGGGGTAGGTTGTAAACCCCTCATTTTAGGGTAAAGTTGGATTAAATCCTAACCCTAGTCAAACCAGAGTCCTAAAAGTCAACAAAGATCAAGACAATCTAGCAGTCTCTGATACCAAACTGTCACACCCTAAAAATGGGCCTAGACAGATAACCTGAAGTTATCATATAACGTGTGCACCCGTAAAATGAGAACCGTCATGCAAGTCAGAGTTTGCAAGGCTATACCTGAATAATCACTTTATAAACATCTAATATGAAATTGTATTTGTGATAAATAAAGGAAATCCGATTTCCTACAGTCCACTAGAACCGCAGAGAATCGGTATCCCCTATCAAATAGTAAAATAGAATACATCATTTATGTTTTACAAACTTTAAGTTACAACATTACAAATCTAATCCATAATCTAAACTTAATTTTGCATGAGAGAAAATCGAAACAAACTATATTATCTATCTATTTCTCATTTCAAACTTGTTTCTATCTTCAACGTTTCCCTTTCACTCAGACTTATCCTAATCTAAGCTTCGGCTACTCCTGCAACAAAACTGTGGGGGTATGAGCTTAATCATAGCTCCGTTAATAACAAAACCAATCACACTGCAATCCAATGTCAAACCTATTTTATTTAACAAACATATGTAATGCTCACTCAACCATACGATATGCACAAAAATCATTTCTTTGTACCATAGATATAACCGTCAACTGCTCCTTACATATCACTAAGGAGGGAAGACTTCATTTTGAATACTTTTTATTGAAAAATAACCTCTAACTACTCCTTAGACTTAGCTAAGGATGGAGGATTTTATTTAAAACTAATTTTATTGAAACATAGCCTCTATCTACTCCCTAGATAAGACTAAGGAGTGAGGACTTCTTTTTGACATAATTTTGTGCATAGAACCAAAACATTTGCTTTACCAATCAATCCTTTTTAAGCCTTGTCTCCTCACCTAACCCACCTAGGGGAATAGCCCACACCAGAGCTTCATAAGACATAAGAAATCTTTTGGAGAATGGCCCATGTCCTTAGAACCATAGAACCTTCCCTAAGTATTAATCCCTTAAGCCAACTCCGACATGGGCGATGTCCTTCGGTGCTTGCTTAGTTCTTGCGAAGCTGACAACCCTACTAGTAGCCAACAAGCAGACCCACAAGTCCCAAAATGCACTACTATAAAATTCGAAATATTAATACATGATGTGAACCCCAACTAATGCAAATGTGATGCAATGAGGTCAACTAATAATTGTATCATATTAGTTAATGACCATATGAATTTCAAACACTCAACAATTCATAATGCACAATTCACACAACACAAAGGTTATCACTCAATTCAATCATCAAACAACAAACAAATCCCCAACCTCATGCATAATAGGTTATATTAATATTAACTTAAGTGAAACTATAATAAAAACACAAGCAAGGTGATTAGATTGTTGTTACCCCTGGCATCTAAGCTAAGCCTTAACTATTCTCTAGGAAGATCAAAGCGTCACCCCAACAACCATCCAATCATCAACAATACTAGCATCATCACTAGATCATCATCATCCTTCATATAAAGTCCAAACAAGAATAGAAAGTTGGCTAAAGGCTAATGAAGAGAATACAACACAAAAGCAAACATCTATTCATGTACATGGCACTCATTTCCTAACAATCTTAGTGGAGCTTATTAAATCAACTAATTCTAGTTATATTACTGTTTCATTTCATTTCTCTTCAAGTCCAATAACTCGTTCGTTTTATATGTATAGACTATATTAAGTCTAATTTAGTTACTAAACTAGATTAAGCTAAGTGAGACTTAGGTTTGCTAACTAAGTTCATTTTATGTCTAAGAAGTCTAAACTTGTTATATTAACTCCTTACTCTAATGGTCTTGAAGAAATCATGATATTATTAAGCTTAATTACTTATACACAACTAATGAACCAATTCCATTTTAAGCTTTGTTATTCCTAGAGTTTCCTAGAACTTACAACATAGTAATTATGGGATTCTTTCTACGCTTTTCATAGCATTTGAAATCACTTTAATCAAAGTTCGAATGATGAAATCATGATAAAATCAAGTTAACTTGACAAAGGAAAGAAGAACAAAGGAGTTTTGGATCCATACGGCCCGTGCCAAGGGTGGTGGTAATCACTACACCCCCCACCATGCCCAATATTAAGGAGCATGTGTAAATTGGAAAGGGGGCAGAGGCTACCATACCCCTTACCACTACCCCGTGGTAGCTCAGCAACGACTGCCACACCCCCTACCATGGCCGTGGTGAGGGGCATGTCAGCCTAGAAATGCATCCCCTGTTCTTCTTCTTCCTCTTCAAGCCAATTTTCTATATATTTTAGTCATCAAACACCATCCTCAACACCACATCAACTTAGAAACATAACCCATAACACTTCTACTCATATTTCTACTTCTTATTTAATCAATTCATGTCATCAATTCCTTTGATCCACTCATACTCAATCTAACTTAGATTCTAGCATATACTCATATATCACAAATTTACATGTTTATACTCATGTTTTACTCATAACTAACATTAAATCATCATATAACAACAATCACGACAACTAAAAACAAGAGATAACATCATACTCGCATGTTTAATGAATTTTCAATTTCCTTTTCTTCATCACAACTACAACTATAAGGTTAGTGAAACTTCCTCTAGCGTATTCCTTACTTTAACTTCCTTCCTAGCTTTAATCTCTCTTATGGTCTTCTTAGGATTGAGATTTGCTAATGGAATTGAGATAGAAGAAGAGAAGGAGAAGAAAGAAAAAGAACCATAAGAATGAAAGGGAAATAAGGGCAAAAATTAGTAGAGAGAGGGGTTAAATAGGATAAATATAAAGTTAATTAAGGATTAAGGACATTGATTTAAACTTGTCATATTATTATCTTGAGCATTAAATATAATTAGAAAAAAGATTTTAGAATATAAATAAGCAAAATCACTAACTTAACTTACAAACCAAGTTTAGAAATTTAATTTTGTAGAATTGATATTTAGTTAAGCTTAAGCTCAGAAACTGATATTTTTAGATAAGTAGATAATCTCAAAATTGATGAAAATTGAAAGTATAGAATTTAGATTATAGAGACTACCTTAGAGCATTTTAGAAATCTAAATATCAGGCTTAAGAAAATCTTATATTATTTATAGATCAATAAAAATGGATAGTCAAATTAAAATTGGTTAATAAAATAGTGAAATTTGACTTGATGAAAAATTATCAAAGTAAGTAAACAAGTTTAAAGAAATGTAGTTCAAATTCAATAAATAGAAGGATTAAAGAAATTTGGTTCGTGTAATGGATATGAAATAGATAAAAGATTGAAAAAGGAGTATTTGAAATCTCAATTTTAATTAAGTCTATTACTATTTGATTATGTCAATCTATCCATTTATAACCTATAATTTACATTACTTGCTTTAATTAAACTGTCTAAACTCAATTATTAATTACACCCTAATCAACATCAAGATTAATCATCCATTGGTAGTTGACACTGAATTAACTTTAGTTTTCGTGATTCAAAGGTTTTTAATTGTTTTAAGATTTTATTCTCCTACTCACTTTTCATTGTTTTAATCAAATTAATTTAGATTGAAATTTGATGTTATTTCCACTTTCATTGTAATTCTAAATTATCGAATAATCCATTATTTATTGAATTAATATCTTATATTTCTATGTCCATTATTTAATCTATCTAATAATTTTAATTAAGTTATACTTTCTTGCAATATTAATTTGAGGTTTGTTCTAACACTTTTATTTCCATAAAACGTCTTAATATTCAAATTATGTAAATTTAGTACCATTCCTCTATAATTATTTATTTACTCATTATTCATTCATTTAATTATCCTTAATGTTTTATTTTATAACCAGATTATTATTATTACTAGATTGAATGTGATTTTCATTTATTTAAATCTATGTATAAATTAATTTCGTCCATGTTATTTTTATAAAATTTTATCTCAAAACATAATAATTCATAATTTGTAAACAATCATCAAATTATTTAAATTTTAATATATTTAAAATGCGATAAATTTGAAATATCTTCCATGACTTTCTTAAAAAAATTTCAATAATTTTACATTATTTTCTTAATGATTATTATTTCTGAATTTTATGAATTTGGGTTATTACATCAGCAATCCATGCTCGAAACCTAGGAATAATAGAAATAAGTTAATGATGGATTATAGTTCGGAATAATATAAGATAGCTTAAAAACACCAGATTTGTAAAAATTCGATTCGTTTTGAACTCGAACGGGATCAGTCTTGAAAAACGTGCCTCAGTGCCTGAAATAGTGAAAATATTCCGATAACACTAAAAGACTCATAATTATACAAGAATTTCAAAAATATCTAATTTTAATTTTTTCAGTAACTAAAAATATCTGATATAGCTCATTTACGCATATTTTTATTACTACCGGTATTTTATTTGTCTAGTCCACTATTCATTGTACAATTTCTACTATTCATTACTATTTCACTATCTCTACTTTTTTTTACAACCTATTTCTTACAATCTACACACTACTCTTACACTTTTACATTTTCAATACAACTTTATTCACATCATACCTTACAAATTATTACATTTCATTACAAAAATACAAATTCAATCAACTCAAGTCTCCCCCTTCCCCATGCATTTGTACCATCGCTTCCCCCCTCTCTCTCTTCTCTATTATTTATTTATTTTTCAATTTACTTTACTACATCTAATTTCCCTTCATCTTCAACTACAAATACCCCATTTCCCTCCACTTCTTTCACACCTTCATTTTACATAACAAAACTCTCTCAAAATTTTTCACAAATTCGCTCTACATAATTTCTCTCAATCAAAACTCTCTACAACCAAATCTTCTCAAAATTTTCCCTGCACATATACCATTCACTTCTTATTACTACCCATGTGAGTTGTAGAAGCAACAACATATTCATGTTTTATTATTGTTATTATGTTGTTATTATGCTCCTAATCTAACTTTATATATATTATTAAGTATATATATATATATCTATATGTTTCTTAAAGCATCAATTGCTCACTAACTTCTCACTAACATACTTATTATTATTACTCTTATTGTTATTGCTCTTGTTATGCTTTTTCCTTTTCTTTTCTTTCTTTTTCTTTTAGGACTAATCTATTCTTAGTTCCAAGAAGCCTTGATGAAGCTAAGGCTCCCAATACTTGACTAGGATACCTTAATGAAGCTAAGATTCCCAATACTTAATCATATTATGTTTATTTGCTTATTTTGCCACGCCCTAAAGGGTATCCTAAATATGGCAGTCCACCACATATAATATCTAGACTTAAGAATGACTATCTTGGATACGCAAAAGTCTTGCTATTACATATAAGACGTACAATATGGTAATATGAGACCTTTTAGAAGTATGGTTTAAGCAAGCAATAATGAACATACAAAAATCTAAAGATAAAGTTATCTCACAAGAGTCATTAAGAATCTATTACATAATTCATAGGGACATTCCCCCAGTAAATCTCCAAGGATCTCATAAGGGTTACTAGTCTTTACACATAACTTAAATACTTCATCAAAATATTTTAAAGGAATTCTAATATAATCTTTCAAGTAGATTTCCTCCAAAAGCTCCCAAAAGAAAAACTTACGTGGATGTGGTGAGACATTGGGTATAAAAAGAAGTGTTCTTGTGTATACAAATATCTATAGTGATGTAAGCTTTACGAGCTTAGTGAGAATAAACCCGATATTCATACTTAAAACAAAACAACAACCAAGTTTATTCAATAAGCAAGTGAAATGCAACAAACACGTGAGTATACTAGATACATAATTTTTCGGGAATCATATGTTGAATGAATTTACGCCCTTCATTCGGGGTTAAGTATTCTAGCCAATATTAGCTAACATAACTTTAAAAACCATATTTATAGTTCTTATCGACAATTCTAAACATGTACTTCTTACTAGCTCCTACTCACCATCAATTTATAGATTTTACCAGCTCCTATTCGCCACATACAGATACTATCGGTTATGCCAACCACTACTATCATATACTTATCCCACCAATTGTATAATAGCAAATGAAATGTGACTCAACGAATGAAGTACATGTCTCAATTTTTATTTAATTCTAGCCATTTGAATTACAATTTCTTGTAAGTGATCATCCAATTTCCAGCACTTCGACATGCTAATGGACCATACATCTTATTATAAACAATTCATGCATCGATATACTTAAAGTTCTTTCATCAACACTATAATCACATGCATCTTCAATTTTATCTTTTCTTAAGTCTAATGCAACTGTGCTACAAGGACAATCATAAGTATGAAAATGAGGAAAGTAGACTCACTGGGCCATGGTTCGACGATACTCCCTTAATCGTAATAGTCCTCGAGGTAGTACACATCTTCCTCCTCGTTTCTTAAACAAATGACATACCTAAAATGAGGATTCCATGAAATTTCTAGTCAAAATTTATAATTCTATTCTCTAGTTGTGGTAAAATTAGTATAGGCAGAAATTCCAATTTAAAATGGCCATAACTTGCTCATTTTAACTCGGAATTTCATATATAATATACCATTTCCTATCTACTCAAAAAGATCTATCTATTTTTAAGGTTATTTTTGTCATAAAAAGTCGGTTGAGTTTCGAAACCGTGGGGTACAAATTCATCACGAAAATTCCAGTTTTCAAAACATAAATTTGCAAACTTTTCTTTTCCAAAAATACTTGTACAAAAAATGTAGATATTAGTATAGTTGGAAAAATCCTTTGAATAATATATATATATATATATTGACTCATATCATATGCATGAATTTAGTGAAGTTGCCTCAATAGTGATTTTTCTAAAACAATGTATTCTAGAAGATGAAAAAACAAAACTATGAAGTTTCCACTTTAGGTTGTTGGAAAAATTATTTGAATCATTTTAAATGAGTATCTCCTTCTTTTATTTAAATTGTCCCAAAATAATTTTTGTCTCTTTAAGATTCCAATAATTTAGTTTAAAATGGTAGCTCCTAAACCTTTCTTGATAGTGATCAAGATTGATTAAAGTTTACACATTTTTAGTTTTTCTAAAGTTTAGTTTATTCTAATAAATAACAATGATTTCCTAAGTTGTTTACTAATTTTTATTCCTAAGAATATTTCATTTCTAGAAAAGAACTTTCTTGATGATTTCACGAAGCTTGTCTAATCCTTAATACTTTAGAGTATTGGTGAACTTTTCACAAGAAAATATAATGAAACCTTTGCTAATCAAGAATTTGAAATCTTAAGTTTTTAAAGGAAACTTTTTCCATTTTATTGTTTTGAAAAGAGTGATGTATCTACTTTATGTATCATTTATTGAAATTCTTATGCTCTATTGCTAGCTACTAAAAGCTTGTGATGAGTTTATCTAGATTTTGGAAAAGTTTTGTTAAGATAGAATCCCATGTTTTTATAAAAATTCATTTCCTAAGTGACACAAGTTTATTTTTTAAAGGAGTTCTCATCTTCCTTTATTTAAGAAAATCCCCTTTTTATCTTTGTTGAGATAATATCAATGTACTCATGCATGAACATGAATATGTAGTCATGAGAAATAAAGCAATATATCATAATAAGATAAGATATATATAAGAAACAATAATAGCATAATATTACACTACTACAAAAATGATTTTAGGCAACATTATAGATAGCAATGGTTTGATAACCCTTGCCATAATTTTAATATGTAACAGTCAATGCAATGGTTTTAAAACCATTGTATTAACTAGTTACCTTAGGCAACGGTACCTTAAAAGGTGTTGCCACAAATATTTTAGGTATAAAAGAATGGTTGCTTCTTTTAGATTAAAGGTAATGGTATAATCCCTTTCCTTGTGTTTATTTATTTAAAAAAAAAAAAAAGACATATCCTATAAAAGAGAGGAGGCAAAAACTGGCACTAAAATTGTCCCTCACTAGAACCAAAATTTCATAACCCTAAACCCTAAGCTCTCTCAGTCTCTTTACTTCTCCAACCAATAATAGAAACAAGAAGAAGCAGCAGGTCATCTCTCTTTCTCTATCTCTCTCTCTCTCTTAGTCTTATAATATTTCATATTCTTCATTTTTATGAAAATACAATGGTATAGATGATGGCTTTAGGAGCACATTTGTCCGAATTAAGATCATTTTCCGTGGGTCAATGAAAATCAAGAAGATTCAGTGAACATTTTCTTTAGTTTAAGAAGAAATATATGTTACCTCATGATTTTAGTCATTTTCTTTAATATATTGATTTGTAAATGTTAATAATTGAAAAGGTTTCTGTTTTACTCACCATTGGTTCGATAGTTTTAGTAAAATTGAGCTTCTAGGGTTTGAATACTTGTTACATCATTAAACCATGCTTACTGGTAGCTTTACCTTATGGTTTGAGTGAAAAATAGAAGTAAGTTTGTTTTGGGGTTTTTATTTTTTATGTGTTGGGTTGTGGTATTTTACTTGGATTGGGCAATTTAATATATTAAGTTAAAGTAAATCATAACAGAACCATATTTGGAAAAGGGCTCTAGGAACTTGAAAAAATGGAATCTTTTACATTTGGTTTTTCCCTAATTCTATGAACTATGAAACAAGACACTAGTTTGGTCTTGTGTTGAGCAAATTATTCTTCTATCAACATGTGACAGAAAATTAAGGCCATTAGCATTAAAGCATGCATAAATGGTGCATGAGCATGGTTAGGAATGGGATACTCCACTGTGGCTGTTCATATAAGCCAGATAAAATGGAATTCCGATAGCTTGAATCCAGGAATCTCCTTGGATGAACTTCCACATGGTAAATTGTGCTGCTTCTGTAGGGTCTTGCAATACCCTGAAGCCCTTCTAGTTAACTCTTCTAGATGTGTTTGAACCTAGTCGAACGTTTCCATATATGTTTGCTTGAATCTTATTCAAATGCTCGGATGAATATTTTATGAAAGCTGATCGAATATATTTTTAAGTTTAATTGTGAGGCGTCATGAGATGTTGGAATAGAGTTAATATTTTTACTTAACACCTGACTTCACATCCACTAACATTCACATGAATTGATCATTTTTTTCCTTTGTTTTTCTTTTTTATTTTAGTTCATAAATCATATATGCTCATTCACATATATTATGTCCATCGTTCAATAGGCTTTAGCTTACTACAACAACACGAGGCACATTGTTCTACACTACGAGGATCTTGTTGTAAATAGAATTATCACTGCTTCGATGCTTCATTTCTTTTTTTTTTTTCTTTTTTTATCTGTGGTATAAACATATCATTTTTTACCTGGCCAGCATAGTATAAGAATATGAATCGACCATGCAGAAGAACATTCCTCCTCTTGGTATTGAGTTTTGTGTAGTAAAAAGAGGATTAAACTACAATTATACAAATGAGCTAAACCAACACAACAACTGAATGGGTTAGGTTGGGTGGGGTACTATCAAGCTCGGAGGGTACCCTAAACGTGGCAGTCCGCTGCACATAATATTAAAGCTAATGAATGTCAACCTTAGTCACACAAGAGTTTTGATATCACGTGCAAGGCGTGCTTCCAAGATAGCAGGAGACTCAAAAGGGTATTACATTTAAGCAGATAATAAAAGCATGAAAAACTTACAAAGGTAAACATGTAATAATAATTAAGATAAAAGTTTCTTACAACTTCTTAGATGCATTCGCCCATTCTAAAAACTTGCATCAAACTAAGTCATCTTCAAAACATACATGAATATGACATAAGTCTACTATAGAGATTTCTCTCAGAAGTCAATATCCAAAACTAATTATATAAACTTCTTTCAAAAACTCTTAGTAGCTTTGGCTCATACCTGACAAAAAGGGCTTCTTAGTGTCAACCACAAGTAATCAAACTGTAACAAAAAGCTATAAGGGTATAAACAAAACTAGCTTAGTGAGATAACTCTCATCTTCAAAACATTTCCATAAAATATACAAGTATTTTAGACAATCATATGAGAATGCATCAATGATATGAGCAAACAAGATACACACGATTAACTAGAAACCATGTGTAACATGGATTTTATGCCCTCCATGTCGAGGGTTGGGTGGTTACTGGCCCATATGACCATCAATAGTTGCAGACTTACTAGCTTCTACTTACCTTGTAGACTTTCTAGCTCCTACTAGCCACCACTACGACTCCTCGTTTCCCCACACAAAGAGTAGTAGCGAAAAATAAATGTGACTCATAATATGTTATGCATGAATTGTTTTTAATATTGGTTTATTCAATTATTGTCAAGTTCAAGTTTAAAGGTGACCAAAACAATATTCATCATACCATCGTAAGAAAACATAAGTTATTCATTGGTTCCCCTTCTTATATACTTAATTTTTACTCAATAACCACATCATTCAATCATTAATCAAAATCACACAACATTTATTCATTTATCTTTTCCTTACTCTCTAGTGCTACTACTTACAAGCACAATCAAGGAAATGTAATTAGTAAGGATTAACTCACTCCATGATGATCGCTCCTAGTCGAAATAACATTCCGAGAAGGCGATATCAGTTTCTTCTTCACCTAAACAAGATGAAATACCTAAAATGAGTCTTTCATAGAATTTCTATTTTGAAGATTCTAAATCTATCTTCAATTTGCGTAAAGTCGGATTTGAAGGAAATTCCAACTTAAAATGGCCATAACTTGCTCATTTTAACTCGGAATTTCGCATATTATATGTCGTTTTCTATCTACTCGAAAAGATATATTCATTTTTAAGGTTATATTTACTATAAAAGGTCATTTGGGTCTTGATTTATAAGGGTACATATTTAATACAAAAATTCCTTTCTTGAAAAATAATATTTTCTAATCCTTCTTTTACTAAAGCTTATTTAAGTAAAACTCAAATAAGTATATCTTTGAAAAATATTCTTTATAAATAGACTCATAATTTATGCATGAAGCTATAGGTGTTGTCTTATTTAATTTGAAAAATTTTGGATTTGTTAGACTTTACTTTCTGTGAGTGAAGTAATTTATAAATTCTTGGATGATCAAAATCCAATATACTATATTTTGATTCTTTAGTTTATCAAAAGTGAGTTGAAAGTAAAGTTTGTTCTTTCGAGGTTACCTACAAAATTTATTTCTAGGAATTGAAAAATAGAGTTTCAAAAGTTTTCTTTAGTAGTACTTGATGAGTTTATTCTTTGAAAATTTATTTTCATTTTCCTTGTAAGTTGATTTTTCATGAAAACTTATTTAGCTCTTGTTTTAGAAAGTTGGTCAAAATAATACCGACTTATTATCTACATATCAAGACTTCTATTGTTATTTGAAAAGAAAATGCCTTTAGACTTTTAAAGAAACTTCATTTAATAGTTTGAAATTTCATGATAGGTTTACATAAACTTCTAAAAGAGATATACTTGAAAATATCTTTCTAAGTCTTTGGAAAAACTTTGATCAAATTTATTCTTTCATTAAAAAGGTTCATTTTTATTTGGACAACAACTTCTTAGCCATGCATGAATATTATCATATAGTTTATAAAAGATAAAAATATCACAAATAAAATAATAATAAAGAACATAAGGAATAAATAAACATAATAATAATTGTAAAGTATTAAGAGCCTTAGCTTTTTCAAGGCTTCAAAGGACTAAAAATAGACTAGTCCTAACAGAAAAAGAAAATTATTTTGACTTGATAAGGACAAGTCTAAAACTAGAAAAACTTGTCTTAAAACAACTTGAAAGTAAATAAATTGCAAGGAAAATAAATAAATTGCAATAACAAATGAGCTTAAATGCTCTAAAAGATGTATATAATTATATAGATATATTTAGTTAGATAAACATGCGAACAACATAAAGGAGGAATGGATTCATGAACAAAAACGAAGTATGAACATATTGTTGATATCCTAACCTCCATGGGTTTAGAAAACACATACTATGTTCATACTAAGCAAATGAACACATAGAAAGCTTAGACTATTACCTATAGAGGAAGTAGAAACTAGAGAAAATTTGAGAGAGCTTTTAGAGAGATTTTGAGAGAGTAATTGTAGTGTATGAAAGGTGTGAAGGAAATGGAAGGAATAGGTGGTATTTATTGGAAAAAGTGGAAGGTAATTTGTATTAATTAAATAGATGAAAAATAAAACAAATTGTGTGTGTGCGAGGGAAGGCCGGTGCAAATTGTGAGTGAAAGAGAGAGAGAAATTTATTTTTTGTATTTTTGTTAATGAAAAGTAAGATATGAGAGATGTGAAATTATATTGGAAATAAAAACTGTAAGAAAATAGGTGTATGGTTGTAAGAGTAGGTTGTAAGAAAAAGTAGAGATAGATAAATAGTGTAGAATAGTAATAAATTTTGTAATGTAAAGTAGACATGACAAATAAAGTACCAGTAGTATGAAAATATGCGTATAATTGTGATATCTGATATTTTTAGTTACCGAAAAATTATAAAACTAATATTTTTGAAAACCTTATATCTTTATGAGTTTAATGGTATATCCGAAATATTTTTACTAATCTGAGCCTTGGAACACGCTTTTCGAAAACTATATCTGATCGGGCTCAAAACGAATCATGGTTTAACTAATCTGATTTTTTAAGCTTTCTCATGTTATTACAAACTATTCTGCATGTTAAACTCTTACTTACTCACTTAGGCTTATGAACACAGGATTGCCGGACTTGAACGGCTGCATCTGACTAGGTTTTGTTGACTAAAGGATTCGGTTGTCCTTCTAATTAGGGTTTAAGCATAAATCGATCATAAAACTTTAGGGGTTTACAACTTACCCCCCTTAAAGAAGGTTTTGTCCTCAAAACTTGAAGTTCATACTTAAATCTTCGAACAAACTTAGATACTTCTGGAGTATATCGCTTTCGAGTTCTCAGGCTGCCTTTTTATGTGAGTGATTTCTCCACAGAACTTTCACATAGTTGATCTCCTTGTTTCGAAGTTTTTACACCTTACTATCTAGATCTGAATCGAGTGCTCTTCATAAGTGAGGTTTTCTTTTAATCATACTGGTTTCAATTATGTGATTCTATTAGGATTTGGGACGTGCTTCCGTAAAACCGATACATGAAATACATTGTGGATTCCAAATAGGTTAGGAGGTAAGGCTAGGCAATAAGCAAGATCTCCTACTCTTTCAAGCACCTCAAAAGATCCAATATATCATGGGCTCAACTTCCTTGTGCTTGGACTTTGTGAATACTCTTAATGGGATTTACCTTTAAATATACATGGTCTTTAACCTTAAACTCGAGAATACGCCGTTTCATATCTACCCAGCTTTTCTGCCGATCTTGTAATTCCTTCATCTTTTGTTGAATAATTCATGCCTTGTTAGACGCGTCTTGTACCAAGTCGGGTCTAATGCTCAACTTCTCTACATCATCCCAGAACAATGGCGACCTACACCGCCTTCCGTACAATGCTTCGTAAGGTGGCATTTGAATTGTAGAGTGGTAGCTGTTGGCGTACAATGCTTCGTAAGGTGGCATTTGAATTGTGGAGTGGTAGCTGTTGTTGTATGCAAATTCCACTAATGGTAGGTATGCGTCCCAACTACCCTTGAACTTTATTACACAGCATGCAACATATCCTCCAGAGTTTGTATTGTTCTTTCCGATTGACCATCTGTTTGTGGGTGATAGGTAGTGCTAAAATGTAGCTTCATTCCTAAACATCTTTGTAAACTTGTCCAAAATTTAGATACGAACCTTGGGTCTCGATCGGAGACTATTCCCGCTGGCACTCCATGCAAACGTACGATCTCTCTCATGTATATTATGGCTAACTTATCCACGGAATACGTCATGTTGATTGGAAGGAAATGAGCTGTCTTCATCAATCGGTCAACTACAACCCAAATGGCATCATATCCTGTAGATGTTCTTGGTAGTCCACACACAAAATCCATTGTAATTTGGTCCTATTTCCATTCGAGTATTGACAGGGGTTTCAAGAGTCTCCCTGGTCTTTGGTGTTTTACTTTTACTTGTTGGCACGTTGGACATTTCATCACGAAATCAGCTACATCTCTTTTCATACCATTCCACCAATAGTAGCTTTTCAGATCCTGATACATCTTAGTTCCTCTTGGGAGCATTGTATATCTCGAATGATGTGCTTCACTCATGATTTCTTTCCTCATTTCATCATCACCTAGAACACATAATCTCCCTTTCATTCTCATAACCTCATCTTCATCTATTATGAAATCCATGTACTTTCCTTCTTGTACCTCTCCTTTAATCTTTTGAATCACCTTATCATACCGTTGGGCTTCCTTAATCCTTTCTACTAAGGTTGGTTCCATGACTAGGCTGGCGATCTTAATTCCACATTTTGCCATATGAATTCGATACTCATTTTCTCAAATTCCTTACTAGCTCCTCCTTATAAATGAGAAAGATAGCTACTTCTTCGTGATTTTTCCTGCTTAGGGCATCCACGACAACATTTACTCTTCCTGGGCAATAGTTTATTCCAAGGTCATAATCCTTGATGAGTTCCAACCATTTACATTATCGCATATTCAACTCCTTTTGTGTGAATAAATACTTGAGACTCTTATGATCGGTGCAGATCTCACACCTTTGCCCATATAGGTAATGTCTCCATAATTTAAGTGCAAATACAATGGCGGCTAACTCCAGGTCATGGGTGGTGTAATTTTGCTCCTGAGGCCTAAGTTGTCTTGAGACATACTTGATCACCTTTCCATCTTGCATCAACATACCGAGGCTGTTTCTGGAGGCATCGCTATGTGCTGTATAAGGATTCTCAGGGTCCAGTAACACCAAAATTGGGGCGGAGACAAGTCTTTTCTTGAGTTCTTGAAAACCTTGTTCTCTTTTATCAGTCCAAATGAACTTTTCATCCTTCTGAGTTAACTGTGTTAAGGGTTTGGCTATGGTAGAAAAGTTCTTCACAAACTTCCTATAGTATCCAACCAATCCAAGAAAACTTCTCACTTTAGTGATGGTCTTAGGTTGTCTCCATTCCATTACTGCTTTGATTTTCTCGACGTCCACCAATATACCTTCTCCAGATATGACATGTCCTAGACAAGATATTCTATCCAACCAAAAATCACACTTAGACAGCTTGACGTATAACTTATGCTCACGTAAAGTCTGTAATGCCATTCTCAAGTGCTCTTCATGTTGTTCTCGTGTCTTGGAGTAGATCAAAATATCGCCTATAAAGATTATTACACACTTATCCAACAAAGGTTTGTACACTTGGTTCATGAGATCCATAAAAGCTGCTAGTGCATTGGTTAAACCAAAGGGCATTACTAGAAACTTGTAATGTCCATAGCGGGTTCGAAAAGCCATCTTGGGTACCTCCTCTGGCTTGATCCTTAACTGGTGATATCCTGACCATCGATCAATACGTGAGAAGACACTAACTCCTTAAAGCTAGTCAAAAAGATCATCTATCCTTGTGAGTGGATACTTATTCTTGATAGTGACCTTATTGAGTTCTCGATAGCAATGCATAGGTGCATAGTACCATCCTTCTTTTTTACGAACAAAACTGGTGCTCCCTAGGGTGATACACTTAGTCGAATAAAACCTTGGTCTAGCAAGTCTTGCAACTGAGTTTTCAGCTCCTTTAGCTCGATTGGTGCCATCCGATAGGGTACCTTTGATATTGGCTCCATGTTCACCATTAGGTTAATTTCAAAATCGATTTCGCTCTTGTCCCGCCCCAAAGGGTACCCAAAATGCGACAGTCCACCACACTCGATATTTAAACTTAATTCTGACAACCTTAGTCATCCCATAAGTTTACATACCGGTGTAAGGTGTACTTGCACAACTTTTAGGATCACACTTTGAATCGAATAGTCTTAAGAAGGCATACATTAGCATTAAGAATAGAAATCATAATAAGATAAATAAGTTAAGTCTTTACAAAAGTCAAGGGGGCATACCCTTGCCAAAAAAATAATCATAGAAGTCGATCCAGTCTAAACCATATTACAAACGTTAGGGTTTATGTTAAAGAGATTTTTCTAGAAGTCCACGCCTCTAGTTAGGTCCCGACTTCTTCAAAAGCTCCTTCATCCAATTGATAATCCTGTGAAAAGTGTTCACTTGGAACAACCAAAAATAGGACACCACAACAAAACTATCGGGGTATAAGTTACAGGCTTAGTGAGATCCATTTCCAAATATTTAATACTCAACAACAGTATATAAAAGACAAGTTATTACCAACCATATGGAATGCATAAACGCATGAGCATACAATACATAAGACCGTCCAGAAATCTTATGTTGAATGGATTTACGCCCTCCATTCGGGGTTAGGTGTTTCAGGCCCATACGACCAACATTTAAATTCTTCTCACTTCTTATTGTGGTTGATATAGGTACCCAGCCACCACTTTTAAAGTTTACTGTGGTTGATACAGGTGCCCACCCACACATATTTTCAATTCTGGCCTATATGCCATCATTCGAGTTTACAGGCCCCTCGTTGCCTAATTATTATGCCTTCTTCCCACAAAGGTATAATAACCTATGCAATGTGACTCACTACGTGATATGCATGTACAGTTTATTCATATAATCGTGGCATGTTAATTAAGTAGATTAAGTGCAATCATAGAGAATTTCAGACAATCTAAGTCTATACTAGCTCATACAATGATTTTTCAGCAAGTCTCATCTTGATATACTTATCATTCATTCAACCAAGATTTGATCACAAATCATCATAATTTTATCTTTTCCTAATTCTAATACCACTACGATTACAAGCACATACATGAGCACAACTATTTAAGAAATGAACTCACTCGGCCATGGAGAGAAATCCACTAGTCGTAGTAGTCTTCGGGGAGTGGAAATCCATCCTCCAAATCACCTAAGTACAAGGAATACCCGAAATGAGTATATCTTATAAATTTCTAATAACTTAACAATTCTAACTACTAAGTTCGTCAATTTTCGCATAAGTTAGAGTCCTAATTTCAAATGACTATATCTACCTCATTTTAACTCGGAATTGAGCATATAATATACCGATTTCTATCTACTTTGAAAGATCTATCTATTTCTAATATTATTTCCAATTTTTGAAAATAATTAGGTCACGAAATAATACAATCAGTTCTGATCGGTCGAAAATTCCCATTTCCGAAAAATAATTTTGTGAATGTTTGCGATGTTCCTAGCATATAGATCAACCATACATGCAATATTGATGATTTCCTATCATGAATGGCATGTTATGAACTTGATGCATGCATGCTCTTGACCTTATTTACAAAAAGGAAATTTAAGAAACCTTTTATTTGTAAAACTCCATGACTATTCACTATCAAGAAAATTAGTTTCCTAACTTTTATCATCCCATTTGTTTTGGAGTTATTTCCTTAAGAAAATCAAATTATCCTTGTCTAAGTTGAATCTTCATTATATCTATTACCTAAGCCTTCATTTCTACATAAAAACTTGCATTTTACACTTTATAAATATGTTTTCAAATAGGATTTATTCAAAAATCCGAATTTTTAGAAATTAAATTTTTCAATGGTTCCTTTGGAAAAAACTTGTTTAATGCATCAAAATTTAAGACTTTAAGATACCTATTACTTAAGGACTCCATTTAATACATAAAAATTCTATTTTGAGCTTAGATGATAGGTGTTCTTATGGCCTTCATTCAAAATTACGAATTTCGCAAGTTGACTAATAACTCCAAATTTTCTATCTTGTTTCTACTCTTTGTTTTACACATTAATTTCATCAAAACTCATTTCAACTTATGAAAATCACTACTTAATGATACATATTACCTATATCCTTCATTTTTCACATAAAACATGAGTTTTAAAGTTGATAAAAGGGTTTTTAAAATAGGGCTTTGAAATCATACGAATTTGTCTTTGAATATTTCAAACAAAAACTTTTCCTTTGTAAGTTCTTTGTTTTATTTGCCTAAGGATCTACCAACTACAACATCTATATACACAAAACAAAGCCTTTATGAGCATTAATGCATGAAAACATAAATCATCCATAAGATCTTAAATGTCAAGCATGGTATAAGTATCTAAAAGCTAGATCTACTACTCATGATGTATGAAATGAAGTTTAAAAGCATGAACATGGAATTTTTAGGCTAGATCTCTACTTTACTTCTACATGCATGAACATGAAGATATTTCAGCAAAAACTTAATTAAATACAAGATCTACTCTTGTGATGGCTTGATATTCATGTAATAGCATTTTCTTGTCCCTAGCAAGTGCTCATGGGGACTTAGAGTGAAAACACTTATGAATAATCTTGCCATTACAAGATTAAATGGTAGGAAAGCTTAAGAATCATCACCTAAAGCTTGAAATATGTGAGAAATGAAGAAGAAATGAAGCTTGTGTGTATGTGTGTGTGGAGGATAGAGGCTCACAGCAATGGAGAGAGGAAAAGAGAGGATTTTGTGAAATTTGAACAAATGAAATGAAGATGGAAGAGAGAGAAAATTAAAAGACTATTTATATTAAGTGAATTAAGGTTTGTTTTTTTTATAAAAAGAATTAAAATAAAGCAAATTGGAGTCAAAGAGGGGAGGGGGGCGCCTGTTCAAGACTGAGGAAGAGAGGGAGAGATTTGAAATTGTTTTGTTTTGTAATTTATGTAATAAAAAGTATTAAATGTAATAATTTGTTAAAAGACAAAAATTCTTGGAAAAGAAAATATAATTGAGTGTTTGTAAGGTTGTAAGACTAGGGTATGGGTGTGTGTATAGTAGGTTGTACTTGTGAATAGTAATAAATAGTAGACAGGACATTTACTTTACCGATAGTAAAGAAAATACTGGAAAAAGGCTATAAATGTAATTTTTATAATCCGAAAAATTATAAAACGTATATTTTTGAAATCCTTATAAAATTTTTGTTCTAAAGAGTATTCAGGAATATTTTTCTGAGTTTCTAATTCCGAGGCTCGCTTTTTCGTAATGGAGCTCGGGAAAGCCCGGAATAGAAAATTTTTCGAAATCAAAACTTTTTATGGTTTGAAATATACTTTAAAACAATAATCCACATTAAATTATTCTATAGAGGTTCTTTCAAATTGAAATCGAAGAAAAGCCGGATCTAGGATTCCTAAGTTGCTCATACTAATCTTGTTTAGGGTTTTCATTTCCGATTTCCAAAGTTTACTTGGTTACTAAGAAAACGGGGTTTATACCTCTTAGGTGGTAATCCAAGTAATCCGTCAGGAAATACATCTGAAAATTCCTTAATCATGGGTATAGTTTCCAACTCAGGTTTCTCTCCTTCTTTCTCCTCCATATCTATGTTACTCAAGTTGATCTCTTCATCATCCATTAATAACTCAAATGAGTTCAACCTTACTGTAGATTTCCCCTTGAATGCTATCTCATTTCCATCTTGATCTTTAAAATTCACTTCTTTTAGCCTACAGTCTACTAAAGCTTTAATGGATGTTAACCAACTCATTCCTAAGATCACCTCATATTTGCTCATTTCTAATATTGCCAGGTCACACTTAGTGTAGCATCTTTGTATCTCTATGAGACAATCCTTCAGCATTTCCTTTGTTGACACAACGCTCCCAGTGGGGGTCTTAACTCGAAAACTAGTAGCGATGGTATCTATGGATAAGCCGGTTTGTTTAGACAAACTAACAGTGATAAAGGAATGTGTAGCTCCGATGTCGAACAAAGCATAGGCAGTTTGATTAGCTACATGTATGTAACCTGCACTCGAATTTTATACTAGTCAAGATTCTTGTATACTTAAACTATCGATTTGTATAGAATCCTATACTTTCTAGGTTAAGAATCGAATGTATGAAACTTAAGAACTTGCATAAAAAAGGTAAAGGAATTTCTGAACCTAAACTGTCACCATACCAAAGTTGAGGTCACAATCTCATCAAGGCTGCTATCTCAACTCTTTCATCATTCGATTCTTCACACACCCACTGCCCTTCCAAGTTGTAAATCCTCATTCCATGGGCAGCTACTCCAAAACGGCTTGGGTTGTTTCCTCCATTCCCACTTTTTGTCGATTTAGCTCCTCCAGTTGTACCAAGCGGTCGAGCTGGGGCATTCTTCCTCTGCGGGCATTCATTGGCAAAGTGCCCAGTTTGCTTACATACAAAGCAGACGGTAGAAGCCTTCTTCAGACAATCATTAATCTTATGGCTAGGGTCCTCATAGAAATAACATTTACATTGGAGCAGGGGGCATCTCTTTAGGTAATGTTCTCCTTTACACTTCCAGCATGATACCTTAACCTTCGATGCTTCCTTTTTGCCATTAGCACTTTCTTTATAGCTATTGAATGACTTAAACTTTTTGTTTTGAAAGCTAGGAACATAACTATCCTGAGTCTTCTTCTCAAACACAAAGGTTCTCTTCTCTGACACTTTACTGTTTCTCTTCTTAGCTCCTTCTATAATGTGAGCTCTTTCAACCAATTCACGAAGGGTCCTTAAATCCAATTCTTCCAATCGCATCCTCAAGTCCTCATCCAAGCCACTTAGGAAGACTTGCCTTTTCAACTCTTTACTGTGTTTAAAGGATTCCGGTGCATACTAGAGTAAGCGACTAACTCGGTCTCATATTGTTCGATTATTCTTCCTTTTTGGGATATATGAAGGAAGTCTCTACTGTACTGCACTCTCAAACTTCCAAGAAAATAATTCTCTAAGAATTCCCTTTTGAAGATCGCCCAAGTCATAGGTGGTAGTAACTCTCTACTCTTTGATTCCCAACACACTCTTGCATTGAATCTCAGCATATAAGTGCGATAGTCCAGGTGGAGGTGATGAGGCACTTCATAAGCAGCAAATGATCTTTCTATTCGCGCTAACTAATCTTCTGCTTCATCAGGTTTTCCAAAACTCCCATCAAAGTATTGATTACTTTTGATGAAATATGGTAAAGAACTTTGATAAGGTTAAGGTGGCAGTGGTGCGGGCAAGGGGGCAGTTTAGGATTCAGCTTTTGGTGGTGCTGGTGCTTCTATTGTTGCTTCAAGTGCATTAGCAGCTAGTGGCATCATATTATGTGCGTGCTGCATGAAGTTATTGACCAATCCTGTTAATTGGTTAATAGCTGCCCAAATATCGCCTTGTTGATTTGGTGGGGGATTGGCTTGTTGATTTGGTGGGGCCGCTGGTTGGCCTGCTTGTGGGTTTTCTAGCTCAGCTGGAAGGTTATTGGATGCATGACGTTCCTGTCTCCTACCTGTCCTATTTCGTCTGTTAATTAATCTTAGTTTTAGACTTCTTAAATCTTTGCAAGGGGAAAAAGATTGGAAATACCAGAAATTTACATAAGGAAAATTTTCAAGGTAATTAAGTAAAAAAAAAAATCATTAAACCAAACACAAGAAACTTTTCATTACTTTATCAAAAGAAGGTGATAACCTTACATAACCTGAGAGGGTTAAAACCAATCCCAGCAAAAGAGCGTACATAGAAATAGGAGATAATAATTAGAAACATATTCATTAACACAAAAGATTCATGCATCACAGATAAGGATATGCTTATCCTAATTCTAGGAAAAAGGTTGTTGGACTCATCGAGAGGTGCTTCATTCCTTCTTTATTTCCTTCTTCATTCTTCCTTCTTTATGGTGACGGTGCAGGATTCATACTTCGGCTGGTGGAACCCTTATGCCTTTTGACAAATTTCTGCGGATGTTGGCTTACTATCATTCTCTTTCTTTTGTACCTTGATGTAATTTCAACCTGAGATGGCCATCCATCTTCTTGTGCAGAATTCCTAATTCCTTGGGTGAGGTCATTGGTTACTTCCTGATCTCCTTGATTCTCTCCTTCTAGTGCTACGATTGTGATAGGGGTTCGGGATCTACTCCTCAAGAATCCAATTGATTCGTAGTTGTTCCTCCAGCTCTAATTACTTCTCCTTCCTTCTTCTTCAAAGTCGGAGATCATCACAAGGTTGTTTCTTGAAGTCATCTCCATGGAGACATCTTGGCTCAACCTACAAGGGGGTACCGAGCTGGGAACTAAGGAACTATCCTCCTAAAGAGATGCGGACGGAGTTTCCTCAGGTTTGGGTCCTTTTTTTGGTCTTCTTGGGGATCTCCTTCGGTTTCTCCACTTCCCTCATTCTCGGGCGTCTCCAATAATAAAGCCTTCGTCCAGGATTACATCCAGTTGCATTCTGATTGAGTTTGGTGGTTGGGTGTTGCATTCTAACAGCATTGGAATAATACGTTTATAGGCAACATACTAGTAGAAACATTCTTCCGCATCAGCTTTTAACCAGTCCTTGTGGTCTACTAGCTCGTCATGTGCATATATGTAAAGAGGTCCTAACTCGTTCCATGTTCAAAAGTCTAGAGTTCTTCGAGTTCCTTCATTTTTTAAGATAAAGGTTATTTCTCACAGCATAGTTTTCTTATACATAAAGACCATAATCCTCTCAACCACATAAATTACTTCCACATCACTCTACCTTTGTCTCTTAATGGCATCAAATCTCAGCTCTTCAGGTAGATTTCTCCATAGAGAATATTTCAAAACTTTTTTCCAAAGCTTAAACATCTCCCTTGCGGTTCGAGGCCTTCCTACAAGTGCGAATTCCTCGCATAGGACTCTCAACCTAAGACGATAGTTCACGAAAGCCTCATATAGGTCCTTAAGGAAATTTCGAGCTTTTTCCTTCACTCTAGGGAGGGATAACTATCTAATAGAACAAAAATATGATCAGATCTTAAGCTCATGTTCTAGCTTCTTATTATCTATCTTAATGTCTATTTCTACTATCTTTTATCCTAAAACTTGCGCTCTAATAACAACTTAAATTGTCACGTCCCGGAAGATACCCTAAACGTGCAGTCTGCTGCACATAATATTAAAGCTAATGAATGATAACCTTAGTCATGCAAAAGCTTTGATATCATGTGCAAGGCATGCTTCCAAGATAGTAGGAGACTCAAAGGGGTATTTCGTTTAAGCAGATAATAAGAGCATGCAAGAACTTATAAAGGTAAACATGTAATAATCATTAAGATAAAAGTTTCTTATAACTTCTTAGGGGCATTCCCCCTTTCTAAAAACTTGCATCAAACTAAGTCATCTTCAAAACATATATGAATATAACATTAGTCTACTATAGAGATTTCTCTTAGAAGTCTATATCCAAAACTAATTATGTAAACTTCTTCTAAAAACTCCTAGTAGCTTTGGCTCATACCTGACAAAAAGAGCTCCTTGATGCTAACCACAAGTAATCAAACTATAACAAAATGCTATAGGGGTATAAGCAAAACTAGCTTAGTAAGAAAACTCCCACCTTCAAAACATTTCCATAAAACATATAAGTATTTTAGACAATCATATAGGAATGCATCAATCATATGAGCTAACAAAATACACACAATTATCCGAAAACAATGTGTAATATGGATTTTACGCCCTCTATGTTGGGGGTTGGGTGGTTACCTGCCTATACGACCATCAATAGTTGCAGACTTACCGGCTCCTACTTGCCCTATAGACTTTCCAGCTCCTACTAGCCTACGTAGACTTTCCGGCTCCTACTAGCCGCCACTACGACTCATCGTTTCCCCACACAAAGAATAGTAATGAAAAATAAATGTGACTCACAATGTGTTATGCATGAATCGTTTTTAATATTGGTTTATTCAATTATTGTCAAGTTCAAGTTTAAAGGTGACCAAAACAATATTCATCATACCATGGTAAGAAAACATAAGTTATTCATTGGTTACTCTTTCGATATACTTAACTTTTATTCAACAACCACATCATTCAATCATGAATCAAAATCACACAACATTTATTATTTATCTTTTCCTTACTCTCTAGTGCTACTACTTACAAGCACAATCAAGGAAATGCAATTAGTAAGGGATTAACTCATTCTATGATGATCGCTCCTAGTCGAAATAATATTCCGAGAAGGCGATATCAGTTCATTCTTCACCTAAATAAGATAAAATATCCAAAATGAGTCTTTCATAGCATTTCTATTTTGAAGATTCTAAATCTATGTTCAATTTGCGGTAAAAGTTGGATTTGAAGGAAGTTCCAACTTAAAATGGCCATAACTTGCTCATTTTAACTCGAAATTTCGCATATTATATGTCGTTTTCTACCTACTCAAAAAGATCTATTCATTTCTAAGGTTAAATTTATTATAAAAGGTCATTTGGGTTTCAGTTTAGAAAGGTACGGATTTAATACGAAAATTCATTTCTTGAAAAACAATATTTTATAATCCTTCCTTTACCAAAGCTTGTTTAAGTAAAACTCAAATATGTATATTTTTTAAAAGAATTCCTTATAAATAGACTCATAATTTTTGCATGAAGCTATAGGTGTTGTCTTATTTAATTTATTTCCTTAAAACAACCTTTTCTAGTGTTTTGGAAAATTTGGATTTGTTAGACTTTACTTTATGTGAGTGAAGTAATTTATAAATTCTTGGATGATCAAAATCTAATATACTATATTTTGATTCTTTAGTTTATCAAAAGTGAGTTGAAAGTAAAGTTTGGTCTTTTGAGGTTATCTACAAAATTTATTTCTAGGAATTGAAAAATAGAGTTTCCAAAAGTTTTTTTTAGTAGTACTTGATGAGTTTATTCTTTGAAAATTTATTTTCATTTTCCTTGTAAGTTGATTTTTCATGAAAACTTATTTAGCTCTTGTTTTAGAAAGTTGGTCAAAATCGTGCCAACTTATTATCTCCATATCAAGACTTCTGTTGTTATTTGAAAAGGAAATGCCTTTAGACTTTTAAAGAAACTTCATTTAATAGTTTGAAATTTCATGATGGGTTTACATAAACTTCTAAAAGAGATATATTTGAAAATATCTTTCTAAGTCTTTGGAAATGTAAACCCCGGGCTTTTAGTATAGCTTTTAATCGAAAACTCTAAACCGGAAGTTTAACCGAAAACCCTAAGACACTAAAACCCTTAAGGAAATATTAGTAGTTTAGATCCGGCAACACCGTGTTCTTAAACCAAGATGTTGAAATATAAGTAAATGGTTTAGTAAGGTCCGTAATAATTTAAGGATTCTTAAAAATATTAGATTGGAAAGTTTTTGGCCTATTCCAGACCCGATCGGATACAGACTTCGAAAAACATGTCCCGAGGCCCAGATTACCAAAAAATTAAACCGTTAATACCGTTAGACTCGTAATTTCATAAGATTTCCAAAAATATCAGTTTCATAATTTTTCGGTAACTAAAAAATATGATATAGCGATTTCATTCGTATTTTGTTTACTACCGGTAATTAATTTGTCTTCTACACTATTCAAGGTACACTAGTACACTATTCTACACTATTCACTCTCTCTACTTTATTTCTAATCACTCTTACAAATGACACAATTCACACTATTCATGTTTTCTTTCCCCATAAAAATCTACTCATACCTTTCTTACAAAATATCACTTCTTCTTACACAAAATTAATAAAATTTGTACAAACTCACCCTCCCTATCACATCTATTTTATTTTATTTTTCTTTTATTTAATTCACTCTTAATTCCTTCACAAAACTCTATAAATAGCACCTCCCCTCTTCTCATTTCTTCACACCATTCCAAAGTAAAGGATTTATGCCAAAATCCTCTCCAAAAAAACTCCTCTCTAAACTCTTGCAAGAACTCATTTCTTGTAAGAAGAAACTCTCTTCTTTTATTACCAAAATAATTTTCCTTTCAAGCTTCATCACCAATTACTACCAAAAGCCTTCAAGGAAAATAATCTTTCTTTCTTCTTACCCATTTAGGTAATGAAGAACTTCTATTCTATTTTTTTTTTTCATGTCAAGTAACCTTATATGGTTTTAATGTTGTTTCTTAGGTTGAAAAACTAAAGAAAACCACATTAAGATCATGTTTGGTTCTTGTTCATGGAACTACTTTCATGTTTATATATATTTTGTCATTTATTACTTGCTTTATACTTTAATCTTGTTATTTATTTACTTTATGCAATTTATTTACTTGCTTTCCCAGTAATTTAAGACTAGTCTTTCTAGTCTTAGACTTGTCCTCATCAAGTCAAAACAACTTCTTGTTATTTATGTTTTGGGACGGAATTTATTCTTTGTCCGGGAGCTTAGATCTCCCAATACTTGATATATATATATATATGTATATATTATATGTTCTTATTCATATCTCTCTTTTATGTTGTTTATTTGTTTATGCTCATAAACTAGAATGATTCATGGGTAAAATGTTATAATAACCAATGGTAACCAAACTTATGAAACAAATTTTGAAAATAAATAGTTAGCTACAAATAAAAAGGAAGTTCTTAGAAAAACCAAAGGAAAGGATTTTTACTCATCAAAAGTTATTAAAGGAGTTGTTTTTCCACAAAGGAGTTTGAGAAACTAGTTTTGACAAAAGCAACAATTTTCTAGTTTACAAAAAAAAAAAAAAACCGTGGCATTTCAAAGAAAAGAGTTTTCAAAAATAGTTTTTCAAAATAAAAGATTTGGTAAAACAAGTATATTTTCAAAAACAAAACCAAAGAGATCTTACAAAGATATTTAATAAAGTTAAAGGAACTCAACTCACATTTTCAAACAAAAAGGTTTTATCTCAAAAAAAAAAATTTAGGCAAAATGAAAATGAAGATTTTTGTCTTGAGAACAATAGAATAGGTTGATCTTTACAAAAACTTTTCTCAAGAAAAATCATTCAAGAAATTTACCAACTCTTTTGGAAAGAAGCAAAACAAGTTTTTAACTCAAGAATCCACTTTCAAAACCATAAGTTAAAAATAATGAAAGTGATTTTTGGAAATCAAATCTTGAACAAAGAAAAACCATAAGATAGATGTAAAGAGAAAAGTCTTTTAAATGATATAAAACCAAAAAGACCATTTCTCAAAAATTAAGAATAAAACTATGTTTTTCAAAACTTCTAAAAATATGATCAAGACCATAATGAAATAAATAATTGTCATCCATGAATCATACTTAATGAATGAGTTATATGATTATCTAAAAGAATTTCTCAAAGTATATTGATATCTAAGTATCTATCAAAGCTTTTTGATAAAATATGAATTAGAATTGATTTTGTTTTGAAGAAGAAATTTCGTGCAGACCTGCTGCACCCTTCTTTTCGCCACCTTTTTGACCTTTTTTGATGAATATAACCTTATAAATAGATAGCTCTCGTCGAATAGGTATAAATCGATATATTATATGCGAAATTCCGAGTTAAAATGACCAAGTTATGGCTATTTTAAGTTAGAATTTCCTTCTAGGCGGAAATTGACGAGCTTAGTAAAATAGAGTTACATAGTTACGATTCGACTACACAAAAATACTCATTACGGGTATTCCTTTTCTTAGGTGACTTTGGTGGAGGTATCGACCTACCGAAAGACTACTACGTTTGTACTTGTGAGCCATGGCCAAGTGAGTATTCTCTCTTTAATTACATACTTATGCTTATGCTTGTAATTGTTAGTAGCATTAGAATTAAGTCAAGATAAAAACTATGTTTGCCTATGGAATTTCTTCCTTGAATGAATGATAAGAATATCGAAATGGGAAGTGCTTAAGATATTTGTATGATGTAGAATAAAATATGAGCATCTGCAACCTCTATGATCAGCTCTAAATTGCTTAAATCTATATGCCATGAATAAATAACTAAAATAATCATGCATCCCACGTAGTGAGTCATATTGCATTCGTTATTTTGTCTTTGTGGGAGAAGACATAATAGCACGGTTGGGAGGCTTGAAAAATTATCGAGGGCATAAAAACGCCTGGGGCATGGGAGTGCCTGAAATTATTGAATATTTAAAAGGTGCGGGAGACACTTTATTACTAACGGTGGGGCACCTAAATCACCATAAGAGAAAGAATTTGGATATATTGGTCGCATGTCTATGGCCACCCAACCCTGAATGGAGGGCGTAAATCCATTCACATATGGCTATCGGAAAGTCATATGCTTGTTTGATCACTTGCTTGTGCATTTCATATGTTTGATAATGAACTTGTTTGTTAAAATTGTCGCTTAGTATATAATTTTTGAGGTGGAATCTCACTAAGCCCATAAGCTTATACCCCTATAGCTTTTTGCTGCAGTATGATTACCTTTGGCTTGCCCCGAGAGGCTATTTCACTCAAGTACTTACTTGGATCCCTAAGGAGATTCTTTTGGAGAAGTCAGGACCTAGATTTAGGCATAGACTTCTATTTGAATCTCTTTAGATTATAAATTTGTAATGAGACCTTGAGGACTCAGATTTATTTATCGGGGGAATGCCCCTATGATCTTTTGTAATAGATATACTTTGATAATTTGTGAAATGATTATGTTCTTATTGCTTATGAATGTCTTCTTGAACTATTTCGATTCAAAGTAAGGTTTCCTACTTTGTGAGATTTAGCCTTGCACCCGGTATCTAAACTCATGTGATGACTAAGGTTGCCATACTTGAGTTTAAATGTTGAGTACGGCGGACTGTTATGCTTAGGGTATCCTTTGGGGCGTGACAGGAAAAACTTTGATCAAATTTTATTCTTTCATTAAAAAGGTTCATTTTTATTTGGACAACAACTTTCTTAGCCATGCATGAATATTATCATATAGTTTATAAAAGATAGAAATATCACAAGATAAAATAATAATAAAGAACATAAGGAATAAATAAACATTATAATAATTATCAAGTATTAAGAGCCTTAGCTTCTTCAAGGCTTTAAGGGACTAAAAATAGACTAGTCCCAACAAAAAAAGAAAATTATTTTAACTTGATGAGAACAAGTCTAAGACTAGAAAGACTAGTCTTAAAACAACTTGAAAGCAAATAAATTGCGATAACAAATGAGTTGATATGCTTTAAAAGATATATATAATTATATAGATATATTTGGTTAGATAAACATAAGAACAACATAAAGGAGGAATGGATTTATGAAAAAAAATAAAGTATGAACATATTGATACTTTCCTAACCTCCATGGCTTTAGAAAATACATACTATGTTCATACTAAGCAAATGACACATAGAAAGCTTAGACTATTACCTATAGGGGAAGTAAAAATTAGAGAAAATTTGAGAGAGCTTTTGGAGAGATTTTGAGAGAGTAATTGTAGTGTATGAAAGTTGTGAAGAAAATGAAAGGAAGAGGTGGTATTTATAGGAACAAGTGGAGGATACTTTGTATTAATTAAATAAATGAAAAATAAAACAAATTGTGTGTGTAAGAGGGAGGGCCGGCGCAAATTGTGAGTGGAAAAGAGAGAGAAATTTATTTTTTTGTATTTTTATTAATGAAAAGTAAGATATGAGAGATATGAAGTTGTACCGGTAATGAAAATTGTAAGAAAATAGGTGTATGGTTGTAAGAGTAGATTGTAGGAAAAAGTAAAGATAGATAAATAATGTAGAATAATAATAAATAGTGTAATGTAAAGTAGGCATGACAAATAAAGTATTGGTAGCAAGAAAATATGCGTATAATTGCGATATCTGATAATTTTAGTTGCCGAAAAATTATAAAACTAATATTTTTGAAAACCTTATATCTTTACAAATTTAACGGTAGATCCGGAATAATTTTACTAATCTAAGCCTCGGAACATATTTTTCGAAAACTATATCTGATCGAACTCAAAACGAATCACTGTTTAACTAATATGATTTTTTAAGCTTCCTCATGTTATTACGAACTATTCTACATGTTAAACTCTTACTTTCTCACTTAGGATTATGAGCACGGGATTGCCGGACTTGAATGGTTGCGTCTGACTAGAGTTTTATTGATTTTAAGATTTTCGATTTTCCTTCTACTTAAGGTTTAAGCTTAAATTGATCGTAAAACTTTGGAGGTTTACAGGCACTTTGCTCCGTATAATAATTGACAAGTTTTAATGCAGTTTCTGATTTATAATTGATAATAAAGAACGTGTATTTCTAGCCAACATGATTGTGTTAATAGCTTTGTTTTTTGTAAGTGTAGGGGCTCTAGGCAGTTTGTCCTGTCCTAAAAGCAGTTTGAGTTTTGGGCCAAAATTGAGCCTAGAGTATGAGCTTTGACTTGGGTGAACTGCAAATGAGTTTGCGACCTTAATCCAGCATAAGAATCTTATTTTGCTTGGAGGAGTTATTTTTACTTCACTTCTCCATTTGACACTAGTAGGAAGGAGATTATGGAGCCATTGTCTTCTGCAGTTGCTTTATTTGTTTACATAAAGATCAGATCATTATTTTCGCCCCATCACTGTCACTTTCATTGCCAGTTGATGGCTGTACTTTCCACATTGCTTTTTGCAGTCTCTTACAAACTTATCATCCATTCTTGAAAGACATAGGATCTGTAGTAAGACGGTATACGATAACAAAATCTGGTACTTCCAACAATAACAAAGGAGAACAAGGTGATAAAAACAAGAATTTCATCAAATCTTGTTGATAAACTCAAAAGTCTAGACTACTCTCGGTATTGTGTTTACACTCCATTTACAGAAAATATGTTTAAACCAAAAATTGATTGTGAAAATAAAATTATAAACGATATAACACGTCTTATGTTTATCTTAGCAATAGAAAAAGTCTTGAAAATGAAATATATTTAAATTTATTATCCTTTTGGTATAAAATATTTTACATACCTATCAATACTTTGTTTATCATTCTTTTTTTCTAAGAAACATTTGAGTTGATGTTAGATGGATTTGTGTTTATAAAAAAATCTACTAACCATTGCATTGCTCAACATATTACAAATATGTCAAATTTAGCTATTCAAGATCATTATAGTAATCAAATATGAACATAAAAAATATTAAAAAATTGATTACAGCTCAGCTACACGTCATTGACATTTTCATTGAGCTCTCCATCATATAACGAAAGAAAAATATGTTTTGTTTCTGACTCCCACTCCACGTGAATGGTGTATTTTTTTCGTAATTAGATGGCAACTAACAAATTTGTTGTAGTAAGCTAAACCAATGGAAAAAGTATGGAAAGAAAATCTTGTAGTTTTCTGTGAAGCCAACAATCTTAATTTTTTACGCAATATAATAGCTTGAGAAATGAAAAACATAATAAAAAAAAAGACCAAATTGGTAAGTAATCAGGACTTGGTTAGTTTTTCGTTTTTTTTTAACATTATTTTACTAATTATGGTCGAATCGGTTCTAGGGGCTCTTTCCTGCTGTTTAATCGTAATGAATGTGCATTACTTGTCTTATTTATATATATATATATTATATGTGTGTGTGTGTGTGGTAGTATGTAGTTGGTGGATAACATATTAACATATGGAATTAATATTAAGAAATTGCATTGAATGTAAATAGCTATGTCCGTATTTAATTCTTTTTAAATTTAAGATGGTATATTAGATAGACAGATGAAATTTAAGATGGTATATTAATCGATATGTCTAATGTCTAGTCGCCTGAGACCTGGGAGAACCCTAAAAGGACTGCAAAATATTTGTATTCATTGAGTTTTTGTATCAAATCCCACCGTATATAATAATTGTTTTTATTGGATAATTATGAAATTGGTTCACAACAAAATTTTTAAACGAAACTTGGAAGTATCCAATCTAGTTAATAATATAAGTAATTCTACAATGACTCAAGAAAGAAAAAGGCTTTTCCTATGACGATTAAATCCGTACGCCAAGGCAATTTAAAACTTATATTTTAACAGTTAAAATAACTCTTGTAGACTAGTAAAGATTATTTATACAGAGGTAATATTTGTTTTGATGTGATATGCCTAATAATTTTATCTTTGATTCTACTTTTTTATTTTTAACCAAATCATCCATTTTGAAGGTGTTTCTTGTTGAGGGTGTTAAAGGGTTTTTTTTTTTTTTTTCCCTTTTGGCCATATAGGATATGCAACGTTGGAGTATCTATAATTGAGAAAATACCATAATAATATCATAATATAATTAAAATATATAGATGATAATTTGAGTCATTCATTTATAAGTTGATAGATGCCATAAAATGAAAATAAAAAATTTACTTTCTGTCAAGATTGTTGCATTACAGTGACACCATCTTTAACAATTGGTTTAGTAACAATTGCCATGGTACTGTTTTATAACACCTGAGTAAGACAATACGTGCAATCCTAATGACCATATGGTACTGTTTTCTACACTAAATTTTTATTCTTCATTGTTGTAGATGATATTTAAATAAATAAATCTATGTATAAGTGTTATTTTAAGATGATCTACAATATCACTTTTGTATTGTCTTATGCTCAAAAGTAAACATATGCATGTTCTATTATGCTTAATGAGTTTTACTTTTATGAGTTTCCATAATTTTCGTTGATAATCTTGATCATGGAACAATTATTATTTATTTCCAGTAAGTTTTTTACAAATGGACAAAGGAGACAAACAATGGCAAACATGTCCTAGGATGAGCAATGAGTATATAAATGGACTAGAACGATTCTTAGATATGGCTTTTGCTCAAACAGCTCAAGGAGAGGAAATTGCTTGTCTATGCAAGAAGTGTTGTCATAGATATTGGTATCATAGACATATTGTTTATGAACACTTGATATGTGATGGCTTTATTCCGAGATATGTGAAATGGGTCTTTCATGGAGAGGGAGATTCAACAAGGTTTAACCTAACTGTTGCAAGTGAAAGTGATGCTGATGATAGTGCATTACACATGCAAGATGATACTGATGGGTTATTGCATGATAATTTTAGAGAAGCAACTGAAGAGTTTCAAACAAATGGTGAGGAGATTGGAGAGGGAACAACTGCTAAAGCTAAGAAATTTTATAAATTGGTGGAAGAAGGTCACCAAGAATTGTACCTTGGTTGTAAAAACTTTACAAAACTTTCCTTCACAATCCAATTGTACCTCTTTAAATGCCTTCATGTACTGAGTAATGTAGCATTCTCTGATCTTTTAGAGTTATTGAAGTAGGCAATTCCTAATGCACAAATTTCCAAGTCTTTTAATAAAGCAAGAAATGTAATAAGGGATTTGGGTTTGGATTACAAAAAAATACATGCTTGTCCAAATGATTGTATCTTATTTTGGAAGGATGATGAAGAAGCTAGTCAATGTCGTGTATGTGGTGCTTCTAGATGGAAATCTATTGAAGAACATTGCAGAAATACTAACAACCAATTCAAGCACTCAATTCCTGCAAAGGTGTTAAGGCATTTCCCTTTGAAACCTAGGCTTCAAATGCTGTACAAGTGCTTAGAGATAGAAAAGTCTATGAGGTGCCATATGGATGAGAGTCCTAAAGATGGCTATATACGGCACCCTATCGATGGTCAAGCTTGGAAGGATTTGATTTAAGGCATCCCAATTTTTCTCAAGAGCTTCACAATGTAAAGTTAAGCTTAGCGAGTGATGGTTTTAACCCCTTTCGTACAATGAGCAATGCTCATAGTACATGGCCAGTTGTTTTAATAAACTATAATTTGGCACCTTGAATGTCCATAAAGCTTGAGTATTTGATGTTGTCTTTGCTTATACTTGGCCCGAGTGGTCCAGGAAAAGATATAGATATTTACTTGCAACCATTAATTGAAGAGTTAAAAGAGTTATGGGGTTTGGAGTCGAAACTTATGATGCTTTGAGTAAGAAGAATTTTAGGATGCATGCAGCCTTACTTTAGACTGTCGGTGATTTCCCTGCTTATGCTATGTTATCAGGGTGGAGCACTAAAGGACGATTAGCATGTCTTTCTTGTAATTATGGAACTGCTTCTCAATAGTTTAAACACAGTAAAAAGACTATGTATATGGATTATCGCAGGTTCTTAAATGCCAATCACCTGTGGAAGTTTGAAAAGAAAAAAAGCTTTCAACGGTAATGTAAAGATGAGGAATGCACAATTCCTTTGTCGGACACTGAATTGCTAGGTTTTACATCTAAGTTAGAGATTATGTTTGGGAAAATGCCAAAAAAAAGAAGAAACAAGATGGTCCATGGAGAAAAAAAGTCTATTTTCTTTGAATTACCATACTGCAAGTATAATATGTCGCCATAACCTTAATCTAATGCATATAGAAAAAACATATATGTGATAACTTGCTTAGGACACTATTAGAGATCCCTAGAAAATCAAAGGATCATGTGGATACTCGGTTTGACTTGCAAGATATGGGCATAAGGAAGGAACTCCATCTTATTCCTACTAGTGATTTTCGTCATGTATATTATGCTAAAGCTTGTTACTCTATGACCCCTGAGGAGAAAAAAATCTTTTGTACAGTTATGAAAAATGTAAAACTGCCTCAAGTTTATGTTTCACGCCCTAAAGGGTACCCTAAACGCGACAGTCTGCTACACTCGATATTAAAACTTAAGTATGACATCCCTAATCATCTCATAAGCTTCGATACCAAGTGTAAGGCATACGTTCATGATCATAGAGGACCAACTTTGTGTGACAAGTTTTTTAAGAAAACATTCATTTGGCAGTTTAAGAATGGAAATTATAACATAATAACTTGAAATAAGAATTTATATAATGGTCTTACAATCATCAACAGGGCATTCCTTCGTTAAAAGATATAGTTCATCATTTGGTCCAGCGAGGCCTAAACAAAATAATTATAAGGAGATTTACTTAGAAGTCTAAGTCTAGATCTAGTCTTTAACTTTTTCCAACAACTCCTTAAGCCAAAAAGTAATACCTGTGAGAAATACCTCCAGGGCTTTAACCATAAATGGGGAAACTACAAGAGATATCTATAAGGGGGTAAGCTTCTTTGCTTAGTGAGAATTAAATCTACCAGTAAAGTACTTAACAAACAATAATCAACCAAGTTATTTAATCAAGCATATGAAATGCAAGCAATCATGTGAGCAAACAATACATACAATTTTCTAGGAGTCATACGTTTGAATGGATTTACCCCTCCATTCAGTGGTTAGGTGTTCCGGGCAATGAAGCCATAGTTTACAAATAATATATTTTGTAGTTTTGTACAGATTCCTACTAATCGCTAAAATATAGTTGATTCAGGTGCCCACTCACCATTTAATTTTAGACAATCAAAGTCATAGATTATGATTTCGGGTCCTCGACCTCATTACTATGCCCTTGTCCCACCAAGGGTATAGTAATGAATGCAATGTGACTCACTATGTGTCATGCATGAATCATTTAATAACATTAGTTATTTTATAGTGACCATAGAATTTGTAGACAATTAATACTAAACTAAAGCATACAATGATTAGTTAACAATTTCTACCTCGATATACTTATCATAACTTCAACCATTTAAGTAAAACACATGTACTTTCATATTTTGTCTTTTCTTACATCTAGTGTCACTAGGCTACAAGCAAATACATAAGTATAAATGAGAGAATTTAAACTCACTCGCCCATATCAGAAGCTCCTTGGTCGAAATAGTCATCTGAGTAGGTAGCTCGGACTCTACGTCACCTATATAAAAGAAATACCGAAAATGAGCATTTCTTGAAAGATCTACTTAAACTTGTAATTCTATTCTACCAAGTTCGTCAAAATTCGTATAGAGTGAAATTCCAACTTAAAATGGCCATAACTTGCTCATCTTAACTCGTAATTTCGTATATTATATACCGATTTCTACCTACTCGAAAAGGTCTATCCATTTCTAAGGTTATTTCCTACATAAAAGGTCATTTGGTTTGCTAAACACCTCGGTACATATTCAAAATTGATTTTTCCAAATTTTGCAAAACAATTTTCCAACTCAACTTTATTCAAAAATCCTTTAGCAAAAATATAGATATTTATATATTTGAAAAACCCTTTGAGCATATGTATAAACGCACTTTATATGCAAAAATTCTAATGATGTTGTCTCAACGATTACTTTTGTAAAACAATTAATTTCGAAGTGTTGGAAACTTAAACTTGGTAAGTTTCTTTTTCAAAGCATCCTGAAGAAACTTTATATTTTCCTAGGTTATTATTAATAAGTATATTCTTATTTTATTTTCCTATCTCCATCTTAAAATAAATTTTTCCTTTAACTTTGGTTGTAGGCCTCGGCTTTCTTTGTAAACCAAGTTTGACTTCGAGAAACGTATCAAAAATCGAAACCCTAAACCGGAATAGCTAGGGTTAGAAAGAAACGTAAAAATCCTAAGTCCCGCTTCACTGAGAATAAAACCATAGAACTTTTGAGAGCAAGTTAATCTAGATTATATTCTAAAGAATATATCAAAACATAAAAAAGATTAGTTTTCAAGAAATTATCAATTTCGAACCCAACCGGGATCCATTCTAGAAAATCGAGCCCCGAGACTCTAAATTTGAAAAATATTTTAGAATACTCTTTAAGACCGGAAATTATCTGTTTCCTTTAGAAGTTAGTGTCCATTTTTTGTGTAGACTTCTATAGGAAATCATAATACTTACCGGATGATTGTAAAAGACCACATTTAAACATAATATTCTTTTGTGGGGGAATGCCCCTAGATTTTTTTTGTAATTGATTATGGACTCATGGTTTATATTCTAATGCTTATAGTATGACAAATTAAGCTATTTATCTCAATTGGTTCATGTATTCTATTATCGTAAAGTATGCTTTTCATTTATGCGAGACTTTGGAATGATTGTGGTAGTAATTCCTAAGTCTTATATAGCATGCGGCGGACTGTTATGTTTAGGGTACCTTATGTAGCGTGACAGTTCAAGTTGGTATCAGAGCCTAAGGTAATAACGCATGATAATAAAATTTAAAAAGCTTAAGAGTTTAAGTAATTAAACAGTAGGATAAATATGTATTTAAAAGTTTAAGCTAACTAAAAGTCTTTTCTTGGTATAGGTTTCTTCAGGGGATACTCGAGGAAGGACAAAGAACTTTGTTAAGAGGCATGAAGAAACTTTTGTGGAATATCGCTTAAGATTGAGAACTTATGTGAAGACTTTGCTTTAGCTCAAAGATCCCGACCCATGGCTAAAATGTACAGGATGTAGAAGGAGGGTCTTAGGTATACACGATGGGTATCGCTGGCGGACAAGATTAAATATGATCCCATTAGAAGAAGGAGATGGACCATGTTGGAGGCTATCTATACAATGGAAAGAATCATGGTAGAATATAGAGGTGAGCCGATGTTGAGGGAGGCTACTTTAATCTTGAAAAATGAAGGAAATCCTACTCATCTAGACTTTAAAGTATGGAGTAGTACTGGACCTTTGTATGTCTATGCCCATGATGACCTAATGGATCATAGAGAGTGGAACATAGTGATGCTAGGAACCACTTCATATGGCAGGGAGTATACCTAGACATTATACCACAAACTATAGGGATTCGAAACCCTCATGCTAGTGAGATCGGGATCCAATTACCAAATGAGCCTATGGCAGAAAATAATAATGATGAGAATGATAATGAGAATGAGAATGAAGAGAATGAAGAGGATGAAGAAGAAGAGGAAGAGGATCTGGAAGAGGATCCGAATTGGGTTGATGAAGAGGAAGCTAGAACACCACCACCTATGATGATAGAGGAGGACCCCAATCATGCACCAAACCCACCAATTATGGACTTTGACAGAGATTTGGAGATCCCCAATTATGGTAGGATGGAAAATAATCCTGACCCAACTATTTGGAGAGATATTCATGTGGTTAATGAACATCCTAGGGTGACCAATGAATTAGTCAATAATCCTATGGAGGTGGAGAATGAGGACGAAGCCACATTAAGGGAAGTAAGAGAGATTATGGACCAAATTTAGGAAGAATCTAGAAGAGAGTGGGAATAGAAGAGAATAGTAGGAATGGACAAAGAGCAAGAGAAGAAGAAGAAGAGGAGGAGCATGAACAAGAAGATTTGACCCGACCTCCTAGAAGAAGGAGGTTGATCGTAAGAGCTTACCTATGCCAGTTCATCTGTAGGGATGACAGAAGTTCATCTAGTAGAGGTCAATTTCCAAGTCCAACCCTTGAAGACTCCAATTGATAAAGAGGAGAGATGGAAGCAAGTCTAACCCTTATGGTCCAATAGAAATTTTGTTATGAGCAATGGGGGATGTTAATTTGCTCTTAGGTTCTTTAACGGATTTAGTATGATGTAACTTTTGTCTTTTATCTTTTGTTTCTTTTAATCGATTTGTAAGATGATGAAAAAGGATTATGTAACGCACAGAAAAATAAGATTAAATGAAGATAAATGGGTCATGATATATATATAAGCTTATATCAAAGCCACAAAACAAGTTAAATTTGGTTAATCTTGTTTTGGGAAAGAATTGTGATGTTTTGAAATGTCTACAATTTTTGACAGAATCAACGTCAGCATAGAGGCAGTGTAGGTTGTGTACAGTATCAAATTCTTTAACGCCGGTGTGTGTGTGTGTTTTTACCGGTGTTGAAGTTAGATTAGAAGCATTATTGTTTAACGCCGGATTCAAACGCCGCTGGCGTTGAGTTAGGTTTTGCCTGCGATTGATGTTCGGAACAACGTGAAGGATTTTGTTGCACGATTAACGCCGCCTCCTGGGAATCCTACACCGCTGGTTTAGGAATTAAATTTGCCGCATATATGCAAATTCTATAGATAGACGCGTTCATCCAAGGGTTTTTTCAACATAAGTTATTTCATCCTTGTTCTTTGTGAGAGAGAGAAGTTTGGTTATTCTATGCATTCTAGTGTGAAATCTTCATACTAAGGCGAGTTTGATCAAAGATGAGTGATCCTAATCCATCTACAACATGTTTTCTATCAAATTTATGCATAATTTCTTAGGGCTTTGTTGTGTTCTTGAAGGAAAACATGGGAAGGATTAAGATCTCATGTTTAATCTGTCTCGATTGGATAAAGAGTGAGTTTTGTGATTTAAGCAAGTAAGTATAATGTTCTCATACAAGTTTTATGTGAATTTCATGCATGTTCTAAGGACTTTGTAGTTGTTTGCATGAAGGAAACCCTAGCTTTGCTTGAAATTCGAATTTATGGATGTGAGTCGGGTTTTGGTGATCCAAATCATTAAGTTTCATCTTTTCGTTGATGGATTTAAACAATGTGTGGTTAGATGATCTTTATATATTCTTGTTGTCATGTAATATTAGGGTTTTGGTGAATTATCAGTATTATGGACTTACTATGGGTTGTGATCGGAGAAGACGGTGCAAATTTTTGGAGATTCATTATCAAGTTAGAGTTTTAGGAGATTATGATATATTAGGGTTTGTTCCTTTTATCATGTTTTATACATCTGTTTATGTATATATGTTGTTGACAAGATAATTGAAGATTTTGGTGTTTGATTGTCGATTTTAATCGAGGAGTTGTAGAGATTCGTGTTAGTGTTGTTGTTGTCAATATTGGATTTGGTGAATTTGGATTAGTATTCCTAGATTGAAAAGGTATGACCAATCCCTGCTTGTTGTTTTTGCTTGTAAATTTAGTATTACTTGACTAGTTGTAAACCCCTAAAAATTTCATAATTCTTAGAAAATAATCTTAAGAGTCAAACACCGAAATCGAAACCTAATTCTAAATAAGGTCAAAAACAAGATTTCTTAATCTTGAGAAAAAGAGAACCCTCAAAACAAAATAACTATTGGTTGAATCAACATCCGTACGCCCATCAAATCATCTATCCAATTTCTAACACATAAACCAAGACAATATATCTAAATAAAGCTCCACATCGAATTGCTAAATCTTAAATCCCTCGGTGAATTTTAGAATAAAAAATTTTAATTTTCATCAAAAGTCAAACTGAGTCAACCCATAACCCTAGACTCGGTTAAACGATCCTGAGAATTGAAAAATATTATGTAATCACAAATAAAATGAAATAAACCATAGATGTTGAACTAAAAATATAATACGGGTAAAGACCCAAAATTTTATAATCTTACAAATAACCCAACAAAAACCGGAGTCAAACCGAAACCCTAAAAGTCAACAAAGCTTATAAACAACCCTGGTGTTTAAGATCTGGCAATCCCGCGCTCTTAAACCATAAACAACAAAATAGGAATAATTGTTGATAATAGTTTGTAATAATATAAGGAAGCTTAAAAACATTAGATTCGCGAATTTCTAGTGTCCTTCAGATCCGAACGGAATCAGTTTTCAAAAACCGTGCCCCGATACACCGAATGGAAAAAATATTCTATTAATACCAATATACTCATAAAAATATAAAGTTTTAAAAAATATCAGTTTTAGAATTTTTTCGGTAGCTAAAAATTACAAATATCGTATTTTTACGCATATTTTTATTTCTACCGATATTTTAATTATCTAGTTTACTATTCATAGTACTTTTCTACTATTTATTACTATTCCTCTATCTCTACTTTTTCTTACTACCTATTCTTACACCTACTTACCTATTTCTTACAATTTTCTTTTCCCATAAAAATTCTACACCACATATTACTAAACTTCTCTTACACTTTTCTTCCAAAATTAATTTTTAATCACTCTTCTCTCTCTCCACCCATGTTTTACCGTCCACCTCCTTCTCTCTCTTCACTCTCATTTATTTTTTTTCAATTAATTTAATTACATCTAATTTTCACTCAAAAATTCTATAAATACTCCATTCCTCCTTCATTCTTTCACACAACTCATTCTACTACCAAAACTCTCTCAAATTCTCTACATAAACACTCTCCATAAAATTTTCCTCTACCAAAACTCTCTTTCATCAAATACTCACAAAATTTCTCTCTATACGAAATCCAACTACCATTTCTCAATAACCACATAACCATACATTCACTATCATCTTCATACCACATAAACACTTTAGGTAAAATTTTTTCCAACCATTTAGTTTATGCATGTCATGTAACTTAACATGACTATGGTGTTGTTCTGAAACTCATATGAGCAGTAAAAGCAACAACATATTCATGTTTTGTTCTTACACATGAACTTTCTATTTTATTATGTTGTTATTATGTTCATATATATGTTAATTTTATTGTTGTTATCATGCTAATTTCTTATTCATATCTAACTAAATATATTTATGTATTTATATATAATCTTTAGAGTATATAAGCTCACTTGTTATTTATTTAATTTCATGCTTTGTAATTTATTTATTTCATGCTATTTTAAGACTAGTCTTTCTAGTCTTAGACTTGTCCATATCAAGTCAAAAAATCTTTCTTTATTTTCTTTATTCTTTTGGACTAGTTTATTCTTACTCCTGGGATGCCTTGATGAAGCTAAGACTCTCAATACTTGACCGGGATACCTTGATGAAGCTAAGGTTCCCAATACTTGATATTTTTATTATCTTTCTTATTATTAATTGTTTCTAGTATTTTCTCATGTTCTTATTATTTTATATGCTCATAATACTTGCATCTACATAATGATAATGTCTCAACTAAATTTAAAAGTAGAATTTTACTTTATTAAAGAAAATTAAAACTAAATTTTCTATTATGTGACTTGTCATTAAATAATGGAGTTGTTATAAAAAAAAGTAATATAAGTTTTCTCAAAGTTCTCTCAAATAATAAAGATAGCTTTACCAAGGAAACATAAGAAGTAAATACTTTCTTTTTATAATATGGTAACCTAAGTTTTAGTAAAATAATTTGTTAGTTTTCAAAGTTTTCATAAAAAGCTTAAGATTAAATTCTTTTCAACTCCATAACAAAACCAAGAAGCAAACTAATTTTCAAAGTTAGATAAAAAAATCAACTTATAAAGTTATAAACCCACTTAGGAAAATAATGATTTTCAAGTTTATAAAGAAGAAACTTATTTTCAAAGAATATAAATAAGATAAGATAAAAAACAAACGATTTTATCAATAAAGATGATTCCTTTCAAAGAGAATAAAAGACCAAGTTTTAGAAAATAAGAATTTAAATTTTAAATAAGAAATATAAAAAGAAAAGACTCATTTTCTAAAATCATTCTAAATGCAAATTTATAAATAGGTTATTATCAACTTAATAGACTTTTGATAATTTTAATTTTTATCACTAGAAGTAGAAATTATAAAAGACCAAAGTTAAAGGAAAATTTACTTGTTTTGGAAAATGGAATGAGGAAAACAAAATAAAAACATACTCATTTATAATAACCTAGGAAAATATAAAGTTTCTTCAAAATACTTAAAATGAAATTTGTCAAGTTAAGTTTTAACACTTGAAAATGAATTATTTAATGAAATAAATTGTTGAGATACTACCATTAGAATTTTTGCATATAAAGTGAGCTTATCTATATACTAAAAGGATTTATCAATCATATATATACCTATGTCTTTTATCAAAGGATTTTTTAATGAAGTTGAGTTGGAAAATTGTTTCATAAATCTAGAAAAATTCGTTTTGAATCTGTACCCTACGGTTTTGGAACCCAAATGACCTTATATGACAAAGATAACCTTAGAAATGGATATATCTTTTTGAATAAGTAGAAAACGGTATATTATATGCGAAATTATGAGTTAAAATGTGCAAGTTATGGCCATTTTAAATTGGAATTTTATTTTAAGCGATTTTGACGAACATAGTAAAATAGAATTAGAAAGTTTAAGTAGAATTTCTACGAAATATTTATCCCGGGTATTTCTTTTGTCTAGTGATGAAGGATACGAGATTACCTTTCATGAGGATTTATACGACTAAGAAGATTGTGAAATGGACGAGTGAGTTATTCCTCTTAAATTCGTTACCTTGCTTGTACTTGTAAAGAAGTGGCATTAATATAATGAGAAAAGATAAAAATGGATATGTATGAGGAATTCGAGATATGTATATATGTGATTCTATGATTATGTGTGAAATGAGAATTAAGAATATCGCAACTTCCAATTGCTTGTTTAAGTGTTTTGTTTACTTATTTATATGATTGCTTATTGCTTATCAAATTGATTGATCACCCCATAAATAAACCTTAATAAGTTTGGCTTAAGAAAAAATAAAATGCTCACGCATAGCATCCATCGAGTCAAATCTCTTTCGGAAGGTTGTTACTCCTATGCGTAGAGTTGGATTGGTTGTTATCGTACTGTGACACAGGCCATGTTCCTTCCTAGAGAATCTAAATCGCCCTGGGAATGCGAATCTAGGTTCGGAGCCGAGCGAACCGAACGCTTTGGGTGGGGACCTGGAGACTAGCAGTAGAAGGTCGCAGATCTTTAACACCGATCCCTAACATTCGATACGGAGGGGTAAATCCGTTCTATATGGTTTCCGGATAACTATATATATATATATTTGCGTAATCACGTGAATGTTGTAATGTATGCATAGCATATGTGTGAAAATTTAGATGAACTTGTTTGAAAACATGGTTCGAATGAAAAGGAATACCTTACTAAGCTAGTTGTAGCTTATACCCCTATAGATTTTGTTGAAACAGGTATACCCATGGCTTAAATTGAGGATCATGACATTAAGGAAGTCATGGAAGGATGTTAAGCTTTTATGAACGCAATGGAAATATAAGATGAAGTTATTTTGTAAGGTTCCTTATATGTAATGTATTCTATGTTAGTGTTTTGGAAATTTCTAAGAAGTGTATTTATTTGAAGACAATAGAGGGATATGCCCCTAAGATTTGTAATTTACAATGTTTATGTTTTATGATAAGTATTCTCCTTGTCTTATTACTTAATTATTATCAATGTAAATTACATTACTTCGATGTGTTCTCTTGGTCGTAATGCATGCCTTGTACATGATATGAAAGCCTCTGCGTGACTGAGGTAGTCATTCTTAGGCTTTAGTATTGTATACGGCGAACTGTCACGTTTAGGGTACCCCTCAGGGCGTGACGCTGGTTGTAGGAACAGAACTTCATAATAAACCTAATTCTATTCAGCTTAATAATTGTTTATTTGGTTGTGATTGGCTTTAACCAGTAAAGACCTGGTAGACAGTGATATTGGTGAGACATCCTGATGATCTTAGTGTGAGGTTATCCCTAGTGGACTCGTGCCTTGATATGATTCTGATAGAATTAGAGAGAAATCGGGGATGTATGGGGAGTACCCACTCATCCATGTATGTATATAATTACCTTATTTTCAAAGAGTTGATTGTTTTTCAATAAGAGTCTGAGTTACTTTGAGTTTGGGACTAGAGTATACATAGTTCTGAGCTGTGTTGGTTTATGGAATATAAAAAGATAACAAACTAATTGCTTGCATTAGACTTAGTGCATTTGATATATATATCTATTGTGTGTATATTTGCATTTGCTTTTAAGGATTGGAGTTATCGTACTAGGCTTCACAACTCATTTTTTAAAATTTCAAGTACAAGTGATGAAGACATAGTATATGATCTTTCGGGTTATGATATGATCTTTGATCAGGAGGATGGCGATAATGGATTTGACTACCCAGCTGAAAGTTAGATTTTTATTATTATGTTTTATGAACAATTATTAGATCATTTGTTGTTGGAAGACTAAGTTGTAAATGAAGTTTTGTTTTCTCTTGTAGACAATTTCTGTAGTTATGTTGGATTGTTGGCTTATGGATATGTCAACTAGGATGTTTGCTTGATTAAACAGGAATGTTATGAAGTTACTTGTGTTTTCAGATTATACAGGTTATATTGAGTATCCTATGAGATATCCTATGTGTGTGTTTACGAGTGATATTTGATAATTTGTGGATATTAGAGCCTTAACGTGTTTTATTTCAAGAGAGGACATGTGATGGGTTGTAATGTCTTATTTTAGGGCGTTACAAAATTGATGCTTTACTGTAAGAGGCTTTATTGATGTAGCCAAATTAGGATATGCAAATCCTTTGGAAAAGGGCTCTAGGAACTTGGAAGAATGGAACCTTTTATATTTGGTTTTTCACTAATTCTACAAACTATGAAACAAGACACTAGTTTGGTCTTGTGTTGAACAAATTATTCTTCTACCAACATGTGACAGAAAATTAAGGCCATTAGCTCTAAGCATGCATAAATGGTGCTTGAGCATGGTTAGGAATGGGATACTCCACCTGTGGCCGTTCATATAAGCCAGAATAAAATGGAATTCCGATAGCTTGAATCCACGAATCTCCTTGGAAGAACTTCCACACGGTAAATTGTGCTACTTCTGTAGGGTCTTGCAATACCCTGAAGCCCTTCCAGTTAACTCTTCTAGACGTGTCCGAACCTGGTCCAATGTTTCCATATATTTTTGCCTGAATCTTATTCAAATGCTCGAATGAATATTTGATGAAAGCTAATCGATTATATTCTTAAGGTTAATTGTGAGGCGTCATGAGATGTTGGAATAGAGTTAATATCTTTACTTAACAATATGACTTCACATCCACTAACATTCACATGAACTGATCATTTTTTTGCTTTTTTTTTTTTTTTTTTTTTACACTTTAATTCATAAATCATATATGCTCATTTAAATATATTATATCCATCGTTCAACAGGCTTTAGCCTACTATAACAGCACGAGGCACATTGTTCTACACTACGAGGATCTTGTTGTAAACAAAACTATAAGTTATTGGATGCTTCGTTTCTTTTTTTCATCTGTGGTATAAAGATACCTTTTTTTTACCTGGCCAGCTTAGTATAAGAGTATGAACCAGACCATGCAGAAGAACATTCCTCCTCTTGGTATTGAATTTTGTGTGGTAAAAAAAGGATAAAACTACAATTATACGAATGAGCTAAACCAACAAAGCAACTGAATGGGTTAGGTTTGGTGGGGCACTTTTGTCCGTAAAATAATTGACAAATTGTAATGTAGTTTCTGATTTATAATTGATAATAAAGAACATGTATTTCTAGTCAACATGATTGTGTTAATAGCTTTGTTTTTTGTAAGTGTAGGGGCTCTAGGCAGTTTGTCCTGTCCTGAAAGCTGTTTGAGTTTTGGACCAAAATTGAGCCTGGAGTACGAGCTTTGACTTGGGTAAACTGCAAATGAGTTTGTAGGCTTATACCAGCATAAGAATCTTAGTTTGCTTGGAGGAGTTATTACTTGGCTTTAGAGAGCAAATTTTGTTTACTTCTACTTCACTTCTCCATTTTACACCAGTAGGAAGGAAATTATGGAGCCATTGTCTTCTGCAGTTGCTTTATTTGTTTGCATAAAGATCAGATCATTATTTTCACCCCATCACTTTCACTTTCAGTGCCAGTTGATGGCTCTACTTTCCACATTGCTTTGCAGTCTCTTACAAACTTATCATGCATTCTTGAAAGACATAGGATCTGTAGTAAGACGGTATACGATAACAAAATCTGGTACTTCCAACAATAACAAAGGAGCAGAAGGTGATAAAAGCAAGAATTTCATCAAGTCTTGTTGATAAACTCAAAAGTCTAGACTACTCTCGGTATTGTGTTTACACTTCATTCACAGAAAAATATGTTTAGACCAAAAATTGATTGTGAAAATAAAATTATAAATGATATAACACATCACTCTTTTTTTTTTAACATTTGAGTTGATGTTAGATGGATTTGTGTTTATAAAAAAATCTACCAACCATTGCATTGCTCAACATATTACAAATATGTCAAATTTAGCACGCAAGATCATTATGGTAATCAAATATGAACATAAAAAATACTAAAAAATTGATTACAGCGCAGCTACACTTCATTGACATTTTCATTGAGCTCTCCATCATATAACGAAAGAAAAATATGTTGTGTTTCAGACTCCTACTCCACGTCAATGGGGTATTTTTTTCCTAATTTGATGGCAACTAACAAATTTGTTGTAGTAAGCTAAACCAATGGAAAAAGTATGGAAAGAAAATCTTGTAGTTTTCTGTGAAGCCAAGAATCTTAATTTTTTACTCAATGTAGTAGCTTGAGGATTGAAAAACATAATAAAAATGAAAGACCAAATTGGTAAGTAATCAGGACTTGGTTAGTTTTTCGTTTTTTTAACATTATTTTACTAATTATGGTAGAATCGGTTCTAGGGGCTCTTTCCTGCTGTTTAATCATAACGAATGTGCATTACTTGTCTTATTTTTATATATATGTGGTAGTATGTGGTTGGTGGATAACATATTGATACGTAGAATGAATATTAAGAAATTGCATTGAATGTAAATGGCTATGTCCGTATTTAATTCTTTTTAAATTTAAGATGGTATATTAATCGATATGTCTAATGTCTAGTCGCCTGAGACCTGGGAGAACCCTAAAAGGACTGCAAAATATTTGTATTCATTGAGTTTTTGTGTCAAATCCCATCGTATATAATAATTGTTTTTATTGGATAATTATGAAATTGGTTCACAACAAAATTTTTAAACGAAACTTGGAAGTATCCAATCTAGTTAATAATATAAGTAATTCTACAATGACTCAAGAAAGAAACAGGCTTTTCCTATGACGATTAAATCCGTACGCCAAAGCAATTTAAAACTTATATTTTAACAGTTAAAATAGCCCTTGTAGACTAGTAAAGATTATTTATACAGAGGTAATATTTGTTTTGGTGTGATATGCCTAATAATTTTATCTTTGATTCTACTTTTTTATTTTTAACCAAATCATCCATTCTGAAGGTGTTTCTTGTTGAGGGTGTTAAAGGTTTTTTTTTTTAGTTTTTTTCTTTTGGCCATAGAGGATATTCAACGTTGGAGTACCTGTAATTGAGAAAATACCATAATAATATCATAATATAATTAAAATCTATAGATGATAATTTGAGTCATTCATTTATAAGTTGATAGATGTTATAAAATGAAAATAATAAATTTAGTTTCTGTCAAGATTGTTGCATTACAGTGACACCATCTTTAACAATTGGTTTAGTAATAATTGCCATGGTACTATTTTCTATCACTTGAGTAAGACAATCCGTGCAATTCTGATGACCATATGGTACGGTTTTCTACATTGATTTTTTATTCTTCATTGTTGTAGATAATATTTTATGATCTACAATATCACTTTTGTATTGTCTTATGCTCAAAAGTAAACATATGCATGTTCTATTATGCTTAATGAGTTTCACTTTTATGAGTATCCATAATTTGCGTTGATAATCTTGTTCATGGAACAATTATTATTTATTTTCAGTAGGTTTTTTACAAATGGACAAAGGAGACAAACGATGGATGACATATCCTAGGACGAACAATGAGTATATAAATGGACTGGAAGGATTCTTAGATATGGCTTTTGCTCAAACAACTCAAGGAAAGGAAATTGCTTGTTCATGCAAGAAGTGGTGTCATAGATATTGGTATCATAGACATATTATTTATGAACACTTGATATGTGATGGCTTTATTCTGGGATATGTGAAAAGGGTCTTTCATGGAGGGGGAGAATCAACAAGGTTTAACCTAAATGTTGCATATGAAAGTGATGCTGATGATAGTGCATTACACATGCAAGATGATATTGATGGGTTATTGCATGATAATTTTAGAGAAGTCGTTGAAGAATTTCGAACAAATGGTGAGGAGATTGGAGAGGGACCAACTACTGAAGCTAAGAAATTTTATAAATTGGTGGAGGAAGGTCAGCAAGAGTTGTACCCTGGTTGTAAAAACTTTTCAAAACTTTCCTTCACAATCCGATTGTACCTCTTTAAATGCCTTCATGGACTAAGTAATGCAACATTCTCTGATCTTTTAGAGTTATTGAAGTAGGCATTTCCTAATGCATAAATTTCCAAGTCTTTTAATAATGCAAGAAATATAATAAGGGATTTGCGTTTGGATTACAAAAAAATACATGCTTGTCCAAATGATTGTATCTTATTTTGGAAGGACGATGAAGAAGCTAATCAATGTCGGGTATGTGGTGCTTCTAGATGGAAATCTATTGAAGAACATGATACAAATACTGACAGCCAATTCAAGCACTCAATTCCTACAAAGGTGTTAAGGCACTTCCCATTGAAACCTAGGCTTCAAAGGTTGTACAAGTGCTCAGAGACAGCAAAGTTTATAAGGTGGCATATGGATGAGAGTCCTAAAGATGGCTATATAAGGTACCCTATCGATGGTCAAGCTTGGAAGGATTTTGATTTAAGGTATCCCATTTTTTCTCAAGAGCTTCACAATGTAAGATTAGGCTTAGCGAGTGATGGTTTTAACCCCTTTCTATAATGAGCATTGCTCATAGTACATGGCCAGTTGTTTTAATAAACTATAATTTGGCACCTTGGATGTCCATGAAGCCTAAGTATTTGATGTTGTCTTTTCTTATACCTGGCCTGAGAAGTCTAAGAAAAGATATAGATGTTTACTTGCAACCATTAATTAAAGAGTTAAAAGAGTTATGGGAGTTTGGAGTCGAAACTTATGATGCTTTGAGTAAGCAGAATTTTAGGATGCATGCAGCCTTAGTTTGGACTATCAGTGATTTCCCTGCTTATGCTATGTTATCAGGGTGGAGCACTAAAGGACGATTAGCTTGTCCTTCTTGTAATTATGGAACTACTTCTCAGCAATTGAAACATAGTAAAAAGACTGTATATATGGATCATCGCTAGTTCTTAAATGACAATCACCCATGGAGGTTTGAAAAAAAAAAAAAAAAAAAGCTTTCAATGGCAATGTAGAGATGAGGAATGCACCAATTCCTTTGTCGGGCACTGAAGTGTTAGGTTTTACATCTAATTTAGAGATTTTGTTTAGGAAAATGCAAAAAAAAGAAGTATAACACATGTCACCATAACCTAGATCTAATGCATATAGAGAAAAATATATGTGATAACCTGCTTGGGACACTATTAGATATCCTCAGAAAATCAAAGGATCATGTGAATGCTCGATTTGAATTGCAAGATAAGGGCATAAGGAAAGAACTCCATCCTATTAATTCTAGTGATTTTCGTCATGTATATTATGCTAAAGCTTGTTACTCTATGATCCCTGAGGAAAAAATAATCTTTTGTACAGTTATGAAAAATGCAAAACTACCTCAAGGTCGTGCATCAAATATTAACCGATGCGTGCATATCTCAAAGGGGAAGATTTTAGGTTATAAAACTCATGATGCCCATACCTTGATGCATCACTTACTTCAAGTTGCAGTTAGAAAAACTTTACCAAAGCATGAGGCAATTCCTTTTATCAGATTAAGTGCCTTTTTGAGAGGGATATGTAGTAAAATTTTCAAAACAGAAGATCTTGATTATTTGCAAAATGAAATTATTGAAATTCTTTGCCATCTTGAAAGGATTTTTCCACTAAGTTTCTAACATAATGGTACATTTACCAATTCATTTGATTTATGAAATTTGGCTTGAAGGGCTAGTGCAATATCGCTAGATGTATTTCATTGAGAGGTATTTATGTGATTTGAAAAAGTTTGTTCGTAATCGAAGTCATCCAAAAGATTCTATAGCCGAAGGGTACCTAGCTGATGAGTGTCTCACATTTTGTTCAAGATATATGCATGATGGTGTAAAGACAAGACTAACAAGGAGGTCAATGTTTTGGGGAAAAAAGTAATGAAACAAATGAGTCATCTACCTTTTTTCCAAAGATGAGTCATCCTATAGGAGGTAAGAGAAAAAGAAACGGTAATGCAATTTCTTTGGATAATGTTTCTTGGGCTCAAGCACATTGATATATCTTATTTAATTGTGGAAATGAGCAAGTTGAAATGTTTATCAAGTAAAATGCTTTTTCATCAAATTTATTTATTGTTTTTTTATTAATAAATTTAATAGCGTTTACAATTTTAAATTTCACCCATGTAGAGAGCATCAAGAATTGCTAGATACTCAAGGTAAGATGAGTAGATGGGAAAGAGTAAGAAACCATAGTAAAGATTTTATAAAGTGATTTCAAGATAAAGTTGAGCAAGAACAAGTTGCTTCGAACATCATGTAGTTGTCAAAAGGTCCCAACATTGCGGCAAAGAGATATAAAGGATATTTTATTAATAGATTCTATACAAGAGAATATGATGCAATATGTAAAACTTAAAATAATGGAGTTACTATAACATCATGGACAGATAGTTTTACATCTTCAAAATATCAAAATCCTACCAAAGGAGATGTTGTCTACTATGGAGCTATTTAAGAGATCCTCAACATAGATTATTGGGGTCAATTGATTTTGTCATCTTTTAATGTGATTGGTTTGAAGTTAAAGCAAATGACTATAGGCTTACTCGAGTTAACTTTAATAAGTTATGCTATTTGAATGATCCCTTTGTTATGGCATCACAAGTTCATCAAGTTTTCTATGTAGAAGTCCTATTGAAGAAGGATGGCATTATGTTATGGAAAGATTGCCTAGGGATTTGTTTGATCTTGTTGAACAAAGTGGATCGAATGCGCAAAACACATATTAGCATGAGCACACGATACAACCAAATCTTACTGATAGTGATGATATTGAAAATATTAATCTTTCTCAGATGATGAGCCAAGAACAACTGTTGACATGCCTATAAACATGATAAACCCTTGTCATGTAGTAGATGATAGTGATGAAGATTCCGATTTTGATGACATGGATTGGGACTGGATGAATCCATAAGATTCATAAATGTTAATTTTGTAAGTGGTAATTGGAAATAACTATTTTGTGCTATCCAACATGCATGATAAATGAGTTACCCTTCATATGTATTTTCTTTCTAATTTTTATATACATTTGTTTCCTTCTTATTATGAGACTAATAAGTGTTTTTTTTTTTCTTTATTATGGTTCCAAGTGAATATATTAAATGAATAAGCTGAAGAAGGATACTATTAAGAAGTATGCTTCAGGATTGCAAAGGCCATCATCATACTCTCACGGTATTGAGTCACAAAAGCAAGCAAAAAACCAGTTGTCAATATTGTTAAAAAAATAAGCATCTCATGGATCTTCACAACCATACCAGACTCAAGGACGACAAGCTAAAAACTCCATAGGTCATGCTTCAAATTTTTTAAGGATACTAAAAAGAAATCACACATTCCAAGACCTTGAAGTGGAAGAACAGGAGAGAGAACAATTGGAAGAGATTGAAGATAGACATGATTAGCAATTAGGAAATGAATATGGACAATAAAATGAACATTATCAACACCAAGAAGAGCAAGACGAACACTAAGAAGAGCAACTTCATAAGAAGATGAACAAGTTGATGCTCTTGAAAATGAAAAATATCCTAAAGAGACAGGTTTCAAATTATATTTCTTAGCATCACTTAAATGACAGAATGTTGTCTTATTAATTTGAATACATTATTCTCTTATTTTAATTTTTTATGTTGCTGTTATTTTTTGTAAAAATCATTTAGAAAAGAGAAAAACTTGAGGAATAATAGTAATGAAGGAGGTGCATGCTCGATCTGAAGAAGATCATAAACCAATCATTTTGAATAAGTATGATCAACCTATTAGTGACAAGACATTGAATGAGTTTAGTAATTTTTTAGGGACTATGGCTCGGAATGCAACTCTTGCACCATTGAATGTTATGAGTTGGCATAGAATGACCACTAAGTATCAATTGTGGGAATATGTGCAAGCAAGCTAGATATTGTTTTAAACCTTTTTATTATCATTTTAATTTGTTGTATATTCAGGGAAACTAATTGCATTACTCTCATAGAAAAAATATGCAGTTCCTCTATAAGGTAAAAAATGGGTCCTTGAGACGATTGGTGATGATTGGAGGATTTACAAAAGGAAATTGAAGCAATCGCATTATACATAGTATACGACTAATAGAGCAAGATTGTTGAATAGAACAAAAAATGTGCCTGAGGAACAATTTAAATATCTTTTGAATTAATGGAATTCTAATAATGCAAAGGTATAATAGCTTGTTTCATATAATTATTTTTCATGTTGTTAATTTTACATGTAAAATTGAAAAACTAATTATAATTTCTTAAATATGCAGAAAATGTCTATTGTAAATAAGATAAACAGAGGAAAACAAAAGGACAATCATACTCTAAGACCAAAACCAATAGCTAGAGTTCACAATGAATTGGTAAGAATGCTATCTAGTATTCGTTTAATATTATGTAATGGTATTTTCAAATTAATTGTCACAAGTTAAGTGACAATATTCCTTATCATTTCATTTAGCAAAATGCAAAAGAGGATAAAAAACCACCGACTTGTTTGCAGTTGTATATTGCTACTCGAAAAAGAAATCCAAAACGGGTGTACAAACAATCTGATGATGATATACAAAACAAAATTGTAAGTATTCTTGACTGTTTTTTCTTTCTATATGGGATCATTCTTGTTGGTACACATTAAAATATACATCTAAATTGTAATATACACTTTATGGTAATACGCTCGAATGGAGACACTACAATCTCAACAATCTAAAGTTAAAGGAAGTAGTGAAACAATTGATATCTCTTCTGAAGTTATGGGAAAAGAGCATAATGGATGTGTTAAACTTTATGGGAGAGGCGTTACTTCATCTGATTTGAAAGGAAAAGGAGTAGCCAATAAGTCATGTATAAAAGCACCTAAAGAATTTATAGATTCTATCAAAGTAGGATTGAAGGAAGAAATGCAAAGAGATATGGAGGCAAATTGGAATGAAGAATGAAACAACAAAGAACGGAATCGAAAAAGGAAATTATGTCAATGCTCATGTCACAGCTGCAAATGGTTAATCCTAGTTTGAACATTGATCCTAACATTCTAGGTAACTTAGTTCCAACAGCAAGGTCTTTTGGTGACGCTTGTAGTGCACCAAATCAACGAGCTTTGTGCAATATACAATCTTCAAATGGAATGCATAGTCCTTCAATCCAGGTAATTATTAAAAATACACAATATATGGAACATATGCTTATATTAGGAAGGCATGTTTGACTAACAAAAGCTTAAAGGGAGCTTGCCTAAATGCATGTTGGTGTTAACCTTTACTATCAATAATTATTTAAGTTATAACTATCATTGAATAAACATGATGAAAGTTGACAATATACACTAATTTCTTATGGTTGATTGTTTAAGAATAATTATTGATGTTTTGTCAGGGTTTTTATGATTACATATTTGTAAAGTTTTTATCAACAAATATGATGAACTTGTAACTAATTTTATCATTTTCATTTGTTCTTTTGTAGGATGATGATGTTGCACGCAATGGTGTCTAAAGGCGATTCATCAAAAGTTTCACAATATAGCACATTAGAAATATCATTAAATTTCTTCTTATTTATTTTGTTGTTTGATGATTATTTTGGGGTAACTAGTAATTGAAGTGTATTAGACTTACTATTTTGTAAGATGTTGAATATGGAGAAACAATTTTGTTAAGTTTATTAAGAACTTTGTTACTTATGAGATTTCTTAAGGTTAAAAAAATGCAAAGTTATAATATGTGAGTGCTATTTTATTAAGAATTTACTTTAGAACATAATTTTTTTTATAATGACTATAGGTTTCCAATCACCAAATTCTAAAATTATAATTGTTTCTAAAAATTATTATATTCAACAATTTTTTTCATAAACCATTGCCTTTTTTTTTTAAAACTGTTATGTTTGGTTGATAAAAAAGTGTTGCCTTAATTGCAAAAGCTATTGCTTTTAAATGATACAAGCTGTTGCACTAGCTTTCGTAACCGTTGCTTAAAATATTAGATAAACTATTACAAGACTAAAAAAATCGTTGCAATATGTTCAATAAATCGTTGCTTTTGGGTATTAGAATTGTTACCTTTTTTAACTTTAAAACTGTTGCTTAAGAGTGAACTGACAATGGTTTTATTTAGCATTGCAAATAGATGCCATAACCGTTGCCTAATGAAAGGACAACAATGGTCAAATGCATCGGATATAAAACCATTGCCTCAAACTAAAGGCAACAGTTTAAAAGTCAATAGTAACAATTTGATACCATTGCAAAAAACCTAAAATGTTGTTGTGTTAATATCAAGTATTAGGAACTTCATCAAGATAACTCGGTCAAGTATTGAGAGCCTTAGCTTCATCAAGGCAACCCGGGACTAAGAGTTGACTAGTCCCAATAGAAAAGAAAAGCAAAAGCAATAATAATAAGAGCAAGTTAGAGGATGTTAGTGAGCATTAGGCTCTGAAAATATATAGATATTGTAAGCTATCGTTTTCTTAGCAACCTAAATTCGGTTTCGGAGATTGGAACCGAAAACCGAAAACCGAAACCCTAAAAGAATACTCTAGGACTAGTTAGACCTGGAACCCTAAGTATGGTAATCCCGTGAACAAAACCCTGGAACTATAGAAATGAGTTAGCTCTAGAATATAGCTCTAAATAATTTATCAAAACATAAAAAGATCATATTTCATAAAAATTCATTCGTTTCAGACCCGATTAGGATCTGTTCTCGAAAACCGGTCCCTAGGACTCAAAAATAGAAATATATTATATAGGACTCGTTAGAACCGAAATTTAATAAGGAATTCAAAAATATAATTATAAAAATTTTTCAGTTTATAAAAATTACTACTATAGCTTTTTATCGTATTTTCATTACTATCGGTAATTTAATTGTCTAATCTACTTTTTTTATTTCTATCACACAATTCACCAAGAACAACTACCCATACCCTATTCTTACATCCTTACACATTTTTCTTACATCCTTACAACCTATTCTTATAATCTTACATCATTTCCCTTACAAATTTACCTTTCAAATATATTTTATTTCTTAAAGTTACTTATTAAATTTGAATTTTATTACACAAAACAAACTCAAATCTCTCTTTCTCCTCCTTGCATGAATCCGATGCCCCTCCCTTGTCCTCTCTCTCATTTGTTTGATTTTTCTTCAATTAATTAATCACACAAAACCCTTTTTTTTCTATATAAACTCTCTTTTTCCTTTCATTTTTCACTTTTCTCTCTTTTCTCTTAAATAAACTTTTACAAATTTTTCTCTCCCTCTCTTGTGTTGCCGTGAGCCCCCTTCACACACACACACACACACACACACATATTATTTTTTCTTCAAGTTTTCTAGCTGCATGCATTTAATAGGTAATAGATCTATACCCTATCACAATAAAACATGTCATGGCAAGATCATACATGTGTGGTTCCATCAAAAATGCCCATGAGCTTTATGCTAGGGATGTGGAAATATTAAAACATGATATTCTTGCCATCACAATGTATGGATCTTGTTATTTAAGTTGTTTTATTATTATTTTGCTATATTATTGCTTTATGTTGTTCTTATGGATATTTTGTATATATACTCTTTCATTAAACTCATCTACATGGTATCTATGTTGCATTTGTATCCATGACATGAATAATATAGTGGATCTATTTGTTTAGAGTACATAAATGCCATAAATTTTTGTCTCATGTACATAAAAGACTTGTAGTAGCTTGATAATAATGAGAATATGTTAAAAAGTTCAAGATCTATTTAAGTTTCAACAAAAATGATTTTTGGAAATTTGGATGAAAAAGAAACCTATTTAGAAAACCTATTTTCCAACTCCAAAATGAAAATCTTGCATGTAAAATGAAGGGCTTAGATGATAGGTATCATAAAAGAATGATTTTTATAAGTTGAGCTTTGTTTTACTAAGAGAAATTTTCGAAACAAGAAAAGGGTTATAAAAGATAAGTTAGAACTTGTTTCAACCCCAATAAGAGCTTGAAATTCGTAACTAGAGTGAAATGCCAAGAAAACACCTATTTTTTAACCATAAAACAAGAGTTTTATTAAAGAAATGGAAGCCTTAAGGAGTAGGTTTGGTTATGACTTAATTTTATAAAGATTAAATGGATTTTACACAAGAAATAATCTCAAAAATAAGTTTCAAAATTCGGATATAAAAATTACCCCCATTTAAACACCTATTTCCAATGGCCAAAATGAGAATTTTGATAGAAAAATAAAAGCCTTAGGAAATAGATGTAATGTAAACTTGATTTTGATAAGAGTAAATGGATTTTATCAAAGTATAAATCTAAAACAAATGAAGGATTTCCAAGTATAGATCAAACAATATTTTCATTTCCTAAAAAATTGTGTAAAATTCATCACTAGGCAAAACTCATTATATCTCCTAACTCTTAAATGAAGAATTTTATTAAGATAATAAAGGTATTAGGTATATAGGTCATCAAGGCTTTATATTCGCAAAAAATATAGATGATTTTCAAAGAGATAAAGCTAGTTTTTCTCAACTAAGTGTTCTTAAAGTTGTTACAAAGTAAAGGTTTTCCAAAAATTCTTTTTAAACAAAACCATTAAGGATATACATGTAGATAGCTCATATCATGTTATTCATGATAATAACTTTAGATATTGCATACACATGTAATATACTTGTTAGAAACAATGCAAATTTCATAAAACAATTTCGGAAGTGCAATTTTTAGCTACTGATCAGATCTGATCCGAGATTTTCAAGGCTTAAAAGTTTTCAAAACTTAATAATAACATTATAAATAGATATATCATTCAAAGTAGATAGAAATCAATAGTTTATTTGTGAAATTCAAGTTAAAATGACCAAGTTATAGCTGTTATAAGTTGGAATTTCCATCTACCATGAAAATTATGAACTTAAGAGTTTTTATTTAATAGGTTGGAATTAGTTATAGTTTGAAATACTCATTTGCCTATATCTTTCGTTTAGGTGACTTTGAATTGAGGGAATTCTTGTTTTTGGATTACTACTATTAGAGACCGATGTCCATGGCCGTGTGAGTTCACTTTCTTTAAATTACATTGTCACGCCCCAAAGGGTACCCTAGACGCGACAGTCCATCACACTCGATATCTAAACTCAAGTATGACAACTTTGGTCATTTCATGAGTTTAAACACCGGGTGTGAGGCTCACGTTTAATATATAGAGAACCATACTTTGAATCAAAATAGCTTAAGGAGACATATATAGCAATAAGAATGTAAATCATAACAGTTATAACAAGAATAACCTATTACATGATCTAAGGGGCATACTCCCGTCAAAATATTAAGAGTTCTTAGGTCCATAAAAGTCTCTTACATCAACTATTATATATATAGATTAAGGAGATTCAACTAGAAGTCTATGCCTAAATCTAGGTCTCAACTTCTTCAAAAAGTTTTTTAAGGTCCAAAAGCTGTAACTGAGGAAAATGGCGTCTCAGAGATAGCCATAAATATTCATACTGCAATAGAAAACTATAGGGGTATAAGCTTACGAGCTTAGTGAGTTTCACTTCCAAAATTAAATACTCAACAAACAATATATATATATATATATATCACGCAAGTTATATTAACAACCATATGAAATGCATAAGCACGTGAGCATACAATACATAAGACTTTCCGAGAGTCTTATGTTGAATGGATTTACACCATCCATTCGGGGTTAGGTGTTTAGGCCCATACGACAATAGATTTCAATTTTTCTCATTTACATTGTGGTTGATACAGGAGCCCTCCTACACACATTTTCAATTCCGGCCCTTACGCCAACATTCGAGTTTACAAGCCTCTCGTTGCCCAGCTATTATGCCTTCTTCCCATAAAGGTATAATAACAAATACAATGTGACTCATATATGATATGCATGGTCAATTTGATTATAAGATCATGGCATATTAATTAACAATTTATGGGCGATCATAAATATTGCAGACACTTCAATTATATATTAAATCATACAAATATTTACAATAAGCTCATTTTGATATTCTTGTCATCAATTCACCCAAGTAGAACTCTCATACACACAATCAAATTTTTATCTTGCCCAAATTCTAATGCCACTAACATTACAAACACAATCACAAGCATATAATTTAAAGATAGTGAACTCACTTTATAGTGGCGCGAAAATCTACTTAATCGTAATAGTCCTCGAGAAGGTCTAGTCCATCTTCCAAGTCTCCTAATCAAAAGAAATAACTCTAATGAGTATTTCTATGAAGTTTGAATGAACTTATAAATTATATTCTAACAAGCTCATCAAAATTCATCGAATAGGAAATTCTAACTTAAAACGGCCATAACTTGGTCATTTTAACTCAAAATTTTATGTATTATATACCGATTTCTACCTATTCAATGAGAGCTATCTATTTCTAGAGTTATTTCCAACAAACAAGGTCGTTTGGTCCATGAACAGTAGGGTACATAATACTATACGAATTTCCCATTCCATAATTCAGCTCCTAATTTCAAACCAAGCTTCATACTAAAGCTTTGATAGATACTTAGCTATCACTATATCTTGTAAGACTCTATTATATACATACATAAATCAAAATCATGCATGATTTATGGGTGTTGGTAAAGCTATTTCCTCATGTACTTAGATAATGCTTGATAGGATATATAAGACAATATTTTCCTAACTTTGTTTCTACCAAGTGCATTATGTCTACATGCAAAATTGATAATCTATCATCATGAAGGTCACGAAATGAACTATCTATATGTATATTATTAATGATATGATATCAAAAATTCCTTTAGAAAACTTTTGCTTTGCAAAACTTTTGAAACTTCAAAACTTAAGAAAACTAGTTCTATTTCTTGCAAAATCACACTTGTTCTTACCAAAACTTTTCCCCAATGACCTATATGTCTATCACCTTCTTTACTTTAATGAAATTCTTTGTTTTGGAGTTGGAAAATAGGTGTTTACATAGAGGGTTTACCTAAGTACGAATTTTACAAGATTTTCAAGGAATGAAAACATTGTTTAATCTACCTTTGGAAAACTTTCCTTGTTTTAGGAATATACTTTATTAAATATCACTTATCCTTATCAAAAGTAGGTCTTTATTACATGTATTCCCTAGACTTTCATTTTTCCATAAAAAATCATCATTTTGGCTTTTAGAAATAGGTGTTTAAATAGTGATCATTTTCAAATCCAAATTTTGAAAGTTTCATTTGAGATTGTTTCCTTTGTAAAATTCATTTAATCTTTCAAAAATCATTCCCTAATCAAACCTACTCCTTAAGGCTTCCATTTCTTTAATAAAAATCTTGTTTTGGGGTTGAAAAATAGGTGTTTACACTTTAAGCTTCACTTATTACGAATTTAAAACTTGTTATTGGGATTCGAAACATAACTTTAGTAAACCTTTCCTTATTTTGGAAATATTCCTTAGTAGATCTAAGCTTTTCTCTTCAAGATCACTCATTTATGATATCTATTCCCTAAGCCCTTCAATTATAATGTAAAATACACATTTTGAAGTTGAAAATCGGAATTTTCAAAAATCATTTTTGTTGAAACTAAAGTAGATCTTGAGCTTTCTAACATTTTCCTACTATCATCATACTACTACAAGTTATTTATATATATAAAACAAAAGCCTAAGGCATTTATAAACTCAAAACAGCTAAATCTAGTTTATTATACTAGTTATAAATACATGAACACTATGACTATTATGTAGATATGGCTAGATGATGAATACATACACAAAACATTAATAATAACAACATATCTTAACAATAAATCAAGGAATAGCAAAATAATCTTAAATAACAAGATCTACTACATTGTGATGGCAAGGATCTCATGTTCAAGTGTTTCCACATCCTTAGCTTAAGACTCAAGGGGATTTTTAGGTGGAATTACACATGAATGATCTTGCCATTACATGTTTTTAAGATAATGAAGTGTAGGTCTATTACATATTTAGTGTTTGGATCAAGAAAACTTGAAGAAAATAAAAGTGTGTGTGTGTGCAAAAAGGGAAGGGGCTCACAGCATTTGAGAGGAGAGGGGAGAGAGTTTTAAAAATTTTCTAAAGAGAAAATGAAGAAAGAAAGAAAGTGAAATGATGGAGGCATAAAGGGGTATTAGTAGAAAAAGAATTTAAGGTTTGTGTGATTAAACAAATGAAAGAAAAATCAACAAATGAGAGAGAGCAAGGGGGAGGGGGCGTCGGTTTGGGGAGTATGGGAGAGAGAGGGATGTGTGTTATGTAAGTTTCAAAATTAAATAAGTAATTTAAGTTGTAAAAGTTGTATTGGAAAAGTAAATTGTAAGGAAAATGATGAAATATTGTAAGAATAGGTTGTAAGGATGTAAGAAGTAGAGTATGAGTGGTTGTACTTATGAATAGTAGATTAGAAATCGAAAAGTAGATTAAACAATTAAAGTACCGGTAGTAAAGAAAATACGATAACAAGGTTATAACTGTAACTTTTATAACTCAAAAAATTATATAACTGATATATTTGGAAATCTTATGAAATTACAAGTCTAACAGTATTAATATCATATATTTAATATCTCGAGCCTCGGGACTCTTCCATAATGCAGAACACACAAAAAAGACAGAGCAAATCCTCTCATTCTCAAATCTTCTCTCTATTTCATAAACACTTTCACATTCTCCAAATCCAAAACCTCTTCCACCAATATCCCTCAGTCTTTGGTATCCCTCAAAATTGCAAACAAGCATTCTTATGCTTCTTCTTTGAGGTAATTTTCACAATGCTTTAATGTATTTTCTTCTTTATGTTCATAATGTTTTTTATGTACATATTTCTTTGTAATCCAAAATTATGAAATAAATCAAATTATCTGTTTCTTTATCTATCCCTTATATGCTTTCTTTCTATGTTTAATTTATTGTATGTTCGATCCTTTTTTAATGGTATCAGAGCCAAGGAGTTAGCATTTGATCTTTTTATAAATTATTAATTAATTTGTGGCAGACGATTACCATAGGTAGTGATATAAAATTATAATACATTTCACTTGGGACGATTACCATTAGTGGTGATCCTAGAAGGTGGCAAGCCTACTAAGGCCTGGCGTAAATCCCACAAAGTGGTAGCAAGAAGGTCATAAATTGGAAGTCACAATATGGGATAAAGTAGTCATGTGATAATGGATTATAGGGTTAGATAAAGTAGTTTAACAAAATTATGAATAATTTATTAAGAAGAACAATGTCTTCTTCTAGCTTTGCTCCCTCAGAGCAAGGGTCAGAAGATAATATGTTAAATAGAGACGAAATCTATATGAAGGATTTTGATGAAGCCATAGATAATTGGAACATTCCAAAGTTGGCTTACAATGAAATTTATGAAATGAAAAAATGGAAACTTTTTTCTAAAAATGATTATGTTATAGCCACAGAAGAAAAGGATGTTCTAATCTCAGATGGCTTAACAACAATGGAAATTCTTAATAAGAATTCAATTAAAAAATATGCAAAACAATAGGTTTAATCCAAGTAGGAGCCAAACCTCTTACAAAATTAGGATTAGACACTTCAATCTTAATGGTGCTTAGAGACTTTAGGGAATTGGAGTATGAATGTTCAATTCATGCGGCAATTGAGACTAGCCTAAGCAATGGTCCAATTCAATTTTAATTGTCATTCTAATGTCACGATAGGACTTAGAGACAAAACCATAATGAAGTCTTTAATCTTACAGATAAAGACACACATTTACAAAATGATGGAAGGATCACTTCCAATGGCGGTAATATACAGAGTATATTACAAATTAATGAAAACAGCTTTTGGATCTAAGGCTTTTAAGGTCGATACGAGAGGACAAACCTTATTAATCCAAATAGATCTTTCAAAAGCTAATGTTTCTATTCCCAGAATAATTCAATGGAGTCAAATTAATTTGCCTCAACAATAGGAAGTTGACAATCCACTTCTAAAAAGGATTGTATATAATGCTGAACCCTCTAGCATTATACAACACCAGGAAGGAAAGGTAACCGTTCAATTCTCTAGACAATCTTTAGATCTTCCAAGGAATAATGCGGAAATTAGACCTATACATTCTGATACTTCCAAGTGTTTTGTGTATCTACCTCTTCCACAGGTTATCATTCCTCCACGTCCACAAGATTTACCCCCACATGTAAATCTTCCACAAATTCCTAATCCTTCTTTAATAGGATTAGTTAATGAACAAATTGGTCTACCAAGAATGGTTTACCAACAACCTAATGAACCTACTTACGAAGAACCAAATGCTTCAGGAATAGGAGATCCAGAACTCAATACATTAGAAAAACCCTTCGAACCTGACAGGGATTTTCTAAACAATGAATTTGGATCAACCAAAAATGAGAAAGTTAGAAATTAGTATTTCAAAACCTTTTCTAATTATAAAAATGAAATCAAAGATAAATATTAAAAATTCATGTTTGATAATGAAATCCAAATATTATTCTTTGATTGGTTCCAAGAATATTATTTGGCACCAAAACAAATTAATGTTATAAACCACTGTTTTAAATGGCAAATAGGAGATGATCAGGTAACACAATCTAATCATCCTCCTTTGATCAAATTAAAACAAGTTTATAAGAACAATGAAATAACTTTGGCACCCTTCAAAAATTCAGAAAATTAAGAAACTAGAGTTAGAAAAATAATTGAACAAAATAACTACACTAACCAACATCTACATACTATAGGTAAATAGTTGGATAGGATGGAAGTTATTATGGACAATAACCACAATGAGATTAGGATGCCTAAAAACCCTTCTAAAGAACTTTTGAAAGCTTTAGAAGAAAAGAAATTTAAGGCACCACTAATCAAAACTTTTGAAGCTCCTAAAAATCCTTCTAAGGAATTTCTAAAAGCTTTAAAAAATATGGAGACATCTTCATCTAATAAGTTTAAAGGACTTATTATTCAAGATTCTCCTACTGAAAATTAAAATGTTCTTTCTAAACTAACAGTGTTTTAGAAAACTCTTCTATAATAGAAGATTTAATTGATCTAAACATCAACAAATCTTCAAACAATGTTATCAATATAATTTCTTGGAAAGAACCCTAGAAACTCTATTATTAGAGAGCAATCCTTCCTGATCTCTTATTGGAAGAAAATGATGAAAACAAGTATCAAAATAAATATTATGCAGGATCTACCTATGAATGGAACATAGATGGAGCCAGAACAGATAATATTAAATGTTCTTAACCAAATGATAATGTTTTCAAATACCAATAAGACCAATGATTCATTAGATGATCATCAAATCGCCTTAATGATAATTTTCGGTTTTACTGGATAATTAAAAGGCTAGTGGGATAATTATCTCAATGAAGAACAAAGAGATTTCATTCTTACTTCCTACAAAGTCGATGATGTGGGATCTAAAATCTTAGATGAAGAGAATAAACCTATACAACATATGTTTCACTCTCTAATCTTCTCTATTAGTCAACATTTCATAGGAGATCCATCTCACTTCAGAGATAAGTCACTAGAATTGTTGTCTAATATGAAATGTAAATCATGAGGACAGTTTCGCCAATATAAGGATGTATTCTTCCAAAGACTCCTCCTTAGAAATGATTTTAATTAATCATTTTGGAAAGAAAAATTTTTCGCTGGTTTACCTAACCTAATAGGTGAACAAGTTAGAAACAAAATCAGAGATGATAATAATGGTGAAATACCATATGATTCACTTTTTTATGGAGAACTAGCCTCCTATGTTAACAAGATTGGAACCAATCTTTGCACAAACATAAGGCTACAAAAACAAATGAAAATGAACAGAGACAAAAACACCAAAGTCTTGGTGATTTCTGTGCTCAACATGATCCTTCTTTTGAACAACAAAAGAAGCAAACCAAATGTTTAGATTGCACTTCTCATAAGAAACCTAAAAAGAATTTCAAAAGAAATTCCAAAAATTTTAGGAAAAACATGAGAAGAATGATAAGACCAAACCTTATAAAAAATAAAAAGGAAAGTCTTACAAAAAACTAAAATGTTTTAAATGTGGAAAAATTGGTCATACAGCTAACCACTGTAAGATCAATACCAAAATCAATGAATTAAATCTTGACGAAGAAATCATTGAGAAAATCATGCAAATATTTGTAGAAGATCATCTACCATATACAGATTCATCTTCAGAATCATCTTCTAACATTGAAACCGAATGAATCCAAGTCAATGATATTGATTCAAATTCTTCCGATGAGATTTATGTTCTAACTGAGGAATAAAAAGAAATTATTCTTAAATTAGAACAAATGTCTGAAGAAGAGAAAAATAAATGCATTAAGAATATAGAGAAGAAAAGTACTTTTGTACCAAAACTTCCCTATGACCTTAATGAAATCCTTGAAAAAGGACCAATGAAACATAAATCAATTTCTGTCAATTATCTTCATTCTGAAAGCAAAATTCAGAAAGAAGAAATAAAGAATTAGAAAAAGATGCAATCAGACTTACAAAAGAATTTTATTGAATTAAAACAAATTGTTTAAAACAAAAAGAATCTGATTCTCAGTCTGATAATGATGAAGATCCTAAAAAAGGACCAAGATCTTCTAAAATCTGTAAATACGGAAATAAATAGGAAAATATAATGAATTATGAATCATGAGATGATATAGGATGAGTTTAAGGTCAAAACAAGTAAGTTGTAAAGGTTTAAGTTTAATTGTATAATGAATATTAAAGTTCGAATTTCTGCAATTTTTAACAGATTCAATGCCACATCCTGGAGAATCTACGCCGCCAGCATAGAGATGGCGTAGGAAAGGAACAATAGCGTTTTTCTTAACGCTGGGTGGAACACCACCGGTGTGCACGAGGGTTTCTTTTAGCACCAGCTAGGAACGCTGCTGGCGTAGGACATGGATTTGTTAGCATATGTAGTGGGATTTGCCAATGTAAGTTGTATGCCGCCAAGATTTAAACGTACGCTGCTGGCGTATGACCAATTTCTACAACTACGAGATGCGAAAAACAGTTTTCGATAGAATTTCTTTTATCATATTTTCCTTCGTATAAGAGAGTTTTGAAGTATTCTTGGAGATGTAGGATTGGAGAATCATTTGGAGTGTGTTTTTGATCCAAAGTAAGTGATTTTAACCTTCTTTTATGGATTATATACGAATTCGTATGAGTTTGCTTAGGGTTTTGTTGTGTTCTTGAAGGAAAAACGTGGGAAAGATTTAGATCTCGGATTAAATCTGTCTCAGTTGGATAAGGAGTGAATTTTGTTATTAAGACAAGTAAGTATAATATTCTCATATCAGATTTATACAAATTTCATGCAAATTTTAAGGAGTTTATGATTTATTTGCATGAAGGAAACCCTAGATTTGGTTGGGATCCGAATTTGTGGATGTAAGTTGGGTTTTGGTGATCTAAATCAGTAAGTTTCGTCTTTTCATTGATGAAATTAAATAATGTGTGATTAGATTATCGTTATATGTTCTTGTTGTCATATAATATTAGGGTTTCAGTAAAATATTCGGAATTTGTGGAGTTTTGTGCGGTTCGTTGTTGTTTTTGAGGATATTTATGGAGTTTAATCAAAGTAGACGATGCAGATAGTGGAGATTTCTTTTCAAGTTAGGATTTCTGGAAGATTCATGTCTATTAGAAAATGTTGATAATGTGTTCATATCTATTGATAGATATATATATATATATATATATGTATGTATGTTGTAACAGGATATTTGGAGTTTGTGGAATTGTTGTTAGTATGGATATAGGAGTTTGTGGAGTTCGGGTTGTTTTTATTGTTATTGATATCGGATTTGAGGATTTGAGTTGTGTTCCTGAAATTGAGAAAGGTACGACCAATCCTTGCTTGCTGTTTTTACCTGCAAGTTTAGTATTTATTGAATGCTTATAGGAACAAAATTTCTTAATAAACCTAATTATTATTCGATTTAATAATTGTATTTTTGGTTATGCTTGGCTTTGACTAGTAAAGACCTGACTGATAGTGATACTAGTGAGGTACCCTAATGATCTTGGTGTGAGCTTGTCTCTAGTGGACTCGTGCCTTGATATGATTTCGGTAGAATTAGGTGTTTTAGATTCGGGGTGTTTGGGGAGTACCCACTCATCCATATATGTATATATGATTATTATTTTCAAAGAGTTGTTTGTTTTTCAATGGGGTTTGAGTAACTCCAAGTTCAGGATTAGAGTATACCTAATACTGAACTATGTTGTTTTGTTGGCTTAAGAAAGATAATAATATGACTATTTGCATTAGTTTAAGTTGCATGAATTATTTACCTGTTGTCTGTGCATATGCATTTGTTTTTGGATTGAAGTTATCGTACTGGGCGTCACCGCTCATTCTTTTAAATTTTAGGTACAAGTGAAGAAGATATAGTATATGATCTTTCTGGATATGAGTTATTCTTTGATAGTGGGGATGGCGATAGTGGACCCGACTACCCAGCAGAGAGCTAGTCTTCAGATATCAAGATTTGCTAAAGAAAAGACATGTTTAGATCATTTAATTTTGTAGTTAGATGTTTATGTTGGTTTTAAATGAAAAGATTTTTATGTAAACAGTTTTTAGTTTCTGTTGAATTTGTTGGCTATGATGTCAACTTGGATTTTATGCTTGAACAGGAGTTTACGTTTTATGAAGTTATTGTTTTTTTAGGTTTCGAATCCTATGAGATACTCTATGTGTGTTTACAGGTGATAATTGTATTATTGTGGATAATAGAGCCTTTGCATGTCCTATATAAGAGGGGATACATGGCGAGTTGCAATGCCTTATTTTAGGGCGTTACAAAATCAATGAAGATTATCTATTACATCTTGTAGAAGTTACTACAAGAAAATGGATAATCAACATAAAACTCAGAATCAACAATGAATTCATTTTTAAAACAATTGCTTTATTTGATACTGGAGTAGATTTGAATTGCTTAAGAGAAGGGTTAGTCCCTACATAATATTTTGAGAAAACAACCAAGTCTCTTAAATCTGCATCAGGTAACAAATTGCAGATTGAATTCAAAATATCGGATGTAGAGATAATAAAAGATAAAGTCTCCTATAAATCAGCTTTTATTCTTGTCAAGAATCTTAAGCAAAATGTGATTTTAGGAACTCCTTTTATTACGCTCATATAACCATTCATTATCAGTAATGCAGGTATTGAAACGAAATTTATGGAGAAAAAAGTTGTCTTCAATTTTGTTTTAGAACCTAAAACAAAAATTTTAAATGAATTAATAGAAATTCAATCTCTAAATTGAATTATCTTATCAAAAACAAAGAAAAACATACAAGATGACTTAATATTTTGTAAAATAGAAAACCAACTTTCAAGCAGATCCTTGAAAGAAGGAATTTCTAGATTACAAAATGAAATTGTAAAAACCATATATTCTTCTTTACCTAATGCTTTCTGGGATAGAAAATGTCATATAGTTGATCTGCCTTATGAAAATGATTTTCATGAAAGGAATATTCCAACTAAGGCAAGGCCAACTCAAATGAACAATGATGTCCCAAAGCATTGTAAAAATGAAATTAATGATTTATTGCAAAATCCATTAATAAGGAAAAGTAAATCTCCATGGAGTTGATAAGCCTTTTATGTTAATAAAAATGCTGAAATTGAGAGAGGAGCACCCAGATTGGTGATCAATTATAAACCTCTCAATGCTGCACTCAAATGGATTAGGTACCCAATACCTAACAAAAGAGATTTACTAAACCGTCTTCACAATGCAAGAATCTTCTCAAAATTCGACATAAAGTCTGGATTTTGACAGATTCAAATCAAAGAATCTGATAGGTATAAAACTGCATTTACTATCCCTTTTGGCCAGTATGAGTGGAATGTAATGCCTTTCGGATTAAAAAAATGCTCCATCTAAATCCCAGAGGGTAATGAATGAAATTTTTAATGATCTTTCCAACTTCATAATAGTTTACATTGATGATGTTTTGATCTTCTCTCTAAATATGGATCAACACTTCAAGCATGTTAAAACATTTATGAATGTTGTTAAGAAAAATGGTCTTGTTGTTTCTCTAACAAAGATATCTCTTTTTCAAATGAAAATTAGATTCTTGGGATTCAACTTCCACAATGGAACTATATTGCCTATACAAAGGTCAATAGAGTTCACCTCGAAATTTCCCAATGAAATTAAGGATAAGAATCAACTCCAAAGGTTCTTAGGAAGCCTTAATTATATTGTGGATTTTTTCCCAAACCTAAGTATAATATGTAAACCATTACATAATAGGTTAAAGAAAAATCCAACCCAATGGTCTGAACAACATACCAATGTTGTAAAGACAATAAAAAACAAAATTAAGGAAATCCCTTGCCTTCATATTGCACATCCATCCCTACCAAAAATAGTAGAGACTGATGCTTCTAATATAGGTTATGGAGGAATTCTTAAACAAAAAATAAAAGATAAAGAATGCATAGTTCAATTCGTATCCAAACATTGGAACGAATGTCAAATGAACTATTCCAAAATTAAAAAAGAAATTTTAGCCATACTTTTAACAATTTCTAAGTTTCAAGGAGATTTGTTAAATTAAAATTTTCTTTTAAGGGTTGATTGCAAATCAGCCAAAAATGTTTTACAAAATGATGTTAAAAATTCAACTTCAAAACAGATTTTTGCTAGATGGCAATCAATTTTATCTTGTTTTGATTTTGAAATTGAGCATATCAAAGGCTCATCAAATGCTCTTCTTGATTTCCTTACTTGTGAATTCTTACAAGGAGATGCCTCTTAAAAAGGAGAAAGGAAAATAGAAGGAAGTCCCAAAAAAGGGACTAACCAATGTCAGTTCATGGCTTCAAGCCACTGCCCCTAATGTCCACAATGTTCCAAATCTTCCTCTGAAGATTAATGAAAACTCATCCCAGATGGCCAGTCAGTCATCTAATGAATCTGGTCTTCAACCAGATATTTCAAATGTCATACCCAGGATTTAATCAAAGCAATACAAATGGCTTTGAGTCAATCCAACACCGTAATGGACCTAGAGGCACAACATACACCATCACCATCATTGGCACTTGTGTCAAAATGTGATATACAGGAAGAAATTCCAATGATAGAGGAAGTGAAACCTTTAACCAAGAAAAAATTTCACATACAGGAAGAAATTCCAATGATATAGGATGTGAAACCTCTAACTAATAAAAAATCACACCAAAATGTTTCAATGACTGAGGCAACTTCTTCCTCCAAGAAAGAAATAGTCCCTCAGAAAAATGTTCAAAAATCAAGATTTTTCATCAAAGAATTTTTCAAAAATATCATCACAACGGAAAAAGATGTTTTTGAAAATGATCCTATTACATTTGCCAGAAAAATATTTTTCTGACAAATTCAATTATGTTCCATATGATTTTTACAAAAATATGGAATTCTATGAGAAAATCTTAATTGAAACTAAATCGGTTTCCTTTATGCATTTTCAACAAAATGGAGTAGTCCTCTACTCAACTACCCGAATTCACAAAGTCTTAAACTTTACTGAATGAACAACCAAATATGGCCAACCTTATGACCCAATTAAATTTCAAGTCTCAGTGACCAATGCTCAACCCAACCACCGCATGCAATTTAGTTATTATGAATACAAGCAAGCATGATGGAATACCTTCCTTTGTTCAAATGAATCACAATCTCATACATGGCTTGTCTTCTTTGAAAAACGCTCATCCTAAAACCTATCCTACTAGTTTGCACACTGGTGGGAATAATTTGGAGCCATTAACAAGATCATTCATCAAAATGCACAAAAAGGATTCAATGCCTTTCTAAAAAATTATGTCTTAAAACCCCATGAAACATCTTTTAGAAAGGAAATGTTTTATTTCATGCATATTAGTGTTTTTGGGTAATGGCCTAGTTCTATGAATTTAGACCACTAAGGGTAGAAACTATCCTCACCAGAAGATACAAGGTTAAATGGTGGGATAGCTTCAAAATGTGGGACAAAGTTGAAGAGAATGCTATACTCAAATGGGTTGATAGCCATTCAACAAATGTCTCAACAATGGTTTCACAACAGACTCCCTTTTTCCATGATAAGGGATTCTTAATGTCCACAATATCACAAGCCAAGACACAAGAACAGGTGAAGAAACTTCTGGAAATGGCCTTGGCAAGTATCAATGAATCAAGCGTTGGGTTTGCAACTGAAGGAAGTTCAATTCACAGCGGGGATACAAATGAAAATGACTGCTATGGAATAGACATAACATCCATAGAATAGTCATTACCGAAAGAGTATACGACATGTGTATACCTTTTAAATTAATGTAATGAGTAGAGTATATAACATATATATACCTACTGTAACCAGGTGTACAAAACACATACATCAACAATGTATCACAAGAATCACTAGAGAATTCACCAAGGTAAAACCACCGAAAGGTGATACGGTAATTCTTAGGATTTCTTGACTTTTCACTATTCACTATAGTGAATTGTCTGCCATAATGGTATTGTATTCAGTATAACCCGTGACTCTCCACTATTCACTACAGTGGATTGTCGGCCACAATGGTACTGTTCACCACCGTACAACCCGAGTTCTCTTTCCTATATAAAGAGGACTCTTCCATAATGCAGAACACATGAAAAACACAGAGCAAATCTTCTCATTCTCAAATCTTCTCTCTATTCATAAACACTTCCGCATTCTCTAAATCCAAAACCTCTTCCACCAATATCCCTCTGTCTTTGGTGTCCCTCAAAATTGCAAACAAGCATTCTTATGCTTCTCCTTTGAGGTAATTTTCATAATGCTTTGATGTATTTTATTCTTAATGTTCATAATGTTTTTAATGTTTTTTATGTACATATTTCTTTGTAGGACTTTTTCTAATATCTCTCGTATTAACTAACTAAGTAGCTGGTATTGAATGTCATCTTGGGTTGTTACTTGCTTTTGTTCTTTGGTTAGTGTCCTAGAATTGCATGATAAAATCTAAATGGTGTAGTTTTACTTATCATTTAACTAGGAATTCATGTGTTAGATTAGCATAAGGTTCTTTGTAAGGGTTAGTTAGTTAATCTCTAAAACTTGACTAATTGTATAGTTTTTCATTCAATTTTCTTGAAGGCTTAATTCATTTCATGATAGAAGTCCAATTGAACTTATTGAATTATAGTCCCCTTATATGTTTATTAAAAAAAATTATGTTAAGTCGTGGAGGTTCGATGAGTTTCCTTTAAAATCTGGTCACCTAAGGTGGTTTGGTTTAGGATTGGCTGATTGACAAAATGCACTTGACAAGAGAAATATTGTTCAACGAGTCTCGTAGCTTGGGTAATCAAGCTCGCGGGATGCCCCCCTAAGGCGAATAACTTCTATTAACTTGGGTGACGAATTTGGATTATTGGCTAAAAGCTCGCTACATGGGTTGCAAGATTTATCAAAAACTAGATAATTGAAAAATATACATACATACATACATATACATATATATATATATGAATATTAGGAGGAATAAAAATTGAGGATGTATGGACTATTGCTTGAGATGATAGAGGTTATATAGATGATTAAGAATTCCTATACTCTCATGTTAAGGAGATAGGACTGGTTAATTCTCTTTTACTTAGTGATCTTATGTTAGATTTTTCAATCCGTAAATGTCCGTTTAAATGATGATAGTAAAGGCTAGATTATTCTAATTAGCCTTGGAATTCTAGCATAATTAATTGAAGAGCATGTCAAAGCAAATTGGGCAAGACAACAACGCATCTGATGTGTGAAGTCACTTAATGGAATTTATAAACTCAATGAAAGATACATTTGCTTTTATTTATCATAAACGAATGCACATGTGATTTATTTTCCTAACATGAGGCCAAATTCTATTTTACTTTTTTTATCAACTCGTTTGCTTGAGGGCAAATAAAGCTTAAATGCAGGGAGGTTCGATAGGGCTTATTAACTCTATTAAATTAGGGCCAAATTATGTCTAATTATGCTTCTGTTTGTGTTTACAATAAAGGATTTTATACTAAATCTTTGGATATATTCATTTCAAGTAACTAATAAAGAAAAGCCAACACTTAAATGAAAATAAATTAGGCTTAGTGAAAAAATACCACTTCCAACTTATCACACTTGTGATTAAGCTAGTGATCTATTCGAGTGAGCATTTAAAGGCAATTATGGGCATGATTAAGGAGAAAATGGAGTATAGAGGAGATAATAGCCCTTGATACGACCGTAACCAAGGTGGTGATCTCTAGTAATTATGTAAATGAAGCTTGATGTAGTCATTATCTAAAGAAAAGGAAGAAAACATGGTGTTGATCATGATCTTCATCATGGTTGTGACAAACAAGGGAGTGATTTGCAGCAATATGATAAATACTTGATCACAAGCGTTATTACACTTGGAAATTTGACTTGAGGTGATCACGACCTTCATCATAGCCATGATCTACCTTAGACAGTTGGACCCTTAGGAGATAATGGCTTGAGATGCAGTCATGATGGCAGTTGTTTGTTGCATGTTTTCACGTTGTTTCAAATTTAAAAGGCATTTTGGAAGGGGACGAAGGCCAATTGAAGTAAAGCTTCGTCATTCAAACATGCTTAGTGATACACGACATATAAATACTCATCCTAAAAATTGTAATAAATCATCTAATTCACTTTTGTAATCTTAAACCAGTGTAATCATTGAGTGTGAGAGAGTGTGCACTAGTTCGTCCTTGTATCAGACAATTTGTACTTATGATTGTACTTTTCTTTTCCTTGGTGATTTTCTCGAGAGAGAAGATAAGCAGATCATTCGTTGTAGCAATTTGTTCCAAACATTGTCAAGTATTATTATAAAAAGGTTGTTTCTATGTTCCATGATTCTTATTTTATTTTATTTTTTATGTCAATTGTGTCATTTTATTTTTGTGCATGATGTGTGAATAGCAATTTAGGGCCTTACAATACCATGATTATCATGTACATGATGAACTTAATTTTAATGGTGTTAATTTTCTTTAATCTCTGTAGCATGTCTTCATTATTGTAGTTCTAGATAGTGCATGACCAAGGATTAGATAAGTTTTCCATAGGATCCGATTGAGAAATCTACCTATTGGATAGATCCAAGCTATAGGGAGAAGTTGCTCATGATCTTAGAGATAGAGTTGTGAAGCTTTCTATATAGACATTTAAATAATACTGGATTCATATTCTTAATGCAGTCTTAATCAGATGACAACTAGGAAGAGATTCTAGTAGACAAGACTACCTTACTAATGGAATCCTGTAGTTAGGGAAATTTAGCAATGAAACATATAAATGCTTAGATACATGTTAATTAATTGATGAAGCAAGTTTGATTTGTGTATTGTTTGTCTAAGTAACATTAATTCAGTGTTGTATTCATGAAAATTGCTATAGAAGCTAGTTAGCCTAGTTGATTAATCATAATTTCTCAATTAAATTACGTAAATTAGATAATAAGTAAGAAGGTGATCAATAGTACTTGCCAAAATCCCCAACAAATACGACCCTATAATTCATTTCTATACTACATACATTAGATATACTTGCATAGCACTGACCAAGTCATAGAAATAGATCATAAGATTTAATTGAATAAAACTAAGTCATTGGCACCATTGCCAAGGGACATGAAAATATTGGGAAAACCCAATTTGTATTAAATTGATTCCTTTCAAAGTTTAGGTATTAAATTAATCAATTTCAAAGTTTATATACTTGATTGTATATTTAATCAAAGTTCAAGTATCATTTGTGACATTATCCCTTTGTTTAATTATCCTTGTTAATTAATTAATTCCTTATAATTTTAGGGTATTTCATCCTCTCCCTCAAAGAAAATTTATCATAGAAATTTTTGTAACTACTTGTTAGACATTTACACTTCATTCTAAGATTTAATTGTTATTATTATTATTCATCTTTATATCTCATACAATTTCGCAAAGATATAACATCAGGAACTAGTCTAGCAACTTCAAAACCTTTCACTTTCTTGATTTGACAAAACTCAAACTTGACAAGGCGACCGGTAAGATACAATAACTCAACAAAAAAGGTTGTCCTATACTTATTCCATTTTCATTATTGGAAAATTCTATGCTCCCATCATTAATTTTGATGAGACTTGTCCCATCATCAATCAATGACTCACATTATACCCAATTGTAATTGAATTACTAAAATAGTTAATATTTCATTTATTATATTTATTTTAATAATGAAATTAATAGCAGGACTGTATAAGCTCCTATGATTATTACTATATACATGTAAAGATGGATCGCTTTTCATGCGGTTGCTTGGCATTGACATTTTTAGTCTTCTTTTTGTTCAAATATCTATTTCAAACCCAATCTTGTAAGAGGGTAGTAAACATTGGTTACATGTGTATCTGTATATTGTCAAACAATTTTGGTATACTTTGAAATTCATGTTTAGAGAAAATACATCATAATACACAAATGCAAAATTGCACTCATTGTCATTGTGCAACAATGCTAAGAAAATCTAATAAATCATTGTTTTAAATACTGAAAATCCCTTTTACAAAGGGGACTATACAAACAAATTAGGTTAAGTAATTTCAAGGTGTTAGTCTTTTGGAAAATATCCAAAGTACTCATATTTGCACTTGTGAAATGATCTAGGTAAATTTTAAAACATAAGTATATTTTAAAACTCACAATATATGTGCTATTGTACGGTCATTACTATTATTTATTATATTTTATATAAATTATTTAATTTATTTTACATATCAGCATTGTGTACCTTTTCTTGTTCTAAATTCTTACATACCATAATTCCATACATATATACAAGTTATTATCGTTTTACTAGAGGGAATATCCACATCAGAGTGTTGGCAAATTAAAGACAGTGCTTCCGTATAAAATAATAATAACATTTTACAATTTTCTTAGAGGTACTTTGTTATGACTCATGTTCGGAATAGAAGGCAGCCCACATATTTACAAGACTATGTACCTTAAAGTACAGGATATGTCAAGAATAGCATTGTATAGCTAAGACAAATATAGTATCATGTTGTAATAGAACAGACTTAGTCAGCAAGTGTAGTATCTGTAACAGCAATAGAAATACACAATCTCGTATAAACATAAAAACTGTAACAGAATAGGCCAGCTGGAAAACAGCATGCATGTAACAAACTCATAACCACCTACTACTTGTAACATACACAATCGTGTATAAGTAGGAAAGGAAAAGGAATACAGAGGTAACCAGATTTTACTCAAAGAGCAAACTAGGAGCTACTGGAGGCTCGAACTCCAGCATTTCTTTGCTGAAACGATTCCACACTTCGCAACATAATTTTACCTTTCACAAAAACACAACAAAGAAATCACAGTCAGAACATTAGAAAGTAAACATAGCGATTACAAAGAAAACCCTAATTTCACAGAGAAATTACAAAGTAAAGAGGAAACCCTAAAGAGAGGCAAACTTACAAAGTAAGAGGACGAGCGTTAAGCGAAGCTAGGGTTGTGATCGGAGCTAATATCCGTTCCGAGTGGGCTAATTCACACAGCTTGGGCTTCTGTTTTCTTTTGTGGGCCTTTGGGCTTTATCATTGGTGCTTTCATTGATTTTTCATCATTGTTGCAATGGCTGAGGGTACTCGTGGATTCTCTCAATTAAAGGAGGATTTACTGTCACATGAAAGTAAGATTCTTTCTCTTGAATCTAAAACAGATAGATTATTATCTGATATGAGTCAGGTTTTGCAATTCGTTAAATTGCAAATGGAGAATCAGGTTAATTCGAATTCTACTTCACATGTTAACTCATCATTTTCTCCTGAGGGACATTCGAATCCAGCGGAGTCTCAATATTCTTTCATAAAAAATATGAAGTTGGATTTGCCTAAATTTTCAGGGGACAATCCAATGTCTTGGATTTTTAAAGCCAATCAATTTTTTGATTTACATAATGTTCCTGATTCAGAAAGATTAAAAATTGCATCTTTTGCAATGGAGGATGATGCTGCGGATTGGTATCAATGGTTGTTTAGGAGTGGTTTAATTTCTACTTGGCCTGTATTTTTGAAGGCCATGGAACATCGTTTTGGTCCTTCGTTATATGAGGATCCACAGGGTAGATTGTCTAAGTTGGTTCAAACTGGAACTGTTTCTCAGTATCAGCATGCTTTTGAATCCTTGTCTAATCATGTGACTGGGCTATCTGAGAGTTTTCTCATGAGTTGTTTTGTTTCAGGTCTTAAACCTATGCTTCAGCAGGAGGTTTTAGCTAGTCAACCTACTGGTTTAATCCAAGCAATGAGTCTGGCTAAACTTTTTGAATCTAAGTTTACACACACTTTACCATACCCTATTTCATCTTATACATCACATACACACAGTTCCTCTTTTTCTAAATCTGGTATTTCTTCCACTTATACACCTCCTACATCCATTAAATCTAAACCTTTTACTCCTAAACCTACTTTTTCTTCCTCTTCTTCCGCTACTTCAAACACATATTCAAAAAAATCTTTACCTTTTAAAAGATTATCTCCTGCTGAGATGGCTGTTCGACGAGAGAAGGGCTTTGTTTTAATTGCGATGAGAAATTTAACAAAGACCATATTTGTAAAGCTAAATTTCTTATGTTGATACAACCTGATGAGGATGCTACTAGTGATTTTGTATCATTAGATTCCGTATCGCAGGATTCTGTGGATACTCCTATAGAGATCAGTTATCATGCTTTGTCAGGCACACAAGCTCTTAGAACTTTGCGACTGGAAGGGTGTATTGGGGGACAGTCGGTTTCTATTTTGATAGATTCAGGGAGTACTCACAATTTTATACAGGAACATGTTGCCAAACAGTTACATTTACCTGTCTTAGCTACTCCTACTTTTAGAGTGATGATTGGTAATGGGGAATATATGAGTTGTACAGGATTTTGTGAGAAAGTACCATTAATTTTGGGAGACTTACAGCTCAATGTTGACTTGTATGTTCTTCCTATTCAAGGAGCAGACTTGGTATTAGGAATACAGTGGCTTCAAACTCTAGGGCCTGTTACTATGAACTATGCTCATCTTACTATGGATTTTTTTTTGGATGGCCATCACGTTTGTTTACATGGTATTTCCTCTGTTTTGCCCAAGCGGATAGAGTCTCCCCAGTTAAACAAACTGATCAAATCTGATCAAATTGCTGGTTTGTTTAGTTTGGTGGCTCAGACGGATAGTGAACTGATTGATACCACCTGCAATAGTTCGGTTGAGGAACTATTGGGCAGATTTCCCAGTATTTTTGAGACTCCATCATCATTGCCTCCATTACGTGATGTTCAACATCATATCCATCTGAAGAATGAATCACAGCCCATAAATGTCAGACCCTATCGTTATCCCTATTATCAGAAAGAAGAGATGGAAAAGTTGGTTCAGGAAATGTTGACTTCTGGTATCATAAGGCCAAGTACAAGTCCATTTTCTTCACCGGTTTTATTGGTGAAAAAGAAAGATGGTTCATGGAGATTTTGTGTGGATTACAGAGCATTGAATCAAGCCACTGTGTGGGATAAGTTTCCCATTCCCACTATTGATGAGCTTTTGGATGAACTTTATGGAGCCACTATATTTTCCAAATTGGATTTACGAGCAGGCTATCATCAGATACGAATGTATCCTGCTGACATTCATAAGACAGCTTTTCGAACCCACGAAGGACATTATGAATTCTTGGTTATGCCATTTGGCTTATCTAATGCTCCTTCAACATTTCAGTCTGTTATGAATACTATTTTTCGGCCTTATCTGAGGAAATTCATCATTGTTTTTTTTTATGATATTCTCATTTATAGCCGATCTCTTTCTGATCATTTGAATCATTTGGAGATTACTTTATCATGCCTCAAGGAACATGAATTTTATTTGAAGCGTAGTAAATGTCTCTTTGGACAAACTACTGTGGATTATTTGGGACATGTGGTTTCTGCCTCAGGAGTTACTCCTGATCCAGCAAAGGTTCAAGCCATTCAGGAATGGCCTATGCCAAGTAATCCTACACACTTGAGAGGATTTTTGGGACTCACAGGATATTATAGGCGTTTTGTGCAACATTATGCTACTATTGCTGCCCCTCTAACGAATCTTCTCAAGAAAGATGCTTTTGAGTGGACTCCTTTGGCTAATTCAGCTTTTGAGAAGCTGAAACAAGCTCTGATGACCACTCCAGTTTTGGCCTTACCGGATTTTACCCAGAATTTTATTGTTGATACAGATGCTTCAGGCATGGGAATGGGGGCTGTGTTGCATCAGAGAAATCATCCCATTGCATTTTTTAGTAAGAAATTCTCTCTGAGATTACAGAAAGCTAGTACTTATGTGCGAGAAATGGTTGCTTTGGTAGAGGCGGTTAAAAAATGGAGGCATTACTTGTTAGGTCGCATTTCATTATTCGGACAGATCAGAAAAGTTTGAAGGAAATTCTTTCTCAAACTATTCAAACACCTGAACAGCAACAGTACTTGGTGAAGCTTTTGGTTATGATTATGAAATTGTCTACAAACCAGGGTCTGAAAATGTTGTGGCAGATGCTTTATCTCGCCAATTTGTTTCTTTACCCCAGTTGAATTCTATTTCTCTACCATCCTTTGACTTTGTCACACTACTTAAGACAGAGTTCAAGATGAATAAGGAGTGGCAGAAGTTGTTTGAAGATTGTGTAGCAGGAGTCTCTTTACCTTGGCCTTTAAAAGCCAAAAATGATTTGTTGTTTTTCGGGTCCAAAATTTTTATCCCTCCTCATTCCTCTATTATCAATTCCTTGATATTAGAGTTTCATTCGGCTCATACAGGGGGCCATTTAGGAATTTTGAAGACTTTTAAGCGACTTTCAGAGTCTTTCTTTTGGCCACATATGAAGAGGGATGTGGAACAATTTGTGAAGTGTTGCCATGTGTGTCAACAGATTAAGCATTTGAACACATCCCCAGCTGGGTTATTGCAACCACTTCCAATTCCTGATGAAGTGTTATATTTCTTTGGATTTCATTACTGGACTACCAATTTCAAACAGTTATTCTGTTATTATGGTAGTAGTGGATCGCTTATCCAAGTATACTCATTTTGGGAGTCTCACAGCTCATTATACTGCTACTTCTGTAGCCAGATTGTTTGTGGATATAGTAGTCAAATTACATGGGATTCCCAAATCGATTGTGTCAGATAGGGACAAGGTATTCATGAGCAAATTTTGGTGTGAGCTGTTTAAGCTCAGTGGTACTACTTTAAAGATGAGTTCAGCTTACCATCCTCAAACGGATGGTCAAACCGAAGTGATGAATAGATGCTTGGAGCAATATCTGAGGGCTTATGTTATGGATTATCCTAAGGAGTGGCCCAAATTTCTTTCTTGGGCAGAGTACTGTTTCAATACCAGTTATCATACAAGTACTCATTTAACACCATTTCAGGTGTTATATGGCAGAATTCCTCCAACCATTTCTAAGTATGTTCAAGGACAAACACAGTGGATGCAGTTGATCAGGAATTGAAAAATCGAGATGATTTATTGAGATTGTTAAAATCAAATTTGAGTCATGCTCAGTTACGCATGAAACAATTAGCAGATCAGCACAGGACAGATCGAGCATTTGCAGTAGGAGATTGGGTGTATGTGAAACTTCAACCATATAGGCAAACATCTCTTGCCTATAGGCTTTCATTTAAGCTTTCACGCAGATACTTTGGGCCATTTCAAATTAAGCGCCGAATTGGCTCTGTGGCCTATGAATTACTTCTTCCAGAAACATCAAAAATACATCCTATTTTTCATGTTTCCTTATTGAAGGAAGCCAAGGGTATTACTCCTACTGTAATTCCATTACCAGGAGACTCTTATGACAATTACCCAATTGTCAAACCGTTAGTGATTCTGGATTCACGAGTGATTCACAGGCAAGGGCAGGTTTTTAAACAGCTGTTGGTTCAATGGGAGTCTCTTCCCTTAGAGGATGCCTCTTGGGTGGATCTTAATGATTTTAAAAGGGACTTTCCAGATTATCACCTTGAGGACAAGGTGATTTTTCCAGAGAGGAGGAACATGTTATGACTCATGTACGGAATAGAAGGCAGCCCACATATTTACAAGACTATGTACCTTAAAGTACAGGATATGTCAAGAATAGCATTGTATTGTATAGCTAAGACAAATATAGTATCATGTTGTAATAGAACAGACTTAGTCAGCAAGTGTAGCATCTGTAACAGCAATAGAAATACACAATCTCGTATAAACATAAAAACTGTAACAGAATAGGCCAGCTGGAAAACAGCATGCATGTAACAAACTCATAACCACCTACTACTTGTAACATACACAATCGTGTATAAGTAGGAAAGGAAAAGGGAATACAGGGGTAACCAGATTTTTACTCAAAGAGCAAACTAGGAGCTACTGGAGGCTCGAACTCCAGCATTTCTTTGCTGAAACAGATTCCACACTTCGCAACATAATTTTACCTTGCACAAAAACACAACAAAGAAATCACAGTCAGAACATTAGAAAGTAGCAACATAGCGATTACAAAGAAAACCCTAATTTCACAGAGAAATTACAAAATAAAGAGGAAACCCTAAAGAGAGGCAAACTTACGAAGTACAGAGGACGAGCATTAAGCGAAGCTAGGGTTGTGATCGGAAGCTAATAATCCGTCCGAGTGGGCTATTTCACACAGTCTTGGGCTTCTGTTTTCTTTTGTGGGCCTTTGGGCTTTATCATACTTACCGGGTTTTTTGGAGCTTCACACAGATAATAAAGAGCTTATCACCTCTTATTATTATAATTATTACTTCCTCAAAAAGAAATATATAAATAAAAGGTCAATTTATTTTTTCCAAGTATTATATCTTACGACTGTGTTAGGGGTGGAGAAATTGAAATGTAATCCATTTATCGAAGATTGGTGATCATACCATTGGGTTACTTAGATTGTTGTTTTATTTAAAATCCTAACTATAAAGTTCCCTTTGTTCTCCATATCTCGAAATGAACCATGTATTTATGGAAAAAAGAAAAAATTGCATTATATATTTGACTATGCCTTAATTGTATTTTTCATAAATTTTTAACTTAACTTAGCGGGCCTTAAGCTAGAATTTTGTTATTAAACTTTTGCCAGTTTATATCTATATTATTAAGTAAAAAGGAGGGGTTTGGTGTTTTAGTGTCTTAAATTCTTATTATATGTATTATTTAATCATAAAGAAAAATTGTAACTTTTTTTTTTAAATTAGTAATTGCTCTCTCTATGATTACTTTTTCAAAATAATAATCGCTCCCACAGAATTGAAAATTAAAAAAGATAAATATATAATTTTCTTAAATTATATATAATTTTAATATGATAAGAGATATTATTTGCTAATTTAGAACATTTTCAGTAAATTTCTATATGTTTTTTTTTTTACTTTTTTTACAATCGTAAAAAAATGAATTCATCGTATATTTAAATATGAATGTATTTTTTATAGCACATGCATCACGGGTGCATCAACTGCTAGTATATATATATATATATATATATATTTGACCTTTTCTATTCTAATAAACGAGTGAAGCATCCTGGGAGAGAGAGAGAGAACATGTTTCACCACATGGGCAAACAAACATTCCGCCTTTACGGTCATACCATATGGAATTTTAAGGATATATATAGGGAAGTGAATTAAGGACTTTGTGCACCTAGCTACAACTCAGATAAATCTCTTCGCGATTTGAAGACTTGAATAGTTTAGATGGTGGTTTCTGTGTCGAAGGCAATCACACCTCATTACCCGTTATTCTTCCACTTCCGAGTCATTCTCTTTCAAAGAGAGAGGTTAGTTTTTGGTGAAATTATGAATAACAGTGGTGGAGAAAATCAAATGTTATTCCTTAATTTATTAACGATTTGTTCCTCAATTCCATCGTTAGCATTTTCCGTTATTCGCCGTCCATTTTTTAAAAATTAAATTAGAGATTCTAATCCACAAAGTTCAATACACATTGAGATCATTAGTGGTAATATGGATATTTGAAAAACGCTATAACAAAATACATTAAAAGTTAAAACCAATTCACGTTTACAAAATTCTTTAATAATGTTGGAATTAATTTAGCAATGATATTGGGGGAGAGATCCTCAAATCTTCATTTTGGAGACCATTAAACATACAGAATATAGATTTTATATATATTGAATATAACGTGGTTTTTATATTACATTTTTGTCTTTTGAAAGATAAACTATATTTTAAAACAACATAAATATTTTAGAACAGAATCCAACTACACCTCCAAAAATTAAATCATGGCAAGAATTCAAGGTAAAACTCTAAATCATGCACTAAGTTACACCTGCGATTCAACTTGCAATACAAGCTGAGACAAACTGTGCTTCACATGACTTGAACATAGCTTCTACCGTGGTCAATATCTAAAGCCATGTTTCTACCCTCAAAAAGCAATCCTATCCTGCAAATACACGTGTAAAAATTTGTATAACTTTGTTACAAATAATTTACCATGTCAGCAAATAAAATCTCCATAATTTCTATACATGACGCATAGAAATAAACGTATACAGATGTTGTAACAGTATTGTACTATATGTAACAAATTTCTGACGAAGAATAGAAAATAATAAAAATTTCTAATGAGAGAAACTTTTCTTTTGTAAAAATTTAAGTTTTCTAGGTAAATCAAATTTAACTCGACATTTGTTTTTTGATATTTACCTTTAGTTCATATTGTTTCTATTAAATCTATTTTTAATGTTCATATCCATGGAGAAATAATTATTTTAACTTAAGGTTTATGAATCCAATATTCGATTCATGTGATTTCAATATGTTTAAATGGAATATTGTTTGGGTACTTATAATTAGTAGCTCAACTTTAATTCACAAGTTTATGTGAGTGTACCATATAAATTTATGTCTGATTTTAACTGAATAGTTGAGAAACTATTCTTCTGAATAGATTTAGGCTGCTAATGAAGTTGCTCATAATCACCTAGAGATAAGGATGGTAAAACTTTCTATCACTTGATTTTAAATTCATTAAAATGGGTTTTAATCAAATGACTATTAATCTTTATATGGGTCTAAGTTGTTGATAGCTTGTGAAGAAATTCTGGTGATCTAATCTAAATCTAGATTTCTTGATACTTAAGAGAGGTATTAACTTACCTTAGTGAATCCGACAGTATAAGTATACCCAGCAAATAACTCATTGAGTTTATTAAGAAATCACATGTATGGATTTGATGAAGCAAATCCTAAGCTCATTATTGCATCAACAAACTTATCTTATAAAATTTACCCTAAAAATGTGCATATAATTAGAATTAACCTTAGCTTACTTGTAATTTTTCTGTTCATCATGTTTTACTATGTTTTTCTTTATCTAAATAATATATAAGAAGTGAGTAAGGTATAAGTTAGTGATCCCAATGAATACGATCTAAAATTTTCTATGTTTTTTCAATAGGTGCACTTGCCTAAATTGTAGTTGTGTGACTAAAGTTGAGCAGAACATATTAGCATTATTTTTATAAATGTTAAGAAACCTCACTTGGTATAAAATATTAACTACATTGACCAGTTATATTGTAAAATCATATTAAAATAATATAAAAAAGAAAAACACTAAAGGAGCAAGTATATTATCATATATATATATATATATATATATTCATTTTTCACTTGTTTGGGTAAAAAGATAAGCCCATTTACTAAGGGTGGGCAAAAAAACCGAATAAACCAAGAAACGAACCAAAACCTGAAAACCAATCCAAAAAATATGGTTAACCAATCCATTAGTTTCAGTTTAGGTTCATAGTTTTAATTTTTTTCAGTTTTTGGCTTCGATTTTGGTTTATAATCACAAAAAACCGATGATTAACGGTTAACCAATATCTATAAATATATAAGATTATATATAATTAATTTTTTAAAAAAATATAAAAAGCTAAAGGGTTGAAACTCTAATCACAATTCACAAATCATTTTCCGCTTCTACGTCTCATTCTTTTTCTTTTAGGTAAATCACTTTCCAGTTTCCGCATTCATCTGTGTCTAGTCGTCCCAATCTTCATCTTCATCATCTAGTCGTCATATTACCAATGTAAGAAGCAACGGCCAATGGTTTTGCTTTTCATTAATAAGCTTTACAATTCTTCAGTCTCTTCTCAGATTTCTCTGTCTTTGTTCCCGTGTAAAAAGGCTACCCACTGCCTTATATATGTTAATTTAATTTAAGTAAAAGTCAAATTATAGCAATAAAGATATATGTGTTCATGTAACTAGTTATAGCCGATGTATTAAAAAAAATACAGAGAGATTCGTGAACCTGTAAATGCCATGTTAGCATTTCAACTCTACAACTAAAGTAATTAACGTTAAGGAATGTAGAGTGTACATAATTATTAGTTATCTACTAATGCCCCTAGGCTTTTGTGTACAAACTTCATTTTTAATTTCAATAAATCATTTCATATAAATATAAAATTTTCTAATATATTTAACCTTTTCCCTAACCGATGCATTATAAGATTGTAAATCCGAACTTTTAGTTTGACTTTGGCAATGAACTGGACATGTTTTGTTTTGTTTTTTGCTCAGGTTCCTCTGCACTCTACACTCTTGGTAAATCGCAAGCAGACTATTGTATTGGATGCATCCACTTGTGCTAGTATTGCATGCATGATGTGAGCTCGAAATAAAGTAATTTGGTGGAAGTATTGCATCCACCTTTAAGAGGAGGTTTTAATAGCATGTAACTTTAAGAAGCAAAATTGTTTAATTTTTTATAAATCAATTGAAAATATAATTAATCGTTACTTTTAGTTAACCATTATGCTAAATGGTTAAAAACCAAAAACTGAAAATATTAACAGAGAAAAATTGTTAATTGTTAATAATGGACTGATTTAAGTTTACCATTTTAAAAAACTAATTATAATGATTAGATTAAAAAAAATAGGACCATGGACTAATAAACCGCTTTATACCCACCCCTACATTTGATAAAAGCCTTTTGTTATTAAAAATATGGAGTTTCGGTAAAATTAGCATATATTATATAAATGTATCAAGATGGTGATGATATTTCCAAAATTATGTTGATTGGGGAAGATGATACTGTAAGACTAACAATATGTTATGGTGGATGGAAAGATGAGGAAACGCTAAGAGAACAGTGAAAGGAAGAAAAATTGGCGTTTGGAGGCATGGAAAGACAAGGAAAGCATTGGAAAAAGAAGGAAATTTTTCAACTTTTATTTGTCTCCATTTTTTTTCCCAAAATCAAGAAGAAAGTTAAGGAAAAGATGCACGATATTTTAAAATTACTCTTCACTCTTTAGTAAATGAAGAATAAAAATAAAATAAGATGAATAATTTAGTTAAATACTAACTCTATTTTTTTTTATTTTTTCATCTACTTTTTTTATAAATTACCAAATACAAATAAACATACTACATATTTCTATTTCTACTTATTTCTTTTTCTATTCTTTTGTTTTCAAACGTTTCTACAATTTTCTATATTTTGTAAAATCGCCAAACATAGCATAACTCTAAGAAATTTAAATGGAGCCAAAAAGTAAATGTTATATTAGGTTACATGGCATCGGAAACTACAAAATATACTAGGTGGTCCAAAGAGTTTTCGGAATCTACTAATTGGACGATGGAATATACCAACTTTGGCCAAAAAGAAAGTAAAAAATAAAAAATAAAAGAATATAGAAAATGCATGTTCAGTACTCTCATGAATGGTCACGGTAGCCATATGATAACGTGTCGTAAAGTTTTGGCTGTAACATAACACGGAAGATGCTGTACCCAACCAATAGTTTTTCTTGAGATGACGCATGCATATGCATGCTCTGTGGTTCTGCAGCAGGACCGGTTGGCATGTGAATACGTGTCCCCTCTTACATCCATACGTCAAGTCTCAGACACGACACATGGGAAATCGAAATTAGTGGGATCTGCCATTAATCCATTAAGCCCTTGTCCCTCAAAGGTTGCAAGTAGGTTAAGTTGGAGTTTGTGGCCTACTGGTACTTTTTAGTCTGTATATATAGCCAAACAAGAATTTTATGTTGCGGGATGATGTCTCTTGTCCTCTTCCATTGGGGGCCAAAAGTTCATGGTTGCTTCGAAGTAGCCACGTTAGTCACCTGATATCATTTATATTCCTTAAGAATGGTATTGTTTTAATTCGTTGCATTTCCCATTTTACCCGTCTGAGAAGGGAGTGCGTGATGCTTTTGTGTTACAGAAAAAATCACTACACCTTGTACTCTTTACGCTCGTAGCTTGTTTTTGAGCCAGGAACTTCCCTGTTTTTTTTTATGGACCTAGAACTTCAAAAGAAACTTTTCTGTGAGAAAGTCGTCCTCCTTGGATTGCGATGGTGTCTGTATATGAAGAGTTCATGCAAGTAAGCACGCGGTTTTTGGATCAATCCTCTCCATAGATAACAATCTAAGGCACATCATTCATTCCTTCAGATTTGAAAACTCAAAAGAACCCGTGTTTTTGTTTTTCGAGAATTATGGAAATAAGATGGTAAATGCTTAAAACTGTACTAAAAAATTTTATACGATTAAGTAAATCAATCGTTTATATCATTATTTAAAAAATATACAGTTTTTACTTTTTACCTTCTATTTTTTATATGTTTAATATGAACAAAACACAGAGTATATGCATTTATATAAACATTCTATAATATATATATATATATATATATATATAGGATGAAACAAGTGTCTATCATTATTTCAAAAAAAAATTACATAAATACAAATTGTACAAAAATAAATACCAAATTAATAGTGTTATATTGCATATTAAAATAGAGATACGCTAGTTTTTATATGTATCGCATATACAAAACACAACACAGCAACCTATCCAAAATAAAATTATAGAAGCAAGTATCGCATTTTACCCAAGCGATAATTATGTATCGCAGGTAGGCTGAGCGATACCAGTAAAAAATTATATTACACTATTGCACAGCTTTGAAGAAAAGTCTTTGTTTCATTAAGGATCGTTCACTTCGCTGTAATTGCAATTCCATTACAACCTTATTCCTTACGAATAGTTATTATGCCGTTTAGTTTAATTGATAGCGATTCTACAATGAATCTCTATTACACAAAATATTGAATAGCTATTCTTTATTCAAACCTATGAATATCAATTCAATGCTGAAACTTTCTTTTTTTCAAAATACTATCATTTAAATAAAAAATTAATAAAAAAAATCCTATTACAACTTTATTCTATTCCCCCGTAATAGGAATTCAATTACAGCCTTATTCATTCAATGAAGTGAACGAGCTATGAATGTTTAAACTGGAATTGCCACACCACCTGTCCCTTCAAGTGACGCAAACATCTGACGAAAAAAGGTCAAACATGAAAGGCTCTTTGTCCACTTAATTTATGTGAAGTGCATTGAATGGATGGCTTGGATGAAATCTCCCGTAGGTCAATCATGGTCGTTTCATTTTCCTATGCTAACCTTTCGATAAGTTTGAGGCATATTCTATGATTGTTCCAAATGTGTATCGCAGTTAGATAGTACGACACAAATAAAAGTCTATATCTTGTGTCTCTTATGCGATATAGCGATATTATTTATGTAATATTACTTTTATAATTTAGTTTTATGTAATTTTTTTTAAATATATTATATATGTAATATTCTCTCTCTCCTTTCTATCTCTCTCTATATATATCTCTAACCACCAAATAAGGAATTTACTTCGCTTAAGTTACCACTTATCCCAATAAGACAAAATTATTAAAATACGACAATGAACCTATTATAATTCGATGATAGACTTGCCATAATTCGATAAAACTTACCGAAATACGATGAAGTTACCACGTCCTATTTTTAGGACTCCAAATTGTAACTTAAATCAAGTTTTTTTCACCAAAATAACTATCTTACTTCGAAATTATTAAGATGAGACCTAACATCATATATCTTTTGTATACAATATTATAAACTATTATTAATATATAGATAGCAATGAAAATTATGTATCTTTGTCCAGAATTTTGAAGGTTTATATTCAAAAGTTGTGTCCTTTTATGCTTAGTGATGTACCTTGTCACACCCTGATTAGTGTCAAAGCATGTCTATTTTTACCATGTATAACGATAGAGTGTTATAAGTAAAGGCAAACCCAAAGGACTATTTATCCAATTCATTTGCTAGTCGATTTTATATTTAGAGATCATTTATTTATTTTTGAAAACTTTAAATAATGCAATGGAAAAGTAGATTTTACAAAATATCTAATGGAAATGTTACTTACATGATTAAGCCAATCATAAAAGATAATATATGATAACATCGGTCTCAAAATCTCCTTAAACATCTAAAGAAGATATCAGCTGTAAAGACTAACTAGAAAATACTGAAAGTTCTAATACAAGTTTAAGACTCTCAACTAGGCCCAAAAGATGATAACAAGTCTAGAATTAAAATTCTAAATAAAATTAAGATGTGAACCACAATCCTAATCATTAAGCTCATCAAGTAGCTCCTCAAAGTTGGTCTCATATCCCAATTCATCATAATACTCACTATCAGAACAATCAATACTTGAAAAATAAAAAGAGTAAGTTGAAACCTAATACATAGAAACTGAAACACACACAAGATGAATCATACGCATGTTATCTAAATGCATGCGGCATCCAACAGTTTTATATCTTCAGTTTAAATGTGAAAATCACCAGATGAGCACTCACACTTTGACAACACGCTGAGAATCTGGGAGTCTTGAGTAGTAGTAACTACTCTATGGGTTCATATAGATAGACTAACTACTCTATGGGTTCATATAGATAGACTAAATACCTATATCTCTATCTTTATCAAGTAATAACTTTGTCTAGGGGTTATAGCCACTACACGACCTTTACTTATTTCAATCCATTATATTGTTCAATTTAACAAGCTCATAATCCTAAACCGAACAAGTGTAACTTCTCTTTAAACTTAGATAGATGTTATCCTACAATTGTTCCCCTATCATCCACCCGTCAAGCCATCTACGATGGCCTAAATGTCTAACTATTGTGTTAACATTATCTAGCAAGGTTGTCACTCCTCAGCCCAAGTCTAAGAATGATATGCATAATCAATCACTTAATTATTATTAGTCATCTTTAAGTATTAATTCATTTAAGATGCATATCCTAAGCAAGTAACACATATGTCATTACATACCTGATATAGAGTCTATAGTTTGGTATAAGTTAGAAAGTGGACCAAAAGGTATATCAAAAGCAATAGTATTTGTGTAAAGATATTTCATATTAGTATTGAATAAATAATTAACTATCTAATTCCCAGTGATTATTCAATTATGTTTTGTTATTCTTTAAGGTAAGATCTCATATATGTTCGTATACACAATACCTTAAATTGATATTTTGGGTTGAATTTCATTTAAGGTATTGTGCTTAAGTAGTTTAGACTAAGCCTAGAGTATTAAGGAATTTAATTTCATATTTAGAGGCATTAGGCTTTTAGGGATCCTATACTAAGCCCAATAATAAATTATCCAATTATTTTAATATTTAAGGTAATGGATTTTATGGAATTAATAATTGAGCCCATTTAGGAATACGAATTATAATTTAGGTAGAATAGGGTTTCAATATTTAATTAGGTTTGATTGAGTAAAATTGGGTCTTGGACCTAAGAATTGAGTAAAATGCCAATTGAAATTCAATTAAAGTTATTGGGGCTTTTAAATTCCTATTTATATCTAATAAGTGTATTTTTGGGCTTATAGACCCAAAAAGTATTACATAAGTACATTAAATAATTCAAGATCTAGAAATTGATAATGAACTTAAATATTTTGAAAAAAGGCCTAATAGATATAGATAAAGGGTGTTGGGCCCATATTATAAAATTTAAGTCCATAAAGCGTAGTTGGGTAATTATTGTGATTTGAAGCCCTAAAGCTCTAAGGAAAATCAATCTAAGTAATTTTGGCCTATAAATGTTGAAATAGGCCAAAAATAGCTAAATTAATTCATTAGACCCTAAAGAATTAGCTAAGCCCATATTACTTAATTTCTAACTTAATTAATTTATTTAGCAAAGTTGAACCTAATTTAGTATCTAAACCCATTTTAAAATTTAAAAGCCTAGGTTGCCTAATTTATTAACTAAACCATATTTTATAGTTAAGAGTCCACAATAATCCAATTTAGTAAGTTAAGCTCGATTTGAGTTCATTTAGTTAGTATGGGTCCTAAATTAAGCTAATGGACCTAAAATTGTTTAATTTAAGTTCAATTTGTTAATTAAGATACATTCACCTAGTATTTATTTTTATTTTTTTTCCAAAATTATAATATTTTAATTCTTACAATTTTTCAATTTCATTAAAGTAAACCATATTTATTACCGGGAAAAGTATTTTTTAATGCTTAATGTTTTAATGTTTTTCTATTTGAATGCTAAACCTTTTAGTTTTTCTATATAAGTTCTTAACGCTTTCAAAAGTTTACAAAATTGGACTTTTCTTAACATTGTTAGATTCTTCGTTAACTTTTAATATACGGCATGGATTTATTGGCAAAAAATTATTAATTTTAATAATTAAATATTAAATTAAGACAAATTCAACATATTAATTTAAAATAATAAAAAATTGGCAAATATTTTCAAGAAATGAAAAGAAAATTGGAAAAAAAAAAATTTCAGTCACCAATATAAATTTTGAAGCAATATGATGGTCAATTAGATTGAGAGCTTGTTCTACAAATTCTCATCACTTCCTATTGCTCTCGAGAGGTTTTATTTTATATACCAAGCAGCTATATGTGCCTAAAATTGCAATCCTTCATCTCGTCGCTAGGTTCTACTTCATCTCAACAACTATACCTAATACTAAATTTTCGAATTAGGAGTTCCTTCTAAAACAACTTCAAACACATAACTCATGACAAAATGGACAAACTCATTTGCTATGATTTCATCTTTTGGGGAAACAAGTTGCTAGAAAACAAAAGAAAAAGAGGAAAAAATAATGTATAAATAAATTGATTTGGAGTATGGCCTATCAAGCATCAAATGATCATGAGAAACAACAAAGGTTATATTGAAAAGTAAAGATGAATATTTTATTTTGTCCACCTAAGGAAACGAACGACTAACAATTAGAATACAAGGAGAAAGAGACCTAAGTATTTTTATTTTTGTTGTCTTGTTTGTTCTATAATCTAAATCGATCTCTAGGACCAGTTATAGGGGGTAACTAATTTTTGGATAATATATATTTTTTAAATTGTGGAATATTTTAATGCTTTATCTTTAATTATTTAAAATTAATATGTTGAATTTATCTTAATTGTTTATTCTATTTATTTAAATTAATATTTTTTTACCAATAAAATCATGTTAGGCATTAAAAGTTAACGAAGAATCTAACGGCATTAAGAAAAGTCTAATTTTGCAAACTTTTTAAAGCGTTAAGGACTTACATAGGAAAAATAAAAGATTTAGAACTCAACATTGCCCTCAGGAAAGATGAATTAGAGGAGGAGAATCGTGCAACAAAAATGGTTATGATGCTTGTTATACATGTCCCCTTTCTTTCAAGGATATGTTAATGGAAGAAAAGGAGGAGACTACTGATATTTCATTTGCTGATGACTTCGAGATAGATAATAATGATGTGATGTTATATAAAGGAGATATATTTTCTGTTGTTTTGTTTTTTGATAAGGCCCACAAGATGGTGGCAAATTACATAAAAAACTCTGTGGTAGTGAAACTGCTGGGAAGGAAAGTGGGATTCTGTACATTGCAATCTCACATTTACAATCTTTGGAAACTGATGGGAGACATAAAAATTGTAGACCTGGACAATAATTATTTTCTAGTGAAACTAAGTAATTCCAAAGATTATACGGAAGCTCTCCTAAGAGCTCCATGGAATATTTTGGGAAACTACTTAACAGTCTAATCTTGGAGTCCATCATTTGATACTTCTAAGAAGTTTGCCAATTCTATCATAGCTCAAGCTCGATTGCCAAGAATGTCCATTCATTACTACAATGAAAGTGTGATTAAGGCAATTTCTAGAATTGCTAGAACTTTCATGAAAGTAGACTATAATATAGAAAGAGCATAGAGGGGAAAATTTGCTCGTGTGGCCGTTGCAATTAATTTTAAAAAACTCCTTGGTTCTCATGTTATGATTGATGGTAGGCTCCAAAGAGTCGAGTATGAAGATTTGTCGACTATTTGCTTTTGTGTGGTAAGTATGGCCATTCTAGTGAATTGTGTCTAAATAAGGCTAACTCAAGTGAAAAAAACCAATCAGATTGATAATTCTATTTCCAAGAAAGATAATGAGTTAGCTCTACATCCTCCTTACATGGAAATGGCTGATGGTGACATAAGGTGTAAAACAATCTTTGGCCTATGGATGGATGCCACCAAAAGAGGAAAGAAAAAGTCGAATAAGGAAATAAATCAAAGGCTAAAAAGGGTGGATCTGAATCGTAATGATCAAGGAAAGTCTAAATTTGAGGTGTTAGCTAATTTTTTTGGATTTAAAGAATAATTTGGATTTGGATAATCATGAGAATAATCCTGAATTTAGTAAGAAGGCTAACTCATATATGGAAAAGAATCTTTCCAAAGAAAAATAAGTAGCTGAATATTCAAAGTATAAAGACTTGGTTAGAAATGATTGGTTTAAGAAAAAGACTAAGGGTAAAAAAAAAGCCTAAGTGCATCAAGTAAGCAAGGCCCAATAGGCAATTATTAACCAAACCGAATTCGTTAAACAGCATAATCTCCAGAGGTCGAATGTTGAGATGGATACTTCTGGTGCACTTCATTTTGACCGAGTTTTAAATGATTAATTTCTATGATCTGTTCCTAGAATTTGGTCAGTGCTAAACAAGTATACCTATCATATGTAGTATAGGAACAAACTCTAGATTCGTATTCCTTAGGATTCTCAACGAGTACTATTACTTCCCTTCTTGATTATTATCTAGCAATTAAAACCAAAATTAAGAAATTCTAGTTGATCAATTTGAACTAAATTCTCTCCATAGCCACCTCCACAATTGTACTCGATAAACATTATTACTAATTCAAACAATTCACAACATAGACTTGTTGCACTGATTAATTAACATGTACAAAAGTGTTTTAAACTTTAATGTTAAACTTCCCTAACTATTAGATTCTTTTGATAAAGTCAATACCTCTCTCAAGACTATTAACTTCTAATTCCAACCTTATCAAACTGAAATCTCTTCCTTGTTAATAGCTTAGAATCTCATTAAGAATACAAACCCATAATAAATTTCATGTTCATGCAGAAAATTTCACGAACCTATCTCTATGAACATGAGCAACTTCTCCTTATAGTTAAGATCTATTCCACAAGTAGATTTCTCAATCGAATCATGTGGAAATCTTATCTAATCTTAATTTATGCACTAACTAGAACTAGATTACTTGAGGTACACTATAGAGATTAGAGAATCTAGCAACAATTGACATTAATTTCATGCATGTACATGTTAAACATGGCTTTGCAAATCCTAACTACTACTCGTTGATCACAATTTTTTTATATGTGCTTTTTAAAACTATTTTTAATATCTTTCTAAATTCCTTTAAATGTGCAGATGTTTACCGGCTAGTATATTAGGTACGTGTGAGTAATAAAATTTCGGTGAATACTGAGTATTGTCCATAGGGAAGGAGGACTAGCTCTCAATTATATTAGTTCTGATTGTAGCTAGGCAAAATCAAAAAGAAATATTTTTGAATTTTTGAGATAAAACTAATCTACAAAAATTTAGGATTTCCAACACCTTTAATTAAATTAGGTTAAGAGCCAATAGATTTGTAAATCAATTGCATGTATGCTATGAACAAAACATGCTTACAAATCCAAATTACTAATGGGTTTAGTTTTTTAATCAATCAAGCATTAGATAAAAACTTCTTTTTTCAAAGAAAGTAATTATCCTAAATTAACCAATCAATATTTTCTATTCCTAAAAAAGTGATTAATTGACTAATCTATATAAATTACCAATCCCTAATTGAATTGCAATCCATATGTGTATGTGATTTATAATCCAAATTAGCTAATCACAAAATCGATTAGAAAGGAATTTTCCAATTATAATCCTAATCTATCATATATTCCATATTCAATCCAAAATACATGATATGTGAAATAGCTTTAACAGTTTGACTACAAACAATAACTTCATCAACAACAGTGATCATCAATCATATAATCTAAATCACAAATTTAAAACCCTAAATAAGCACAAAAGAAACAAGCTTTAAACACCATCCATAAAATAAATATAAGAAAAGAATGTAATCACCTTGTCAAGAAAATCTCGTTTCGTAATCCGGATACAAATGATGTTTTTCACTTGATCCTGGTGTGGAATTTGCAATTAAATTAAAAAGAAAAGCTTTCTAGTGTCTAAGCCCTAATCTAGATCTAGGAGCAAGGAAAATAATCTCCCAATTCGTGCCAGGGTTCTTTCTTTCTTCATCACACAAGATCGTAAGAGGAATATATATATATGAAAAGTCGTAGGGGACTTAGGCTGGCTTAAAGGTTGGCGACCTAGAATTAAAATTAGCTTGCTTTCAATGTGTACATTATAGGCTAACGTCTTTGATTGTATAATGGTCGGTCTACTTTGTTCAATTTCCCATATTTACATAAATCTCCTCTCAATTGCTTGTATTATCATTATAAGTCCTTCAAGACCTAAAATATCATAAAAAAAAACATACTTAAATGCCATTTCCTCATGATTTTTATAAAATCCATAATAATTTAGCGTAATTAAATCAATGAAAAGTGAGCATAAAATGCCTTTATTACTCATGCATAATGTAAGGAAATAACACAACACAATCAAAGGAAAGATTAGAAGAATGGAACATGGAAACAACCCTTATTAATGAAACTCTTCACAATGTCTATTACAATGATGATACTCCATTAAACTTACACAACACATTCTCACATACACAGGATATTCCTTTCCTCTAGGATAACAAAGATGAATGATAACAATGGTGAATCTATTGGTCTATGCTCCTTTGCAATGTTTGGGTGATTATTTATATGCTTTCATCGTTGGGTACGTCTATTTGGTGAAGATATGTGTCAGTTGGCCTTCAATCCCCTTCGAAAAGGTACTGAGATTTAAATTGGCATGAAAATATCTAACAAGTAACCACCATAATGGTTGTTGCATAACCCGTTATCTTCTCGTATACCTCTATCCAAGGTAGAACACGGCCATGATATGGACTGTTGTGTCCTCATATAACAACATCAAGCCATCATAACACCCGTTATTAGACCTTAATAAAGCTTTGTAGATTATAGCCTTATTGGTCATGGCCGTAATAAAGGCCATGATCTCCTCTGTATCCTTCTTCTCTTTTTCAAATGACAACCATATCAAGTGTACTTGGAAGGTCAGTGGAGATCATTGTCTAGGTCACGGCCATATCAAGGGCCATGATCTTCTCTGTAGTCCATTTGCTTCTTTTTTCTCTATTGTCAAGCCCATTATAGCTTTTCTATGACACATCTGAGACAATCATTGTCCTTATTATGAGTGTGATTATGTCTAGATGGTGCTTTCATCTTTAATCATTGCTTAATTCAATCCATATGTTGATATTTGTCCTTTTTAAACCTAAAAAGAATATATTTTCTAATTAAGTATCAATTCTCTGAAATTAAACATGATTTAAAACATAAGCAACCATGATTTAACCCAAATTAGTACAGTAAATTGCCTTTAGCAACTTCCTCTGTTAAGGAAGACTAGGCTATTAATAATGAAATTAATTCCAAGAAAGTCCAAGATATGGAGGCTATGGTTATTACGCAAGATGCAACTTTGGATGCAACTTTGGACCCCCAAAAACACTCCGAGGTTCGAGTCTTGACTTCATCTAGTAATTCTTTGCCTCATCGTGAGTAGCACTCCCCTATCTCCATTCTTCATCGTTCAAGAAATCGAAGTAGACAACCTGATCAAAAAAACGTTATTCATTTGAAAACCAAATTCTAAATGAAGAACATGACAAGGAAGGTAAGTAAGGTAAATTTCAATTTCCCAGTTGAGGATTTGCTTATGGATAAAGAAAATGTCAATCTTAATAACCAGATGGGTGATGATGAAATAAAAGAGAATGATGCAACTATAGAAGAAGCTCAAGCTCACTCGCTTTGATGAGTTGAGCGTGTTACCGTCTTTATCTCTTATTTTTTCTCATGATTTTCAATTTTTTAGTTTGGAATTGCCAGGGTGCCAAGGGTCTTGGTTTTATTTGAGTCCTGAAGCTATTGATTGAGTGAAAAAAGCCAAATTTGGTGTTTCTTATTGAGACAAGAATTAATGGAATTCTAGTTGATAAAGTTATTGCTAAGGTGGGTTTTGAGAGATCACACAGAATGGAAGTAGAAGGTTTTTTTAGGTCTATTTAGGTTGGTTGGAAAAAAGAACTATGTGTTTGCATTCTTAAAACTCATCTCAATTCATTTACATGGAAGTGTCTACTGGCAGGAAGAAGAATTTTTTCTTTATAGCTGTCTATGGTAGTCTTCAATACTGCTAAAGACAGTTTTTATGGGAAGATTTAATGAATTTAAATGTTCATAATAGATGGCCATGGTTACTAGCAAGTGATCATAGTGCTTTTCCTTTTAGAGATGAGAAGAAGGGAGGCTCTTCAAGAGGGTCAATGTTATGTTCCAAAATTTGTGAATGGATGAAGGTGTGTGATATGCATGATTTGGGATTTATTGGCCTCTGTTTTACTTGGAGTAAAGGTGAAATATACGGAAATATAAAGATGAAAATATAATGGATTATGAATCATAAGATGATATAGGATGAGTTTAAGGTCAAAACATGTAAGTTGTAAAAGTTTAAGCTTGATTAGGGAATAAATGTTGAAGTTCGGATTTCTGCAATTTTTATCAGATGCTACACCACCATTTGGAGAATCTATGCTACCGGCGTAGAGACAACGTAGGAAGGAAACAATAGTTTTTTTCTTAACGTTTGGTGGAACGCTGTCGGTATACGCGAGCGTTTCTTTTAACGCCGAATAGGAATGCCGCCGGCGTTGATCATGGATTTGGTGGCGTATATTGTTGGATTGAAATTTTAGGAATTCAATGCCTCGATGAATGTCGTTGGTGTTCGTGTTATTTTAGCCAGCATAGGGTGTACGCTAGCAAAATAATAAGTACACCGCCGACATGGGTGCCAACTTATGAGCGATTTCTATATATACGAGACGCGAGAAACAGTTTTCGATAGAAAATTTTATTTATATTTTTCCTTTGTCAAAGAGAGTTTTGGAGCGTTCTTAGAGTTCTAGGGTTGGAGAATCGTCAAGGGGGTGTTTTGTATTCAAAGTAAGTGATATTAACCTTCTCTTATGTGTTGTATACAAAATTGTATAAGTTTTCTTAAGGTTTTATGGATTTTTCATGAAGGTTCTTGTGAGGAAACCCTATCACGTGTTGAGATCCATGATTGACAAACGCAAGTTGGGTCTTAGCGATTCAAATCAGTAAATTTATCTCCTTTATGATGGATTCTAACAAAATACGAGTTGAACAATCTTATACGTTCTTTATGTTATGCAAATTAGGGTTTTGGCGAAATATTTGGTGTTTGTGGAGTTTTGTGCGGTTCATTGTTGTTCTTAAGGATATTTGTGGAGTTTGATTGGAGTAGATGATACAGATAGTGGAGATTTCTTCTTAGGTTAGGGTTTTTAGAGAATTCATGTCTGTTAGGATATATTGATAATGTGTTTATATCCGTTAATATGTATATATATATGTAATCCCTGCTTGTTGTTTTTGCTTGTAAGTTTAGTATTGATTGACTGGTTGTAGGAACATAATTTCATAATAAACCTAATTATATTCGGCTTAGTAATTGTCTGTTTGGTTGTGCTTAGCTTTGACCAGTAAAGACTCGGCAGACAGTGATACTGGTAAGGCACCCTGATGATCTTGGTGTGAGGTTGTCCCGAGTGGACTCGTGCCTTGATATGATTTCGGTAGAAATAGGTGTTTTGGATTCGGGGTGTTTGGGGAGTACTCACTCATCCATATATGTATATGATTATTATTTTCAAAGAGTTGCTTGATTTTCAAAGGGTCTGAGTAATTCCGAGTTCGAGATTAGAGTACACCTAATACTGGACTGTGTTGTTTTATTGGCTTAAGAAAGATAATAATATGACTGTTTGCATTAGTTTAAGTTGCATGAATTATATGTCTGTTGTATGTGCATATGCATTTTTTTTATTGGAGTTATAGTACTGGGTGTCGCCGCTAATTCTTTTAAATTTCAGGTACAGGTGAAAAGGATATAGTATATGATCTTTCTGGATATGAGTTATTCTTTGATGACAGGGATGGCGATAGTGGAACCGACTACCCAGCCGAGAGCTAGTCTTCAGATATCAGGATTTCTAAAGAAAAGAAATGTTTAGGTCTTTTTGAAGTATTAGTTAGATGTTTAGGTTTATTTCAATGAAAGGATTTTAATGTGATCAGTTTTTAGTTTCTGCTAGAATTATTGGCTATGTTATGTCAACTTGTATTTTATTTTTGAACCAGGAATTTATGTTTTATGAAGCATATGTTTTTTTTTAGTTTAAACAGGTTTTGTATCCTATGAGATTCCCTATGTGTGTTTACAAGTGGTAAATGTATTATTGTGGATATTAGAGCCTTTGCGTATCCTATATAAGAGAGGATATATGGCAGGTTGTAATACCTTCAGGTTATGGCATAGAATAATAGGTTTGTTGTTTAGTTAAGTTTGATGTTGTCTTATAGATTTAAGTTTTGATCTTGAGTTGGATATCCTTATTTTAATCTTGTGGTGTTTTGTTGTGTTAGAATGCCTCCAAAGAGAAAGATTCCTAAGGAGAATGAGAATTTGGGGCAGCAGCAGGATGAGCAGTAGGCTCAGAATCAAGACTTACCACCACCTCCAACTATTGGACAGTAGGTTCCGGTTGATGCTGTACAGCTTATGCAGGCCATGAATGCTTTGTTAGGAGTGGTTGGTCAGCAGCAGCAGGATATGAGGAGGGACATGCAGATGGTCCAAGAAAACGCTGAAGCTTGGAGACAAGAGACTCAGAAACTGAATGAGAATGGAGGTAATGGGGCTAGGCATGCAGATGTGCTTAGTCTTAATAAATTTGTGGACCTGGTGCATAAGTTTGAGCCAGTACTAGGTATGCCTCTCAAAGCATAGTTGTGGATGGAAGAGGTTGAGAAGACGTTTGTTGCTCTGGATATTCCAGAGAACAAGAAACTTGAATATGCCTCCTATTTGCTGATTGGGAGAGCCAATAACTGGTGGTTGAGCACCAAAAGACACATGACTGGTATGATTACATGGCAGATGTTTCAGCAGGCCTTCTACAAAGAATTCTTTCCCAACAGTGTTAAGCAGAGAATGCTTCAAGAGTATTACACTTTGCAGCAAGGGAAGATGACAGTGGAAGAGTATGAGGCGGAATTGCACAGGTTGATGACATTTCTACCTGATGCTCTGAAAGAGAGTGAAGAGGCCAAGGTTAGCAAATTCATCACTAGACTAGAGCCTGAAATCCAGTATCAGGTGAAATTGATAGATTTGGGCAACTACTCAGCTGTAGTGAACGAAGTTAAGACAATGGAGCAGGGCTTGAGCAGGATTAGAAGCCGTGAGCCACAGAGGAATCAGGTATTCTTGGGCAAGAGCCAAGCAGCTGGTGTACTGACACAGGATAGAGGCAAGAGGCCTGTCACATAGAATTTTAGGCCAGCAGTACATAATACAGATAGAAGATGCACAAGATGCCTTGGACCACATGATGTGAATGATTGCAAGTGGGTAGAGAATGCTTGCTTTTCTTGTGGTAAGCTGGGACACAAGAGTAATACTTGCACAGACATAGTCATTCAATAGGTTTTCTGCTTCAACTGTGGGCAAAGGGGACTTAGAGTTGTAGATTGTAAAGGGGGGCAGTATGGCAGAGTTTATTCTGGCTAGGGGCAGCGAGCACCAGCATAGGTTTACGCTTTACAACTTAGTGAGACCTCTAGTGTGGACACTATCGCAGGTATGTTTCCTATACTCCTACAGAATGCACATGCGTTGTTTGATACTGGTGCCAGTTTCTCTTGCGTTTCTGAATCTTTTATGTCTGTTTGTGGTATGTCTGTTGAGTTTATGACTGGATGTGTATCTGTTATTACTCCTTTGGGAAGTGAGTCTGTATTGAATAGAATATGTAGGAATGTGGATATTGAGATAGAAGGTACACATCTATCTACAGATTTGATAGTGTTGGATATGTTAGATTTTGATGTGATTTTCGGTGTAGACTGATTGGCAAAGTACCATGTGGTGCTTGATTGCCATAACCTGGTAGTGGAGTTCAGTTTGCCCGATGGTGACCAGTTTATTTATAAGTTGGTAATGTAAAGACCTCCAATTCTACCTACCTATGAACCGTGGGGAGGGTCAGTTTTGGCTACGATGATGAAAGAAGATAAGATGGAGATAGTGTTATCGGATGTTTCGATTGCATGTGAGTATTCAAAAGTTTTTCCAGAGGATCTACCTAGATTACCACCAGAGAGGGAAGTGGAGTTTGGTATTGACTTGATACCCAGTACTGCACCAATATCATAAGCTCCTTATCGAATGGCTCCTATAGAACTTGCTGAGCTTAAAATGTAGTTGGACGACCTTTTGAAGAAGAAGTCCACTAGACCTAGTGTTTCACCTTGGGGAGCTATAGTTCTGTTTGTCAAGAAGAAGGATGGCAGTATGAGACTGTGCATCGACGACAGAGAATTGAATCAGGTAATAGTCAAGAACAAGTATCCTTTACCACGAATTGATGATCTATTTGATCAATTGGCAGGAGCCATAGTGTTCTCAAAGATAGATTTGAGATCTAGATATCATCAGCTAAGAGTGAAAGCAGAAGATATTCAAAAGATAGCTTTCAGGACAAGGTATGGGCATTATGAATTTGTTGTCATGCCTTTTGGACTCACACCAATGCACCAGCAGTATTTATGGATTTGATGAACAGAGTTTTCAGAGAGTATCTTGATACGTTTATGGTAGTCTTCATTGATGATGTGGGAGTCATCAGGACTAAAGAGGAGCACAAGGAACATTTGAGATTAGTTCTGACTGGATTGAAGGAAAGAAGTTATATTGCAAATTTCAAAATGTGAGTTCTGGTAGAACAGTGTCTTTCTTAGGACATTTTGATGGTAATGGATATCAATGGATCCTGAGATCAAAGTAGTATGTTAAATGGCCAAGACCTAAGACTGTGATGGAAATAAGAAGTTTTCTAGGAATGGCAGGATATTACAGAAGATTTGTGATAGATTTTTCCAAAATTGCCAGTCCTTTGACCCGGTTCACACAGAAGGAAGTGAAGTATGAGTGGTGTGAAAGCTGTGAAACTAGTTTTCAGTTGTTGAAGAATAAGTTAGTATCTGCTCCAGTGCTAGCCTTACTTGTGAGTGGTGAGGAGTATATTATTTATAGTGACGCCTCTATACAAGGTTTAGGATGTGTGCTGATGTAGAGGGACAGGGCTATAGCATATGCTTCCAGACAGTTAAAACCCTATGAGAGGAATTATCTTACTCATGATCTGGAACTAGGTACAATTATGCATGCTTTGAAGTTGTGGAGACACTACCTATATGGGGAAGGATGTAAAGTGTATACGAATCACAAAAGTTTAAAGTACATCTTTACCCAGAAAGAGTTGAACATGAGACAGAGAAGATGGTTGGAACCGATCAAGGATTATGATATTGATACTCAGTGTCATCTAGGAAAGGCGAATGTGGTAGCTGATGCATTAAGTAGAAAGAGAATAGAGAATCTTGCAGCTTTGATCACGATGGAACGTCATCTCATTGATGATATGAGGAAGCTTGAGTTGGAGATAGTCACAAGACGAACAGGAGAAAGATTAGCTAATATGAGAATTCAACCTACTCTTGTGGACAGAATCAAAACGAACTTAGATAGATGATCAGAGTATTTTGGATATAAAAAGAAGAATGGAGATGGGTCGAGCACCAGAATTTTATGTGGATGATGAAAGTATCCTTAGGTACAAAGGGAGATTGTGTGTGCCAGTGCAAGGAGAACTTAAGAGGGAATTGTTGAAGGAAGTGCACTACTCCAATTATTTCGTTCATCCTAGAGGGAACAAGATGTATCAGGATTTAAAAAAGCTATATTAGTGGAGCAATATGAAAAAGGAAATAGCGGAATATCTATCTAAGTGCCATACGTTTCAGATGATTAATATTGAGCATAGAAAACCGGCAGGTGAGTTGAAGCCTTTGCTAATACTACAGTAGAAGTGGGAACATATCACCATGGATTTTGTTTCTACTTTACCCAAGACAAGAGATAAGTTTGATTCAATTTGGGTCATTATGGATCGTCTCACAAAGGTAGCTCACTTTATACTTATTAAGAGTGGTTATAAGTTAGAGCGTCTGGCACAGTTATACATCAAGGAGATTGTGAGATTGCACAGAATACCAGTAACAATCGTGTCAGATAGGGATATCAGATTTCTTGGGAGATTCTGGAAAAGTCTGCATCAAGCTTTTGGAACCAAGGTCGTGTTCAATACTACTTATCATCCTCAGACTGATGGGCAATCTGAAAGTACTATACAGACTTTAGAAGATATGTTGAGAGCATGCACTTTGGATTTCAAAGGAAGTTGGGATGAGTATTTGCCACTAGTGGAATTTGCCTACAACAATAGTTATCAAGAGTCAATTGGCATGCCTCCATACAAAGCGCTTTATGGCAGAAAGTGTATATCACCTATTCATTGGGATGAAGTGGGTGAAAGACAGTTGTTGGGACCAGAGTTAGTCCAAGATGCACTTGATAAGGTCAGTTTGATCAAGCAAAGATTGCAAGCTGCTTAGAGTCGACAAAAGAGTTATGCGGATAAACAAAGAAGACCCTTGGAATTTCAAGCGGTTGAGCACGTTTTCCTAAATATTTCACTAATAAAAGGAGTTGTCAGATTTGGCTTAAGAGGAAAATTAAATCCTCGATATGTGGGACCATATGAGATTCTTGAAAGGATAGGCGACATGGCTTATAGATTAGCTTTACCGCCTGATTTAGAGGGAGTGCATAATGTGTTCCACGTATCCATGCTTATAAAGTATGTTAAAGATCCAGAAGAGATAGTAGCTCTTGAACTGCTGGAAGTGCAGCCGAACCTTATGACGATTGAAAAGCCGATCAGAATTGTAGATTCTAAGGAGAAGATTCTGAGAAGCAAGGTGACCAACTATGTAAGAGTGCAGTGGACTAATCAAACTGAACGTGAAGCTACTTGGGAGCTAGAAGAAGACATGAGAACAAACTATCTAGAGTTGTTTCATTAATCTAAGTAACTTTCGAGGACGAAAGTTTTTTTTGAGGAGAGGAGAGATGTAATATATGGAAATATAAAGATGAAAATATAATGGATTATGAATCATAAGATGATATAAGATGAGTTTAAGGTCAAAACAAGTTAGTTGTAAATGTTTAAGTTTGATTAAGAAATGAATGTTGAAGTTCGGATTTTTGCAATTTTTGACAGATGCTACGCCGCCATCTCGAGAATCCACGCTGCAGGCGTAGAGACGGCGTAGGAAGGAAACAGTAACGTTTTTCTTAACATTGAGTGGAACGCCGCCGAAGTACACGAGCGTTTCTTTTATCGCTGGATAGGAACGCCGCCGGCGTTGATCATGGATTTGCCGGTGTATGTTGTTGGATGGAAATTCTGAGAATTCAATACCTCAATGAATGCCACTGATGTTCGTATTATTTTTGCTAGAGTACGATGTATGCTGCCGGCATGAGTAATTTCTATATATACGAGACGCAAGAAATGATTTTCGATAGAAACGTTTATTTATATTTTTCCTTTGTCAAAGAGAGTTTTGGAGTGTTCTTGGAGTTCTAGGGTTGAAGAATCGTCAAGGGGGTGTTTTTTATTTAAAGTAAGTGATCTTAACCTTCTCTTATGTGTTTGTATACGAAATTATATAAGTTTTCTTAGGATTTTATGAATTTTTCATGAAGGCTCTTGTGTGGAAACCTTAGCACGTGTTGAGATCCGTGATTGACGAATGCAAGTCAGGTTTTAGCGATTCAAATAAGTAAGTTTATCTCCGCTATGATGGATTCTAATAAAATACAAGTTGAATAATCCTTATACGTTCTTCATGTTATGCAAATTAGGGTTTTGGTGAAATATTTGGTGTTTGTAGAGTTTTTGTGCGGTTCATTGTTGTTCTTAAGGATATTTGTGGAGTTTGATCGGAGTAGATGGTGTAGATAGTGGAGATTTCTTCTCAGGTTAGGGTTTTTGGAGAATTCATGTCTATTCGGATATATTGATAATGTGTTCATAGCCATTAATGTATATATAGATATATGTTGTAACAGGATATTTAAAGCTTGTGGAATTATTGTTGGTGTTGATATAGGAGTTTGTGGAGTTCGGGTTGTCTTTGTTGTTGTTGATATCGGATTTGAGGATTTGATTTGTATTCCTAAAATTGAGAAAGGTACGACCAATCCCTGCTTATTGTTTTTGCTTGTAAGTTTAGTATTGATTGACTGGTTGTAGGAATATAATTTCATAATAAACATAATTATATTCGGCTTAGTAATTGTTTGTTTGGTTGTGCTTAGCTTTGACCAGTAAAGACTTGGCAAACAGTGATACTGGTGAGGTGCCCTGATGATCTTGGTGTGAGGTTGTCCCGAGTGGACTCGTGCCTTGATATGATTTCGGTAGAAATAAGTGTTTTGGATTCGGGGTGTTTGGGGAGTACTTACTCATCCATATATGTGTATGATTATTATTTTCAAAGAGTTACTTGATTTTCAAAGGGTCTGAGTAATTCCGAGTTCGGGATTAGAGTATACCTAATACTGGACTGTGTTGTTTTATTGGCTTAAGAAAGATAATAATATGACTGTTTGTATTAGTTTATGTTGCATGAATTATATGTCTGTTGTATGTGCATATGCACTTTTTTTATTGGAGTTATCATACTGGGTGTCGCCGCTAATTCTTTTAAATTTCAGGTACAGGTGAAGAGATAGTATATGATCTTTCTGGATATGAGTTATTCTTTGATGACAGGGATGGCGATAGTGGACCCGACTGCCCAGCCGAGAGTTAGTCTTACAGATATCAGGATTTCTAAAGAAAAGAAATGTTTAGGTCTTTTTGAAGTTGTAGTTGGATGTTTAGGTTGATTTCGATGAAAGGATTATAATGTGAACAGTTTTTAGTTTCTGTTGAAATTATTGGCTATGTTATGTCAACTTAAATTTTATGTTTAAATTAGGAACTTATGTTTTATAAAGCATATGTTTTTTTTAGTTTAAATAAGTTTCGTATCCTATGAGATACCCTATGTGTGTTTACAGGTGATAAATGTATTATTGTGGATATTAGAGTCTTTGCGTATCTTATATAAGAGAGGATACATGGCGGGTTATAATGCCTTCAGGTTAGGGCGTTACAAAAGGCCTTCTCATAGAGGTTATCGATAGAGCTGTAGGTAATTCAAAATGTTTGGACCTTTTTGTTGATGCTATAGTCCTTCACTTGCCAAAAAGAAATTTTGATCATAGACCACTCTTGATCAAAATTGAGGAAGAGAAAGAACATAGGACTGGACAACAAAATTTTATAGCACCCCAGTTGTCATACTCTAATTGGAAAGATTTTTTGAAGAATAATTGGAAACATTTCAATATAAAAAAGCGTATCCAAGCTCGTCTTAGGGGTACCCAAAAAGCCTTTGAGATGCATTCAACACTAAAATTGCTTAAATTGAAGATGGAATTAAAGAATTAGCATGAGGAAATTTTGATCTAAAAAGAAATTTTTTGGCATCAAAAAGCTTTCACAGATTTTAGAAATTTGGGTGATAGAAATACGACCTATTTTCATAGCAAGACAAGGAAAAAGTAAAGGAAAATGTAGATTGATATGTTGAAGATAAATGAGGCATGGTGTTCTGATCATAATCAAATTAAAAAAGCAATAATTAATTTTTTTAGAAAGCTCTACCATGAAGAATGCCCTCAAGGAAGGCATAAGTTACATATTCTTTCTCAGCTTTGTGCTTAGATGAATTTATTCTCTTGGAATATGTGATCATTGATGATGAGGTACGAAGCGCAATCTTTGAAATGGGTCCCTTGAAAGCTCCTGGGTTAAATGGCTATAATGCTTTATTTTCCCAATTCATTGGGATGTTCTTAGGCACTCAGTTTGTATTATGGTAAAGAACTTCTTTTCTATAAGCACTCTATCACAAGAAATGAATGCTATGATGGTGGTTTTAATTTTTAAGGTAGAGCATTTAGAAACTCTCAATCAATTTCGTCTAGTAAGTCTTTAAATGTTTCATACAAAATAATTACAAAGGTTTGACTTATAGATTCAAGATGATTATAGATAAGCTTATCGGCCCAATGTTGTCAAGTTTCATTCCAAGAAGGCACATCATGATAACATAGTGCTGGTGCAAGAAGCCATTCATTCTATGCGTAGAAAGACAAGCTCCACAGGTTGGATGTCGATCAAAGTTGACCTAGAAAAAGCCTATGATAGATTGAATTGGGACTTTATAGAAGACACTCTTCACAAGATCGGCTTTCCTTCTATATTCCAAAAGCTAATCATGTCATGCATTAGAAGCTCCACGAGGAATGGTATTATGATAGAGACTTTCTTCCCTTTTAGAGGAATTCGACACGACAACTCAATCTCTCCATATATTTTTGTCTTGTGTATGGAAAGATTGAGCCACTTAATCCTTGATGATGTGAATGCCAAGAGGTGGAAGCCGCTACTAATCACAAGGAATGCCCCTAAAGTTTCACACTTATTTTTTGTTGACAATTTGATTCTATTTTCTCGAGCCTCAGTGGATCAAGTTGATGTTGTTTATCAAGTTTTGGATAGTTTTTGTGTAGCTTCCGTGCATAAAATAAGTAAACAGAAGACTAATATTTACTTTTCAAAGAATACATGTTTACAGGTTGCTAAGGCGATAGAAGATAAATTTGGCTTTTAGAGAACCATGAATTTAGGCTGACATTTGGGAGTTCCAATCATTCATGGAAGGGTTTTAATGAACAACTTTGCAACTCTTCTAGATAGCTACCAAAAGCACTGCATGACTTATCAACCCACTAAACTTTACATGGCAGGAAGAATAACCATAGCCAAGTCAATCTTCTCAGCTATACCATTGTGCCCAATCCAGATTACTCTCCTTCCTCATTCTATCTGCGACTAATTTGATCATACGAGTAGAGACTTTCTATAGGAAAACTCTAAAGATAATTGGAAGATCCATCTAATAGGATAGAATAAGCTTTGCCAACTGAAATTGATGGGAGTATTGGGCATGAGAAAAATGGGTACTGTTAATGATTCACTCATGTTGAAAATTGCATGGGGTATATTTTGGGGTGATAATAGCCTTTGATGTCAAGTCCTTAAAGTTAAATGCCTCCATAATATGACTCATAGTGCTGCTCATTACATAGGACAAAGCCAAACTTATGGAAGGTTATCACTAAAGTGTGGGATTATATGGCCTCACCTTGCGGTTAGATTTTAGGTGATGGATTAAAAACTAGGTTCTAGCTCGACAACTGGCTCTTGTTGGAAGAAAGATTAGTTGATTTCCTTATTTATGAAATCCCTCCTAATGTTCTCCAATGTCTTCTAAAATATTTTGTTTTGGAGAATGGGGACTAAAGATGGGAGCTATTTAAGCAATTCTTATGTGTTGAGATTTTTGCCTATATTGCTAGTTGCAAACCTCCTTGGATAGAAGATGGTTAGGACCAGCTTTTTTGTAAACTCTCAAAATCAGGAAAGTTTATTGTTGAATCTACTTATAAGCTTTTGGCTAACTATGAGGGAGACTTCTATGGAAATAATCTTTGGAAGCTAATTTAGGGATGGCAAGGACTAAAGAGAAAGAAATTTTTTTCTTTGGTTAGTGGGTCATGAAAGACTTCTAACTAATGTCCAGAGGTGGAAATGAAGCTAGTAGACAATAGTTCCTATGACTTTTGCTGCTTTGAAGCTAAAATAGTAGTCCATACTCTTCGAGATTGCATTATGGACATCAAGCAAGTTTTTTCAATAGTCCTTTTAGTAATTGCTTTGAAGAAAACTTGAAGGATTTATCCTGCTATGTAAATAATTCCCCTTGGTTGATGAATTTTTGAATCACCTGTTGGTACCTATGGAATTATAGGAACCACATGCTTTTTGATGAAAATTTCGTGTGGGAAGGGAATCATTCCAATATAATAATCAAGTATGTGGAGTAGGTATCTACTTCTCTCAAGATGGTTGAGCAATTTATAGTTGCAAGAGAGGAGATATTGATTTGTTGGCAACCTCCCCTTACAGGTTGGATTAAAGTTAACACTGATGGCTCATTCAATAGAAGTACTAATTGGACCACTGCAGGAGGTATTGTTAGAAATTCTAATGGTGACTAAGTTTGTGGTCTTTATTGGCTCAGGAACTTTAGTAACAGCAGAGCTCTAGGGAAGGTGTAAGGGTTTGGAATTATGCTGGGAATTGGACTTCTAAAATGTTTGCCTTAAAGTTGATAGCAAAGTGGTCATTGATATTATTAATAGGCAAGAATAACCTACTAGCTTTTCCGCAAGGCTGGTTCGAGATATACATAAATTGTTGAAGGGGAATTGGTTTGTCTCCATCTATCACACCTATCACGAGGGTAATCGCTATGTGAATAACCTAGTTAAAATCACATATCACTTTCCTCAAGGCTATCGCTTTCTCCAAGAGCCTTTTAACTAGATTAGAAGTATCATCTGTGAAAATCTAAGGGGTGCATCTTTCTTGAAGAGAGTCTGCAGATAAATTTTTTGTTCTTTATTTCTTGGGATTTATTTCATGTTTCCAAGTAAAAAAAAACCGTAATTATCCCTTCGCTATATTTGGTTTAGCTTTATGACCAGCACATGTCCAGTTCAACGTAATGATTCCAATTCGGCACTTACGTACACGCTTTCGGGTTTGACTCAGTCGTCCAAAGTTGATCAAGGATTTGGTTAGTTATTATATTATTTTAATTACATTCTTTACATTCACCTATATATTCATAAAATTAGAACTGCCATAGTTTCTCAAACCCAATGAGTTTACGCGCCGATACAATAGTTATATATACAGGCCGACTTCATACATATATATATATATTTATAAATTATGCAATCAACAAATATCAAATATGATACATTTACGCAATTCGACTATTATATGTATTATATATATTAAGTTAATCTAGCACAATTTTCTAATTAAAATATAAGTCCAGCATAAATCTAGCAAAAACAATGCACTTCCAGATTAATAATTATAATTCTAGCATACAACAATTCAATTCCAGGATTTCTAGCAAATTAATAAATTATTTCCAACATAAACAACATAATTCCAGCCTAAACTCTTAATTTCCATGTTTAAATATAAAATTCCAGGTTTTCCAAAATTTAATTGAATTATTCAAACTAAAATTTTCTAACTTATTTAGATTCCATATTATTACTTTAATTAATTAATGAAAGTAAATTGCTATATTCTAGTTGGCATTAGATAAAATATGATCAGACCACGCTTGTCTACCCGTGTTTGTACCAAAATGTTTCCTTTGAATTACCAAGCTCATTTTATGTCACTAATGTTGCATTTAATTAGCATACAATTGAATAAGTGTCACTTCCAGGTTATCCTCAATAGCACAATGGGGAAATTCCAATATGGCATTGCATTTATTAACAAAATAAATTAAAACCATCCGCAAGAAAATAATAGGTATAGGAGTTCGGCTAAAGGTACATAGACACACACGTAAGCGCGCGCGTGACAAGCCCATGCATATTTTCATAGAACAAAATCATCAAACATTATTGTATGTATACGTAAAAGTGTAATTTCTGGTACATATATACATGTATATTAATCATTTCCATTTTTGTCATCACTTATTATTATTTAGTTTTAATTTTATTTACACACATACTACAACAAACAATTTAATAAAAAACTTACTAGTTTTGCAAAATTTACCTAGCAATCTTTACTACCAAACTCTTTAGAATTTGATGAAGCCCCAATAGCAAAAATACCCTATTAAACTTCAAGAACACCTAAGTTCACACAATGAAACATAGAGATTGGAGGATTTAATAATGATATAAGAATGGGTAATATTTGTAGAATTGTATTACCTAATTTATCTTGTATTTGATAAGGGTTTTTGTGAATATTTGGGAGCTAAAATAGAGAGTAAAAGTAAGATATTTTTCTGCTGAAAATGGAAAGGAATATGAGCATTTGGGACATTGAATTCTTAGCAAAAAGAAAAATGAAAGGATGGAATCAATTGTGTGTCACATGGGGAAGATTCTAGAACATAGTGAGGTGACTAAAATGGATAATATTGAAATGGAATTTTGCTGAAATTTTTTTTTTTATGGATAAGAATGGATTTGTGGCATGATTCTAGAAGCGTCTACCAGGCTATGAGCTAAACTTAGATGATAGGTTGGATGTTATATTTTAGAGGCCTTAGAATGTGATTTAGGCATTAGAAATTGACATAGCGAAATTGCTAAATTAAATTAGGAAATTAATTTAGTTAATTTGAATTTTATTTTAGATATTTGGCTAGAAGTTGAGGAATCAAAATTTTAGATATTGAATTTCAAGGGATTTAGCTAAATTGAGAAATTTGTAAAATTGATTAATTGAAATTACGAATAATGGCTAAGTGGATATTTGAATTTAGTTTGACTAATTTGGTGTATTAGATAAGATATTTGGTATGATTAAATTTGTAATTTCCATGTGAAATTGATTCCTATCTTAATTACTGTCACGCTCCGATGATACCCTAGTAGTAGTAAACAAGATATACTTGAATACTATTACTAGTTTACCTTTTAAGAATGACATATTTTCAATAAACATGATCTTTTAGTTGATTTGATAAGATGGACAAATATATATAAGACATAAATTAGTAAATAACTGTCATAATAAAGTTTGTGAATAATAAAAATATTACAGACCATATCATTTCTATAAACTCTTGCAAAAACATAGCTAAAGTTTCTAATGCAAGATACTTGCAACTAAAATAAAAAATATAATATCAACCTATATTATTCATTAAGCTTCCAGCTTCTATGTTCTTACCGGGACCATGCTCCTGGTAGTAATGAGCCAAGGTCGTAATGTGAACCTGAAAGGGCTGTTGAAGTGTAAGCTAAACTACGAGCTCAGTGAATAACTAAAACTTATTACATACCACACAAGTTATTTAACAAACATATACAATGTATCAATTAAACACATGTGCAAAAACAAGCTTAGATAACCTAGAATCCATACAAGATGAAGATTTACGCCCTCTCATAGAGGTTGAAGGATCACAATCTATGGTCTACCTACCCAGGAGAGACTAAGCTTTTGCGAAACAACAATGCTCAATTTAATTATCACTTTGAATTTATTGTGTCTTAACATTTATTTCCTATTTTAGCTTTAGAAACTCCACTAAGTGTTAGTCATTTCCAAGCAATACCATAAACGGTGTCCTTCATTTACTATTTAGTTCTTATGGTATCAATAGAATAAAGGTAATCTTACGATTAACTAATAGCTTTCTTGCCTAGATAAACCAAGCATTATCAGAGATTCAAAATACTAACACGTAGTAGGCTACCACTTACTTAAATGTTGTTTTATGCAAAATATGCAATGCATGTACAATTTCCATTATGGTACCAGTAGTTCTTAATTAAATTGAAGGCGATCAACCAATACACAGACATTCAATTATGTTACACAAACAGCATAGTCATACAAAATTCTGTTATCATTATTATTAGAGTGACTTGGCAATCAATACAATAAATAGTTTTCATTAACCCATACAGTACACTCATGTTATCATCTTTTATTTATAATTCGCTAAGTTACAAGCACACATAATGTAACAAGACTGAATTACTCACCTGCTCATGTTGGTCAATCGTAGTAGTCTTCAGGAAAGTCCTCACAAGTACTCAAGTCACCTATTGATAAGATTAATATATTCATCAATGATACATAAACTATATGATTAAATTCTTATGAGTGTCTAAGTGTCCTATATTGATGTTAGATTTTCATTTTAGTACTATATTAGTCTTTTAATGGTCCTATGATAATCCGGTATCATTTAACATTTATTTTCATGTTGTTTATGTTGATTCTCTAAATATCTAAGAGTTTTGATGATAACAAAATACTCAATGAACTAACTACTCTATTAGTGTGTAGAATTATATTTAGAATTTTATACAGAATTTTGGTAAAGTTGTTGAGTAAATATATAAGATTGAATGATATTAAATCTTGGACATAAACAAGTTAGACAAGAGTTGTTATACGATATGAGGATTTTGGATGATAAGAAAAAGGTACACAGAATGTTTTTCAGAAGGATCCTTAAGATATAAAACAATCCCAGAAACACAGAACCTTTCACAGAACCTTTGGGAGAACCTTTGGAAGAAACTCAAAGCAATCATTCTGAATTGAAGATAGTTTCCAGAAACACAGAAGTTGTTACAGAACTTTTTCAAGAAACTTCAGCTGTAATTCTGAGATAAAGATGGTTACTGTTTATCTTCTCAAACAAGATCTACGTTTATTTACGAAAAAGATCAATAATTTTGAAGACCTAGCTCCGAAATAATAAGTATATTCGGACAGTATACTTATTAGTTCCACTAAAGTTGGATTATCCTAGGGGATCAAATAAACTATCGGATTGATTATTTTTCTATCAAAGAAAGTTTCTGGAAATAAAAAACAGAAGCTACAGTTGATTAACGATAAGACGATTTGAAGTTAGAACAGTTATGTTTTCTTATTTTTCTCAAGATAGAAACAAATAAAAGTTGGATAATTTTAAGAAAATCAAAATAAGAACAATGTTATCCTTAAGTAGATAACACACGAAGATCACGTTGAAGACCGTGATATCAGCAATCAACAACAGTTCTCCAGATTTATCTTCAAGATCAACTTTATCAGAAGTTTTCAAACAGAAAACAAGTGGATCATCTCAGATGACGAAATTCAAGCAGATCTTATCTTTCTTCAGCATTCAAATTCAAATCTGGAACTAAAGAAAAAGAACGAGATTATCTCTCGAAGAATATCAGCAGCGGTTGATAAATCAAATTAAGGATAAGAAGGCATAGATTTTCATCCGAGATTTTTGGGATATTTATCTTATCTCAAGCACAACAAGTTCAGAACGTTAGATAACATGAGAAGTGAACAGAGTTAAAAAGAAGAGTGAGAAGCAGAACTTGAACAGAAAAAGAAAAACAAAAACTAAGAGTTGATTGGACCTTGACCGAGAAATATCAAGAGTTGAAAAAGCACACTTTCTTTACTATTTCACGTGCAGAATTGTAGCAATTATTATTGCAATCTTTACATTTGTCTTTTAATAATTGAAGCAACTTGTTGTTGTCTTCAAGTGAATTAGTTCAATTTCTAGTTTAGGCTCTGTAGATCGATTGAGGCTAGAAGATAGCTGTGAGAATCGAGCAAGAGAATTGTACAAGCTAGTAATTGTTTTATTGGATATAGTGGAACAAAACCAAGGATATCGGGTCCCCGCTCGGAGCTGGAAGAGTGGACTGACGCACAAGGCGGAACCACTATAAATATCTGCCTGATCTTCTTATCCCTTCTCTATTTATATTTCCACAGTTTATTTATTGCTGTTTAATTGTTCATATTGTTCTCTTAACTTAAAATCAAAGGGGATTGTTTTTAAAAGGCAAAATTTTAATTTTCTGAAATAATCAATTCAACCCCCCTTCTTGATTATTTTCGGGACCAACAATTGGTATCAGAGCAGGACTCTCTTTTAAATTGAGTGATCCAAACAAAATGGCTGAGAACAATATTGCAATTAATAGAGCTCCATATTCTGATGGTTCAAATTATCTTTGTTGGAAAATGCGAATGACAACTTATATCAAAGCTAATGATTATGCTTCTTGGCAGGTGATCCAATTTGGAGACAACCCAATAGCAATAACAGATGATGCTAGTTTCACAGATGAAGAGCTAAAGTTGATTGAGAAGAACAATAAGGCTAAGAATCTCTTACTCACAACCATAGCTCCTTCTGAATTTTATCTAATTTCCTCCTGTGAATCAGCAAAAGAAATATGGGATACTCTTTCAAAAACTTATGAAGGAACAGACACAATTAAGGAAACAAAAATCAATTCATTACTTCAACGTTATGAATTATTTAAAATTAAGTCTGATGAGAAAATTAAAGATGCTTTTAATAGATTCACTGCTATTACTAATGAACTAACCTCACTTGGAAAGAAATTAGATGATTCTGATCTTGTCAGGAAAATGCTTCGAATTTTGCCTAAATCGTGGGATGCCAAAAAGACAGCCATAGAAGAAGCTCAAGATTTAAATAAGCTGACACTTAGTCAGTTAAGGGAAAAGCTGATGGCATACGAGTCACATCATGATACAACTGAAGAACCAGAAAATAGTTCAAAGGCAATAGCTTTCAAAGCCAAAAGAGTTGTTGAATCTGATTCAGAAGAGGATAGTGATGACGAAAACATTAACATGCTTACAAGGAGATTCAACAAATTCTTGAAGAAAAAGAAAGGTAAAAAGTTCAAAAGTTTCAATAGATCTAACAAATTTGATGCAGGAAAAAGCTATAAGGACAAAGAAGAAAAGAAAGAGAAGAAAGAAATTGTGTGCTATGAATGTAAAAAACCGGGACATATTAAATATGAGTGCCCTGTTTTAATAAAAAAGATTGAAAAGTTCAAGAAGAAAAGTCGAGCAATGATGGCAACTTAGAGCGATTTGGATGAGTCAGAAGCTGAACCAGAAGTTATAAGTGATAATGAAGAAGAAGCAAATCTCTATCTCATGGCTACTTCTGAGGTAACTTCTAAAACTGATGATGAATCAATTGAAGATGATATGATTGTTGAAATGGAAAACTTTTAAAAGCTCTTAAGAAAGCTGATTTAAAAATTGCTAAATTTGATAATGAGATAAAATCATTAAAGAATGAAAAAGACGCATTAAAGCAAACCAATTCCTTGCTTGCCGATGAAAATGATATCTTGAAGAGTGAAAATGAAAAGTTTTTTAAGGATAATGAAAAGCTAAGAAAAGATAATAACTTGCTAAAAGATGAAACAAGTGTTTTGAAAGTAAAAATTGATGAATTATCGAATTCAATAAAGAATACGTTCAATAAGTTCAATGAAAGTGATGAAAAGCTAAAAATGTTGATTTCATCACAAAGATTGTCGTGTGAAAAGCATGGTTTAGGTTATAATTATGGTTTAAATTCAAATACATCTAAGAAAACTATATTTGTGAGAGCTAAACCAATTGTAAATGCGGAATCAAGTGTTAAAAAGATTGATTATAAAGCAATACGTGGAAAAGGAAAGTACGTTCAAAAATCCAAATGAATTCTAGAAGCGATTTTGAAAGAAAACATTCTTATGGAAATCATATCAGAAGATATTCCAGAAGCTATTACAGAAGTTATCCGAGACAAAATAGTTGGAGACAGGCAAACAACAGGTATTGGAGTAATAAGAATAACACATATACATGTTTCTGTTGTAATAAGATTGGTCACACAGAAAAGTATTGTTATTATAAAAGAAACAAGCTCAGTATTCAGCAAGTAAAACAAAGGGATGAAACGAGCTTGTCTTTCAAAGGACCCAAACTTGTTTGGGTTCTAAAAAGGTTTAACCCTTTTATTTTTGTAGGAACATGAAGCTAAAATCAATGGAACATGGTATCTTGATAGTGGATGTTCCCGACATATGACAGGAAATGCTTCATTGTTCAATAGCATAACATGGGAAGAAAAAATGATATGTAAAACTGGAAATATTGGTATGTCACCTCATACTATATAAAATGTTTATTTAGTAAAAGGCTTGAAACATAACTTATTGAGTATCAGTCAGTTATGTGATAAAGGATATAAAATAGTTTTTGAAAAAGATAAATGCTTTGCATTTAGCGAAAATGGTATAAAATTATTTGAAGGTTTTAGAAAGAAAAATATATATTTGATAAGACCTAATAAAATGGAGGATGCATGTTGCTTGTTATCTATGAATGATCAGATCTTTGTTTGGCATAAACGTTTAGGACATGTTAATTTTAATCAATTAGAAAAATTATCAAAAAAATAATAAGAGGTTTACCTAAAATAAGTATTAAACAGGATGTGAAATGTGATACATGTTTAAAAAATAAAATGGTATCTGTTACTCATAAAAGTAAAAATGTGATAACCACTAAAGACCTCTTGAGTTGTTGCATCTTGATTTGTTTGGGCCTACTAGAACTCTTAGTATGGGTGGATGTAAATATGGATTTGTTGTTGTAGATGACTATTCGAGATATACTTGGGTTATGTTTTAAGACATAAAAAGGATACATTTGATTCCTTTCAAAAATTTGCAAAACAAATACAAAATGAAAAAGGAGTTTCCATAATTAGTTTACGAACTGATCATGGAACAGAGTTTCAAAATTCAGATTTTATAAATTTTTGTGAAGAACATGGGATATCTCATAACTTCTCAGCTCCATATACACCTCAACAAAATGGAGTTGTAGAACGCAAAAATAGAACTATACAAGAAATGACTAGATCTATGTTAAATGAAAGTGGTGTTGCTGAGTATTTTTGGGCAGAAGCTGTGTCTACAGCTTGCTATATTATCAATCGAGTATATATTCGGCCCATGACAACAAAGACTGCTTATGAATTGTTTCGAGGTAAGAAACCTACTGTTTCATATTTTCATGCTTTTGGATCCAAATGTTTTGTAAAAAGGAATGTTCACAATCTTGGTAAGTTTGATGAAAGATCTGAAGAGGCAATATTTTTAGGATATTCTTTAAATAGTCGTGCTTATCGTGTATATAACAAATCCTCAAAAATTGTTGAAGAATCAATTAATGTTAAGTTTGTTGAAGATACAAAAGATGATGAGTCAGATGAAGAAAAGGATCTCAATCCTAAAACAGAACCTAGTACAGAACCTATATCTGAAGTATCTAACCTTCCGGAAAAGAAGACAGAAGCAAGAACAGAAGGTAGTTCAGAAATTGTAAGATCTGAACCAGAAACTTCTAAAGGTTGGAAATACAAGTCTGCTCATCCATCTGAACAAATAATTGGTAATATACAAACTGGTGTCCAAACACGAGGTAAGTTACAAGAGTTTGAAAATCATTTTGCTATGTTATCTGAAATTGAACCTAATAATATTGAAGAAGCTTAAATGATAATAGTTGGATTGATGCCATGCAAGAGGAATTAAATCAATTTCAAAGAAACAATGTATGGAATCTTGTACCTAAACCTGAAGGAAAATCTGTAATTGGAACTAAGTGGGTATTTAAAAACAAATTAGATGAAAACGGAAAAATAAGTAGAAAAAAGCAAGATTAGTAGCTAAAGGATATTCACAAGAAGAAGGAATTGACTTTGATGAAACATATGCACCTGTAGCTAGATTAGAAGCAATTCGTTTAATGCTTGCATATGCATGTTTCAAAAATTTTAAAGTTTTTCAAATGGATGTAAAAAGTGCATTCTTAAATGGATTTATAAAAGAAGAAGTATATGTTGAACAACCCCCTGGTTTTGAAGATCCTATTAAACCAAATTATGTCTTTAAATTAAATAAAGCTTTGTATGGTTTAAAACAAGCTCCAAGGGCTTGGTATGAAAGACTAAGTTGTTTTTAATTTCAAAAGGTTTTCAAAGAGGAACAGTTGACACAACATTGTTCTTAAAAACTTATGAACAAGATATTTTGGTTGTGCAAATATATGTAGATGATATTATATTTGGTTCTACTAATGAAATATACTGTCAAGATTTTGCAAAGAATATGCAGGCAGAATTTGAAATGTCAATGATGAGAGTTGACATTCTTTCTTGACTACAAATAAAACAAACAAAAGAAGGAATTTTCATACATCAAGAAAAATATACTAAACAAATTCTGAAGAAATTTGGGTATGAAGGATGTAAAGGAGCTGCAACTCCCATAGTACTTCAACAAGGTTAGATTCTGATTCTAATGGGAAAAAGGTAAATGAAAAGTTATATAGAAGTCTCATTGGCTCTTTATTGTATTTAACTGCATCTAGACCTGATATTCTCTTTAGTGTGTGTTTATGTGCTAGATTTCAAAGTGCACCAACAGAAACACATTTGACAGCTGTTAAAAGAATTTTCAAGTACTTGATAAATACCTCAAAATTGGGCATTTGGTATCCCAAAAATCAAAATATTGATTTAATGGGATACTCAAATGCAGATTATGCTGGTTGTAAAATTGATAGAAAAAGCACATCTGGTACTTGTCAATTTTTAGGTGACAAATTAGTTTCCTGGTCTTCTAAGAAACAAAATTCTGTTGCCTTGTCTACAGCTGAAGCAGAATATGTTTTTATTAGTAATTGTTGTGCACAAATGCTTTGGATAAAACAACAGTTAAAAGATTATGGCTTATTTTTCAAAAATATACCTATTATATGTGATAATACAAGTGCAATAAATCTAACAAAAAATCCAGTGCATCATTCTAGATCTAAGCACATTGAAATTCGACATCATTTTATTTGTGATCATGTAATTAATGGTAATATTGTTGTTGAATTTGTACCATCAGATATGCAATTAGCTGATATTTTTACAAAACCGCTTGAAAAATTGAATTTTGAATTTATAAGGAATGAAATTGGAATTTGTAATCCTTTTTATTGAAAATGATAATCATAATAAATTAGTATCTTAAAGTTTATTCACTGACAAATGATAATCGAAGATTCTTAATAAAAAGAAAGAGGAAGACATTAGTTGTTTGCAAACTTCAGTACGGAAACTCGTAATTTTTTTTGGCGCTCAATGTTCTGTCCTTTCATCTTCTCAATACTCTGTCTTCTTAAGTGTCATCCTCGCTTTGGTTCTTCATAATTTCTCCTTTTCATTTCAAGAAAACCCTAAGAAACCCTTACAGCGAACTCTCTGTTCAACATGGCTCCTCGCAAATCTCAACGTATCACCAACAAAAAATTCAAAACCGTAACATCCAAAGATCCTATCTCTATTCAAGATACACAATCCTCCGATTCTCAACAAACCCTCTCTCAATCAGTTTCATCATCTAGGGTTCGTGAAGAACGAACTAAAAACAAACACGAATCTGGACAGTACTCTCCACCATCTAAAGAAACAACGAAAAAGAAAAAATCCAAGGAAAATGTGTCACAAAGTTCTGACCCAGAACCTATGTCAGAACCTACGATGAAGGTCAAGAAAGTGAAAACTTCTAAAGTTTCCTCCAAGAAAAGGAAAGAAGTACCTTCACCGTCAAAGGAACAGACTCCATCCAAAAGGAGCAAGACAGTCAAGGAACCTGAGATAAAATGTCCATATAAGAAGGTAAAAATCCATGCCTGTGCCTTTATTGATTTTGAATATTTTAAGAGGAATGGATTTTACTGGAATAAATGGCTAGATAATGTTGGTTGTCGGAAGTTATGTAATCTGACTGGAGATGTAATTGGAGAAATGATAGAAGAATTTTATAGGAATTTGAGGTATGTCGATTCTAGGAGCTTGAAGTCAAGAGTTCAAGATGTGAACATAACAATTTCACGTGATGTTCTAATTAAATGTGTTGGTTTGAAAGATTGTCATGATGATAATACTGTTGTTTCTTTGAGAAGAAATGATATTTTTCTAAGAAAAAATGGAAACGTAGGACAGTTTCCAGATGATGATGTGTTTGTATATGAGTTTGAACTAGTCGTTAGAATGCTCCACAAAATTATGCGAGAGTGTATTCTTCCACGCAAAGGGAGTTCTACGACAGTAACAAAAGATGATGGATTGATTATCCTGAGTATGATGCAGAAGGTTAAGATAGATTTAGCCAAAGAATTTTGAAAAGAATTTGGAAGGAACAGGAGTACAGGGTATATGGGAATGTTCTTATGGAAATATTCAAATATAAAGGAATTTCCTTTCCTAAGAAAATAAAATTTCCTATAGGTCTAAAAAGAATTGGAGAGAAAAGTATGCATCACATGCAAATTAGACCTTATAAGAAATTCTGGTATGTTGTTGATGGTGCAATTTACTTGCACAAGAAACATAGGAAAGAAATTAACTGGGACAAGGTTAAGGCAACAGTTGAAGGGGAGCAAAAACCAACTTCAGAAGCTTCTCCAGAAGTTTCATTGGATGAGGGAGCCGATCAAGGAAAGCACAGGGCTGGTAAAGAACCAATGAAAAAGAAGGAAAAGAAAAGATATAAGCCTATGACTGGTGGCAAATTTCAGATAAGGGAAAGTTTGCAAATAGAATCTTCCTCGGATAGTGAAGATTCTTTTCCAGAGGGTCCATGAGAAGCATCTTCTTTTCAATCTAAAGATGCTTTCGCAAAGAAGTTGGCAGCCTCTCTTGAGTCTTTCAAACAGGACTTTACAAAATTCATTTCTTTAGAGATCAAGACTCAGATATCCTCTTTGCAACAATCCCAACCTCCACCATCAAGGATGCCTTCTGATTCAGCACGTTCATTCTGTCGATCTTCACCACCTGAGCAAGAACCTGTTCCAGAAGCTGTCACCACTGACACTTCAATTGATCATGGTTCTCCTCGATCTGGACAGCCTATGAACCCACTCCTCCAAACTTAAGTCTTGTACCGTTTATTCCTCTTGATGTGCTTCAGCATCCAGTAAATTATCTCATTCCACCTCCACAACATTTAGCTTCTCAATCTCCTCTTCCATCCAATTATCGTAGGCGTGTGAAAAGGACAGCTCGAAAGTCCACAAAAAGACCTAAAAAGCATTAATTTTTGTTATGTTTTCCTTGTTGCGGATATTGTTTTAGTTTCTGTTTGTTGATATTTCACATCAGACCTGTGATGGAATTTTGCTAGACTTCTTATATCAACTTTTCATATGATTCCTCCTCATTTTGCTGATAACAAAAAGGGGGAGAAAAGGTTATTGATATAAATGTGAATGTGTTATGAGTTTATATGTTTGTGAATGTGTTATGAATGAATGTTAAATTGTTTTGTTATCATCAAAAAGGGGGAGAATATTGATTCTCTAAATATCTAAGAGTTTTGAGGATAACAAAATACTCAATGAACTAACAACTCTATTAGTGTGTAGAATTATATTCAGAATTTTATACAGAATTTTGGTAAAGTTGTTGAGCAAATATATAAGATTGAATGATATTAAATCTTGGACATAAACAAGTTAGACAAGAGTTGTTATACAATATGAGGATTTTGGATGATAAGAAAAAGGTACAAATAATGTTTTTCAGAAGGATCCTTAAGGTATAAAACAATCCCAGAAACACAGAACCTTTCACGGAACCTTTGGGAGAACCTTTGGAAGAAACTCAAAGCAACCATTCTGAATTGAAGATAGTTTCCAGAAACACAGAAGTTGTTACAGAACTTTTTCAAGAAACTTCAGCTGTAATTCTGAGATAAAGATGGTTACTGTTTATCTTCTCAAACAAGATCTACGTTTATTTATGAAAAAGATCAATAATTTTGAAGACCTAGCTCCGAAATAATAAGTATATTCGGACAGTATACTTATTAGTTCCACTAAAGTTGGATTATCCTAGGGGATCAAATAAACTATCGGATTGATTATTTTTATCAAAGAAAGTTTTGGAAATAAAAAACAGAAGCTACAGTTGATTAACGATAAGACGATTTGAAGTTAGAACAGTTATGTTTTCTTATTTTTCTCAAGATAGAAACAAATAAAAGTTGGATAATTTTAAGAAAATCAAAATAAGAACAATGTTATCCTTAAGTAGATAACACAGAAGATCACGTTGAAGACTGTGATATCAGCAATCAACAACGGTTCTCCAGATTTATCTTCAAGATCAACTTTATCAGAAGTTTTCAAACAAAAAACAAGTGGATCATCTCAGATCATGAAATTCAAGCAGATCTTATCATTCTTCAGCATTCAAATTCAAATCTGGAACTAAAGAAAAAGAACGAGATTATCTCTCGAAGAATATCAGCAGCGGTTGATAAATCAAATTAAGGATAAGAAGGCACAGATTTTCATCCGAGATTTTTGGGATATTTATCTTATCTCAAGCACAACAAGTTCAGAACATTAAAATAACATGAGAAGTGAACAGAGTTAAAAAGAAGAGTGAGACGCAGAACTTGAACAGAAAAAGAAAAACAAAAACTAAGAGTTGATTGGACCTTGACCGAGAAATATCAAGAGTTGAAAAAGCACACTTTCTTTAGTATTTTCACGTGCAGAATTGTAGCAATTATTATTGCAATCTTTACATTTGTCTTTTAATTAATTGAAGCAACTTGTTGTTGTCTTCAAGTGAATTAGTTCAATTTAGTTTAGGCTCTATAGATCGATTGAGGCTAGAAGATAGCTGTGAGAATCGAGTAGAGAGAATTGTACAAGCTAGTATTGTTTTTATTGGATATAGTGGAACAAAACCAAGGATATCGGGATCCCCGTCGGAGCTGGAAGAGTGGACTGACGCACAAGGCGGAACCACTATAAATATTTGCCTGATCTTCTAATCCCTTCTCTATTTATATTTCCACAGTTTATTTTATTGCTGTTTAATTGTTCATATTGTTCTCTTAACTTAAAATCAAAGGGGATTGTTTTTAAAAGGCAAAATTTTAATTTTCTGAAATAATCAATTTAGCCCCCCTTCTTGATTATTTTCGGGACTAACAGTTTGTCTTGATCTTTTTTTTATATTTATATATATTTATCTGGTATTTGTACAATTGATATTGGTTAAATTTATATTTTTGTAGTTATTATCATTACTTTTATATAACTTCCTAACTGACCCATTATAGTAACTCATATATTTTCCCATTGCTTTGTGTCGTCGTGTTTTTCTTAATCTGTTTCACATAATTATTTTGTCATTTTCAGGAGTCACATTATTCGTAAATTTAACTTATTTTGATTTCCATTATTATCTATTTATCTAAATGGAGCAAATATTTAACAATTATAGTAGCTAATAATATTTAATATTTCTCTATAGTTTTTAGGGTTTAAAAGTTCTCAAATATTAAATATATTATTAATCTAAGTATTTGTATTTGTTTATTAACTTAGTAAAATCTGTTTTGATATACATATCTATATAATATGTTTATATTTATTATGTAAGTATCTTGTTCGTGTAATACATACTTTACGTAAGAAATACAGGTTTGTATGCCAGCTCCTACGCCGCCGGCGTTGAAACTTAGATGCCAGCGTTCTTAAGTTTTTTATTTTATTTCGTATCGTTTGTGCTGGCTTGTAAGCCGCCAGCTTTCCACGTATATCGGACTATACGCTGTCGACGTATAATCCTAGTTAGCCGGCATTCGTTTACTTTACGTAAAAATAAATTTTACGTAACTTCTGTTCCAGTGTAAGCCATCTCTACACCGCTAGCCTATCCTCGTAAGCCGCCGGAGTTCAACGTCTACACTGCTGGCTTAAGGACAATGTTGACACTGTTAATCATCTTCTCCGATGAAACAGTTCATATTTCTTCAATATTCTATGTCATAAATATTCTCAAACAATTCCTAAGTGTTTCTATGGCATGTATCTATACATCCATCAATTCATAACGCATCTACATGTATCTGATCTTAAATTTTATAATTTGAAAAGGTACAACTAAGGTTTTCAAATTTTACCTTGCTTAAGCTTTTTCGGTGGAATTTGAAGCTTGTTCTTGGGTTGGTAATGATCCTATGATCATCAAAAGTTGGTTTCAATCCTTTTTTTTAACAAATAACAAGCTGAATTACGACAACTTATCTTGTTCCCAGATTATGTGTTTTTTGTGTTGTATTTTTCTTTGATTCGAACCGAGGTGTTTAGAATGATTTGATTTCTGTTTTTAGGTTAATTTGCTTGCTCATTAGGTGTTTATTCAATCTGGAAATTTTGAGAGGAAGTGCTACTTGTTTGCTAGTCTATCAATAGCCATTAGCACTTATATATATAAGAGAAATGAGGATGGTTTCCTTCGTCAATTTGCATCCGAATTCTCCATAATTTTATACTGTTTCATCTGTTGTTTTACTGTCATTAATGTGGAAGATGAGTTGGCAACATATGATTTGTTTGTGTGCTAAATTTTGTTAACCTTTGGTGCATTATTTGGACAATTTCAAGCAAATTTCGGTTCTCTTCTTCCAAGGAAATCCAAGCCTTACATTTTTCTCATCAAGGAACCAATTCTGCATATATATATATATAATATAGATATATCTTAACATTTAGATATTATTTATTTATATTTTTGCATAGTTTATCAAGTTAATCGGATGCAAATTAGCTAATATTTGAAAGTTTTTGTCTGAAAATATTTTTTATAGGATCCTACAAAATGTTTAGTTTATCAAACAATACAATTTCAAATAAGTTTTAAATTTACGCGATTAATTGTTTTTAGAATTTTATCTCTTGCGATTAAGGGTTCATAAGCTTATTAGGTCAATTTTTGTTTTAGGCTCCAATAGCTTAAGAAAACCTTAATTAGAGCAATGGTGTGATTCAAATATTTATTTGAAGTCTAGATCTTTAGTTATACATCTATTTATGTTTTTATTGTGTATTTATAATCCTAACGGTTTATCTTTAGATTATCGTTTCCTATCTATAAGCGTAGTTAGTTAACCACTCGATATCGCTTTTGATATATAAGCTAAATTATCTATATATCTTCGATTTTTGATACCTATTATAAAATTTTATTAGTAGTGTTTAATACTATCTAAGGAATCTTGAATTTAGGGTTTAAATTCATGTATAGGCTCATTACTACTCATTGTTTTAGTCTCAAATCATTGTTGAGCTCAATAGTAGTCACTTAATCTCTATATTTATATTTTTTTACCTATTCTATTTTTAAGACAAGTTTTCAGGGTTTGAAAATTTGGGTTTCCTTTAATCATATCTTGAATTATTAGTTCAAGACACAAAATCTCGTTTTTGGTATCAATTAGGGTCAAAGAAGTTCTTTATTCGGCTTTTAAATCTTAACCCAGCCAAAATCAAGTCATTGATCTATACTTAGGTTTTTATTGGATTCTAAGTTTACTAACTAGTTCATATATTCTATTTTAGAGTCGTGTACTGATGTAAAAAATTTCTGGGGTTTACAATTACACTAATTCATTTTGATATATAATTTTTCAAGACTATTTAGTCAAATTATCTAAATTCGATATCTAATCTAGTTTTGAATTTAGGTTTAAATTTACACGTTATCGAGCTCGAATTTTGCTCCTATTCTTTTAGAAGTCCTAATCGATATCAAACGTAGCCCATTTGATGTAGAACACTCACAAGAAACCAATAGGGTTTTAAAAAGCCTGGTTTTTAAAAATTGTTTAATTGAAGTCACCATCGGCTAAAGCAAAAAAAATAAAGGTGAACTAGAAATCAAAGTGTGGTTCAATTTCTAGTTTGGCCACTAATTCGCATAAAAAAACTAGAAATTATTGAGTTTGAGGTTGCTATTTTAAAATCAAAACGGTTATCAAGGCTTTAGATGAGCTTTAGAGATCTTGAATATAGAAGCCAAAACTCATAAAACTATTTTCATTTGGAATTTTTTAATTTTTAAAATTTTTATTTGTTTCTTTGGAAAAGAGTTTATATATTTACATATGATTTTGTTTTTGGTTTGGTTTTTTTTAAACCTAAAGATTTTTTATTGTTGTGACTATCCGTTAGATGCCTATGTATTCTCTAACTAGAATAAGGTCCTTGTAGTTTATTTTTATTTTTGCAAAATTGTTAGTGTTTGTTTGTTTTTAATTGTAAAGAACCACCAAGTATAAACGTTTAGCCATTTTTCTTTTTCTCTTGAAAATTCCTAGAAGATCTGATTATTGTATTTTCTTTTTCTAAAACTCCTAAAAGCTCTAAGGTTTTTGGAGACCTCCATTTATTTGGATTTTTTGGGTATATTAGAAATTAACTATGTGATATCTATTGTATAGCTTTGCAAAACCTTTTATATTACGACATATCTCATATATGAGAAAAAGACAAAAGGGATAAAAAAAAGTGATTTTTGTATATTTTTATAAAATTTTCTATTTTTAGGCTTTTGATAAAAAAGAAGTTGATATTTATAAGGGATCTGAAAAAATGAATGGTCATGCCAAATATTTTGCAAAATCATATTGATAATTCTTTAGTCTAACATACCATAAACTACTATCGAAAAAGCGTATATCGAATGCAACATACATTGTCAAAGGGATCTGGAAACTGATAGTCCTAAAATTATCCCTTTACTTTTTTGTTGATAATTTAATCTCTAAAACCTTTATTGTTTATTATACCAAATTTTATATTCTAATTATTCATTCTTTTTCTTTTTTTCGTCATATTATATACCAAACATCTATTATCATGGCAAACTAATATCACACGCATATCATAGATATATAAAATTTTTTCATGAACTATAGGATATATATAACATGCATATTCGTGTATTCTAGATCGTATACATTAAATTTTAACTCATATATTATAGGTATGCATGAAATTGCATACCATACGATATCGTATGTGAATATATATATTATTTTTTTTTTTGTAATGGGGTTTTAAAATATAAATATTATTATTTATTTAATGGGCTTGACTTGTGGGTTAAGTGATAAGGTTCAATGAATCCAGCTCAATTATATTAAGACGACTTGGAAAGATTTTGCTTGGTAGGCTTGGAACATGGATCGTTGGATCGGTCCGTCGCATCCAACCTTTCTTAGGTAGGCTCATACACATAGAAGATGACTACTGGCTTTGGCCCATAAGGAGCTCATTCAAGATAATCATGAATTGAGCTTGCTCCATCTCATCCGTCAAACACTAAGGTGATCTGATGGTCATCATCTATATCAAGTATCTATAAATACTCAGTCACTCTTTCTCATTTTTAGCTTTTGGAGAAAAAAGACAAACAACAGTTTGTAAAGGAGGTTCTATCCAAGAAGATCAAACAAGGCAACTCAAGTGATTTCTATTTTAACTGCACAAAAACTGTAAGGTTGACGCATAAGATTTACTCAAGCTCCTTTACTTATCACTTGTGCATTTGTGTCTGTTCCTATTCCTTTGTCATTCTCTCCAAGCCATCCCATTATCAAGTATCATTTTCTTAACAATACTCTAAAGTCACGTGTCAGACGCAAAATCCACACGACACGTGTGTGACCATTACTAACAATAACCTCGCATCTAGTTTTCTTTCTTTTTCTTTTTTCTTTTTTCTTTCACTATTTTCTAGTATTTTCGTTTACACGTACCTATAGATGTTTACAGTTATCAACAAAATGAAATAACCGAATTAAACTAAAATGGAAAATTATAATCAACCAAACTAAAACCCAAGTAGGATGGACTTCTGCAAAATTGAGACCCGGACCTTGGGGGTGCCTTTAGGGTCAGAACGTCGATGCTATTCAGGTAGAGGCTAAGTTGAAGCACGGGTTTTGGTTTGGATTTATGCTCGAGTCTTCAATACCTGCAAAAACAAATACAAATTGTGGTATCGCTCTGTCTCTCTCAGATCAGTCAACTGGTTTGGAATTGGTTAGAGGTTTGGTTCGATTGCAAAACTGGCTTAGACTTGTGATTGGTGGTTGACAAAGCTTTGGGTAGCGATTTAGGAGATAAGCCGAGTGTTCAAGAAGGGGAATTTGGTGGTGGTTCCTTAGGAGCTGTGAAGGTGTGAGTAGAGGTAGTCGAGGACAGTTGTTTGGGATTGTAATTGGCGGACAAGTGATGGGTTGTGGATTAAGGTGGCGTCTAGGTTTTAGCTATGGCGAGGACGACGACAACTAGGGTTTCGGTTTTATGGGGTTAGGTGGTGGAGAGGGAGTCATAGTCTTGAGTAGATGCTCGCGGTGGTTTCTGCGATAAGGGAAGTGGAGGTTGCGGCTGATTGTCATGAGGGTTAGGGCTGTGGTTGGTGTTTTGGAGGTTATGACCAGTGGTGGTTTCCACTAGTTGAAGAGGAGAGAGAGAGAGAGAGAGAGAGAGAGAGCTTGAAGGTAAAGAGAGAAAGAGAGATAAAGTGGATCAGAGGGACCCCAGGAGTTTTGTTAGTCTATTTTTTGAATAACAAGATGAAGATTTAGTCTAAAGGGGGCCAACAGGACATTAAAGATGTTTAGTTTTTCATTAATCTCAGAGCAGCCGTTACAAAACTTCAAAAGTCAATCGTTTATGATAATAATAAAATTTAAATTTCGATTCTAAAAGGGTGACTGGAAAGTTAGATTGCAAAATAATTGACTTTTCTCAAATTGATTAAGGTTAAAAATTGTAACTGATTTGAGCTTAAACATTCAAAAATGGTAGCTACATGAGTTAGGCAAGACGATGCGCATGTTTCCCAGGAAAGTGGGATGGCTGCGCCCCTACCTTGCAATCACCTTGCATCGAACTCTTGCCTCCCCTTTGCTTTCAATTTGTTGGTAAGTTAGCTCACCTAAATTATACTTAAATTATGAATGCCAAGCCCAATATGACTCAAGATGAAAATGCGTCGGAATTAAAACAAGCTTAGCGTATAAATTGACTTTCAAAAACAGCTCATTCTACGTTAAAAAGACCATTATACTTACTAAAAACCCGAGATGAAAATTTCTTTATATTTTCTTTTTTTTCCCCTTATTTTTTAGTTTTGAAAATAAATTTATAATGAGTATATTTACTAAAAGATGAGGTTTTCTAATTTTTTTTTTATTTTGTTATTCTAATTTTTTATATTCTTTTGTTAAGTTTTAACTTAACTAATATATATATTTTTTTTAATTTTTGTTATAATCTCTATTTTTCCAAATTTTTAATTTTTAGATTTTTAACTTTATATTATATATATATATTTTTTAAGGGGACAAAAATAGGGTATCAACACACGTATATTTATACTAAATAAATAACACATCATTACATTTTTTTTTCCATAACACATTATTGCTTAACTAGACATGCGTTAGGAATATTTCATATCTTTTTTAGAAAAATTATAATATTTGCATAACCTAATACAAAACAACAGAACTCTTTACGTTCATAATGTTTTGCTTATTTATATTTTCAATATTTACAAAGCTTTCTAATTGACACATCATTCTATTGAAAATATATGACTGAAGGCACTACTCTCTCTCTTTAAATATAACCATACGAACTCAATATAATACTTAAAACAATATAAGATTAATAAATAAAATACAATTGGAAGACTAAAATAGCTAACAAGATACAAGGCAAAAATTCATAAATCTAAACTTGTCTTGTAATGTATTCTCATAAATTGAAACTCCAATTGCGATTCTTTGACATGTTAAAGAAATTTTTTTTTTTTTTTCATCTCTTAAGCCTTCTTGTCAAGCTAGTCCATAGCACTATTTTGTTCTCTTCTAAAACACTAATGATAGGAATCGACTTCTAGTAGGGCCTATTATGAGAGCTCGAGTCAAAGGATTACAAAACTTGGCTCTGAGAATTTGGACAAACCAATCTTATGAAGACAAGTATGATTCCTATTTCGCTATGGAATGTATCAATGATCATGAATTAATTTGTGAGAAAAGGAAAGTAAAAATGAAGAAGGTGAGGAAAACATGCTTGTCATACCCATGATTAAGGCCATAACAACCCAGGGAGATCACAGAGCGCATCACACCGTGATGAGGAGCGTTATCCCACATCATATCCATGATACACATGGTTAAGCCAATCATGCCCAAGCTCGTGCTCGTAATTTCAAATTTGAGGAAAACATGAACTTAGACAATGGAAGGAGAACCATAATGAAAGGAGGTGCAATCTAAATGGATAACCCATATAATGGATGCTAAACATGCTCATTTGTCTAGTTATCTCAATCAAATATGAAAAGTTCATGCATGAACATTAGGTTCTCAAGTTCTTACAAGAACTGAGACGTATTAAGGTAATCAAGAAAAAGTTGAAATGATTTTTCATGATTTAATTAAAGAAGAGACCTAATAAAACAACAGTTAGTGGGACAATAGTAGAATTTCACTAGGAAGCACATGAATTTTAGTTGCACTTTTTTCTGACTGAGTTTTAATAAATTAATTCATATTATCTCTTTCCTATGATCTAGTAAATATGCCTATCACATGTAGTATAGGAATGAAATATAGGATCGTATTCCTCAGGGATCTTGACAAGTACTATTACTCACTTTTTTCCTATTATCTAGCCTATAAAATTGAGTGAGTATTATAATTATGATATAAATTGAACTATTAACGTCCTACAAATTATTACTAATGATTACTAACACTTGTTTTACTTAAACTAAATGCATAACAAAATGACTTAGACCTTGCTTCACCGATAAACTGGATATGTACATTAAGAGCATGCAATTAATGTCATTAGTTGCTTAAACTGTAGAATTCATTAAGTATATTAAGGTCTTTCTCAAGATCTTTCTTAAGATTGCTAACATCTAATCCTAATTTGTCTACCGGAATCTCTTTCTAGCTAATAGCAACTTGTAATCGCATTAAATTTAGAAATTCTTTACTTAATTAAGTAGATGCAGAAGAATTTTACAATCCTATCTTAGGCATGATGAGCAGTTCCTTCCAATAGCCTAGATCTATTCAAGGGGACTATCTCTCGATCCATATTAATGAAATCTGACATGAAATTATATCATACATGATATAATTCCATGATTCAATAATATCAACTATTCAATTTAAGAAAACTAATAATAATTCATTGAATATACGTACTAATACATAGCAAGTTATGATGCAGCAGGCCTAATCAACACTGCTCATACATCATATAACAAGAAAATACAACAATAAATAAGATAAAATAAAAAGGAAACATGAGAGAAAAACTCCCTTTATGATAAAAATGTTTGAACTCTTCAATAAACGATGACAACAACCCATCTCCTCTTCCTTTTCTCTCAAGAATCTCTAAGGAGTACACTACAACATGATACAATGTAGATGGAACTATGAATAGATAGAATGTTACAAAGAAAACTAAATTATACTATTTCGGTGTGTACAACATGATTTGGATCTCTAAATGTGATGTATGGGTCTTGTATTTATAGTTCCCTAGTAACTACACATGAATGGCATGTTTTTCCTTGTGTCAATTAGTCTTCACATCTCTTAAAGAAATAGTTATTTTAAATCTAACGTGGAAACAGCGGAGATTACCACATTCATCATGGTCGTAACTAGGGCAATGATAGGCTTAAAAATGAAATCAATGGAGATCACCCCCTTCATCACGAGCGTGATGAGGGTGGTGATGAGCAAAACAATTAAATCAGTGTTGATTACCATTCCTGTTACCGTAGGTAATGGGGGTGGTTATGATCAGACCTCCTTCATAACGGGCGATGAGGGTAGTGATGACCTCAAAAATCAAATTCACGGAGATAACCATCCTTATCACGAGCATGATGTGTAAGCCCTAGATTTTTCGGTAATATAGTAAACCCTAAAGAACTAGAACCCTAAAGTTAACCTAATTCTATAATTAGTGTCATGAATCTAGATCCGGCAATCCCGTATTCTTAAACCCTAGACAACGAAATTAAGATAATTATGGAAAATGGTTCGTAATAATATAGGAAAGCTTAAAAATATCAGATTTGCAATTTTCTAATGTCTTTCGGATCTGAACGAGATCATTTTTCGAAAACCGTGTCCTAGTGCACTGGATAGTGAAAATATTCCGACAATACTATTAGACTTGTAAAGATATAAAGATTTCAAAAATACCTATTTTAGAATTTTTTGGTAACTAAAAATATCAGATATAGCTTATTTACGCGTATTTTCTTTACTATCGGTATTTTAATTATCTAGTCTACTATCCATAGTACTTTTCTATTATTCATTACTATTCATCTATCTCTACTTTTTTGACTATCTATTCTTACAATCTATATACATATTTCTTATAATTTTCTTTTCCCATAAAAATTTACACCACATATTACCAAGCTTCTCTTGCACTTTTCTTCTAAAATTAATTTTTAATTACTCTTTCTTTCATGCCATCATTTTTCTTTTTTTTTTTTCATTTATTTAATTAACTATAATTTCTCTCCAACTTTTCCTATAAATACCCCCTCATCTTTCATCTTTCACACTTCATCTACCCACAAATTTATTACCAAAACTGTCCAAAATTCTCCTCTCAAAACTCTCTTCAAATACTCTCTCAAATTCCTTTCTACATACCCCCAAAATTCTCAAACAACACCACTTTTCTCCCTATCAAATATCTTTTAGGTAATAAACTTTATTTATATTACTTCTACCATGTCATGTAACTTTACATGACCATGGTGTGAGTTTCCTAAACTTATTGTTATGGAAGCTATACTATGTTCATGTATTATTCTTGTTCATGAATATCTATTTCTATATTTTTATTGTTGTCATTATGTTTTGCTCATATCATTAATGTTATTATGCTAACTTCTTATTTATCTCTAACTAAATATATTTACCTCCCTATATATATTCTTTAGAGCATATAAGCTCACTTATAATTTATTTATTTTCATGCTTTATAATATATTTATTTATTTCATACTATTATAAAGACTAGTTTTTCTAGTCTTAGACTTGTCCTCATCAAGTCAAAATAAATTTCTTTCTTTTCTTTTCTTTTTTTTTTCCTTTTTGGGACTATTCTATTCTTAGTCCCGGGATACCTTGATGAAGCTATGGTTTCCAATACTTGACTTTACTATGATGCTCTTATTACATTTATCTTATTATGTTGTTTTTATTATATTTCTCATAGTTACATATTCTCATTCATGCATGAACATGTTAATATTGTCTCAACAACTATGAAAAAGAGTTTTCTTAAGTAAATAAAATAATAAACCTCCTTAAAAATAAATCTTTGTCATGTAAGAAATGATTTTCCCATAAAAACACAAAGTTTTATCTTAACATATCTTTTCCAAAGTTAGAAATGCTCATCACAAGTTTCTAATAATAATAGTACATGGATCTCATCCAAGTATACATAAGTAAAATATCACATCTCTTTTTAAAACCAAGGAAATAGGAAAGTTTCTTTGAAAATTAATATTGCTAAATCATTATTCAATAAAGGTTTTCTTAAACTCATTTATCGAAGCTTTATATCAACACTCTAAAATACTAAAGTCTAAATAAGTTTTACAAAATTATCAAAGAAACCTTTTCTAAAGAAAAGCCTTACTTAGGAAATAAAAATAGTAAATAACTTAGAAGATCATTGATATTATTTACTTAAAGTTTAGGAAAACTTTAGAACACATAAACATGACTACTTTAAGAAACTTTAGTCACTACCAAGGAATATTTAGAAAACTACATTTTCTAACCACCAGAAATAAAGCTGTAGGAATCTTAAAAGATTAAAATTACTTTTTGAAATTTAATTATTCTCAATAACTAAGAAATGGAATTAAAAGAAGGAAATACTCACTTATGATAATTTAGGAAATTTTCCAAACAAAACTAATTTCTTTTCAAGTCTTAGCATAATCTCACTTTAAGGCATATTGTTTTACAAAAATTATTGTTGAACAACATCACTAAATTTATGCATATAATTTGAGTCTATATATATATTTAAAGGATTTTTCAACCAAAGAAATATCTATATTTTTGGTACAAAATTTTTGGATGAAGAAAAGTTTGAAAACTTGAGTTTTGAAATCTGAAATTTCGAATCAATTCTGTACGTCACTATTCTGAGACCCAAATGACTTCTTTTGATAAAAATAACCTTAGAAATAGATAAATCTTTTCGAGTAGTTAGAAATCAGTATATAATATGGGAAATTCCAAGTTAAAATGAGCAAGTTATGGCCATTTTAAGTTGGGATTTCCATTCATACGATTTTTGACAAATTCAATAAAATAGAGTTAGAGAAATTAAATAGATCTTCGATGAAATACTCACTTTGAGTATTTCTTTTATTTAAGTGTTGAGGACCAAGATCTTCTTTTTCCCGAGGATTACTTCGACTCATAGAAGATTGCTATGGACGAGTGAGTTTTCTTTACATTTATGTATTCGCGCATGTGCTTATAGAATAGAACACTAGATGTTAGAAAAAGATAAAATTGATATGTATATGGGATATCATGGGAATTATGTATGTGAATAATTATGTGCGATCAATGAACGATAAGTATATCAGAACCCGATCTGTGATTGATATAATTGTTTCTATATATGTATTGCTACGTGTGCAATTATTGCTTGATCGCTTTAAATGATTTAATGTCATATTGGAATCCCCATATAATAAATTTCTCATGCATATCACTTAGAATATCATTTCGAAATTTTGCTACTATTCCTTAGCATGGGACTGGAAAGGTAAGCTGCCTAGCTACATCTTGAAGATTTAAGATGTTCGAAGAATACGACCTCAAGTTGTAACCGAGCCGGATTGATCGCTTTGGGTAAGGAAAGCTTGGGGACTAGTAGTATGGTTCGTTGAAACCCCAAGACGCACGCAACTTTTAAGGAGGTTGTTTGGGACCCAGTTCAAATCATTCTCTAACCACCGATAGAGGGGTAAATCCATCATACATACGAAACTGGATAGTCGTATGTAATGTTTGATCATATGGTTGTTGCATTTCATATGCTTGATTAATAAACTTGGTTAATTGCCTGTTATGAGTATTTTTGCGTAAGGAATATCTCACTAAGCTAGTTATGCTTATACCCCTATAGAATTTTGATATTGTAAGATTATCATTTTGTACCCGAGACCATCTTGATCACTCGGGTAGAATCTTTATTTTGGGAAGCTTTTGGAGGAACTCTATTTTGAAGTCTTAGAGTAGATTTCTTCTAAATCTTCTAGCTTTAGTTATTTATCTTAGTAAAACCATGTTGTTATGGAAATTATCAGGAGAATGCCCCTAAGAAGTTGTAAGATTTTATATTTCCGTGAAATATACGAAGTGTTGTTTTGTACGTTCCGCTGCCAATATCTTAAAATGCATTACTGCACCGGTCTCCCTTTGATGTGAATGTATGCCTTGTACCGATATAAAAGCTTTTGAGTGATTGAGGTAGTCATTCTTAAGTTTTAATATTGTATATGACGGGCTGTCACATTTAGGGTACCCGTTGAGGCATGACAGTTTAAGTTGGTATCAGAGCATCAAGATTAGGGAAAGAAACAATAAGTTTAGAAGTAGAAGTCTTAAAGATAGGATAAGTTTACAATTAAGCCAAAAGAGTTTTAGGAAGAGTCCTAGAATTATAGAAAGTGGGGATATATGGGAAACCACATGTTTTATGACTATACCTAAGATATGCAGATGGCCATAGAACTAGTTTACACCCTTAAAAAGAATAAGTGGATTTCCAAACCATTTTAAACCTTAAGAAAACAAAACCCTTGCAAGTTGCAGCTAGTAAGAAAACAAAGCTAACTTGCTTTTTGATAATGAGACTAAAAGAAAAACATGTTTACGTAAAAGACTATACAACCAATCTTAGGTAACATCAAAGGATCGAAGGCAAGGATATTCTTTCAAGAAATCGAAAGTGGGAAGAAGGCAAAACCAACCCCGGCTTCCCTAAAATCTCAATGGAAGGATTGAGAAAAGAATAAGGAGCCATGATGAGAAGAAAGCATCACGTTCATCCAAGACGTAACGCCTTAGTATTAAATCGCAACTAATTAAAAGATGTAGTTAAGTGTTTAAAGGACAACAAGTGACTTAATGATTTTTTAATAATGTGATTCCTTTGTTTTGTTTTCATGGAATTTATATTATTTCTTTTTATGAGTAAAATTCTTGATTTTGATTTCTTACTTGTGATTTCTTTGTAATATGAATTTGAATTTCTTGATTTCTTATTAAGCTTTTGTTAATTTCTATTCTGCGATTTTATTTCCATAAGTTTTGTATTTTATTTCTAGTCTTTATATTTGAGATTTCTATGATTTCTGTAAACGTTAATATAGAGCATACAATAGAAAACTAAAATCTAAATGATTAAACATCCGTCCAAGAAGAAGTAGAAATAGAGAGCAATGAGATTCCAATGTACCAGCTGAACAAGGAGTACCTCTGCAAAATCAACCGGAGAATAACCCTGCTCCTGCCTCGAACTAGCAAATTGACTTTGCTACTGCCCTTGGACAGATGAACCAGTTGTTGACTATTTTGATTTAGCAACAAAATCAAAATAATCCAGCTCCTGCTCCACCTCAGAATGCTCCTGAAGTTACGGTAGAAGCACTCGGCGAACAGTCGCATGCCGCGCCATTTCCACCACTGCCACCACCTAGATCACATTGAAACTTGCTCGCCGACTTCATCAAAAGTAACAGCTACTTTAATGGAGCCTTCGGAAAACTAGATGAGGCCAAAGATTGGTTGGCTCAAGTCGAGAGATCGTTTGATGCTTATGAGTTGCCTCACTATTTAAGAGTCAGTTATGGGACATTCCTATTGAAATTTAATGCCCGAATATGGTGGGAATTGAAGAAGCGAGAATTGCCTGCTCCAGTTACTTGGGATATGTTTCGAGAAGAGTTCTTGGAGAATTATTTTTTAGGGAGTCTCAGAGTTCGGTATAGTGCTAACTTCTTGCATATTTCTCAAAGGGAGAGAACCATCGGGCAATACGAAACTGAGTTCAGTCGCTTGTTATAGTATGCTCCTGAATCCTATAAGCACAGCGAGGAGTTAAAGAGACAAGTTTTGTTGAATGGATTAGATGAGGACCTAAAGATTCGTTTGGTGGAATTTGATATTAGAAGTTTAAAGGAGCTAGTGGAAAAGGCTTGAATTATAGAAAGAGCCAAAAATATGAAAACAAAAGCTCCGAAAAAGAAAGTGTTTGTGTTTGGAAGGAAGCCTTATAAAGGACCAAGTTCTGGATTCAAAAATAAGAGGTTTAAGACCTTTGGAAGTTTCAAAGGAAGTGGAAGCAATTAGAAGGAAGTGACTAAGGTGGATATCACATGCTGGAAATGCTGAGGGAAGCATTATCCAAAGTGTTGCCCATAATTGCAAAACAAGTGCTACTTTTGTGGCAACCTGGATCATAAAATCTTGGACTGTCCTAAGAAGAACACCAGTATCTGCTATGTGTGTAAGCAGCCAGGGCACTTTACAAATAAATGCCCAAAGAGGAAAAATGCTTTAATGAGGTCGTCTGATAAACCAAATTTATTCATATTTTGTGAATGCCAAAATGAACCTTTATTGATCATTTTTATTAAGAATTTGGCACTTCAAAACATTAATGTATGCTTTCAGGTCTTTAAAGGAAATATTTTTCAAGGAAAGCAAAGACGGGTCAAAAATGCAAATTTTGGATTAAGAAGAACTCAAAATGACAAGATCAAGCCATGTTTTTCAACCATTACAAGGAGGAAGCAAAATTAAAGGATGAAAATCAAGCTTTTGAAAGACATTTGCAAGACATGACCTGTCTCAAACCATGTCAACCTGGAAATTGAACTTTGCAAAGGACATTTGTGAGACATGACCTGTCACTCGCCCTGTCGATTTAATAAAAAGTCATTCAATGAGAAAACGACTTTTTAACTACAGTAACCTCCATTTTAAGACAAAAACGTTTATTTCGGTTATGGAAGGAGCGTTACTTGAAAGGCCAAAAGACTCATAACCTCCAAAACCTTTCATCTCTCCTCATCAAGAGCAATTAATTCCATTCAATTGAAGATGGTTATAAAAAGGAGATGGTGGAAGAGAAAAAGAGAAGACAAGATTTTGATAACGAGAGTTTTCAAGAAGGAAGTTCTGGAGATTCCAATAACAAATCAAGATCATCAAGGATTGAAGATCCGACACTTTTGAGCTATAATCTTTTCGGGTAGTATCATGAGTTCGAATTTCTATTTGAATTTCATGTATTACTATTAATTACTATGAAGGAGTAGTTTTTCAGATCTGGGTTTTGTCGAATTTCATATTTATCATGTGTTGAGACTTTGTTCTTAATGAATTATTGAAGTTCTTTTGTTCAATTGCATGTTTGTTAACCGTTCTTAAGTTTGTATGTCCGGAAATACAGATTTATGCATGAATTTCATTAAGTTAATTGAAAGATTACTTTTATGAATTGATCTATGCAATTGAAGAGATTTGTTTGTAATTCTAGACATAGAATAGCAAGAATCTTCTATTTAAGAGTTCATGTTATTAATGCAAATTTAGGTTGCTATTGATTGAGGAGACATCCTAATCGATTAACTAGGTTTAGATAAATTGTTAGATTCGAAAGAATTAATAATTTGCTCAAGGAACTCTATAGCTTAAGAACTAATCTAATTATCTAATGATTGTCAATGATTCACATGATAAATTGAAAGTAAGACAAAACCTGGATTATTAGACCTTAATTGAATCTTGTTTGGTTATTGGAATTGTGTTAATAGTGTTTTAAAGAAAATTAGATAAAGTAGTAAAATCATCAAAATTGTTCAGTTAGATAGTAGAATACGATTTAGTACTAGTATTTGCCTATTCCCTGAGGACGATCCCGATTTTTAAAAGCTATACTATATTCACGATAGGTACACTGCCTATTACCTTTATAGCAATTTAAGAACGGGCCTTTATAAATTGAAAACTACGCTTGAAGGTAAAAACTCATCAAGTTTTTGGCGCCGTTGCCGGGGAATTTGAGCAATATTAGGAAAACTTTATTTCTGCTAATCTAACTCTTAAAAAAAAAAAAAAAAAAAAAATCTAACTCCAATCTCTGATATTTTGCAGTGCATGACAAGAAGTTCCTCTTCAAGACTTCTAGATTTTGATCCGGAGATAGACAGAACATTCCACAGAAGGTTAAGAAGTAACACAAGAGAAGTTGCTAGCGAATTGATAGATCCACTCATGGCTGATAACAATGAAGAAGTTCCCAAAACCAACTTGGATTATGCTAGACCTACTCTGGATGGTACTGGCCCAACTGTGGTGAAACCGCCCATTGCGGCAAACAACTTTGAAATTAAAAGTGTGGTGATTCAGATGCTGCAACAATACTGTCAATTTGACGGTTTACCTGATGAAGATCCACATGCTCATATTCAGACATTTTTGGAAATTTGTGAGACATTCAAAAACAATGGGGTAACAGATGATGCAGTGAGGCTCCGTCTATTTCCTTTCTCATTGAGAGGAAGAGCCAAACAATGGTTATCCTCATTGGGTCCGGGAGCCATAACAACATGGAACAATATGGTGGAGCAATTTCTTGACAACTATTTTCCACCATCCAAAACCGCTAAATTGAGAAATGACATCTCGTCATTCAATCAACAGGATTCTGAGACTTTATATGATGCATGGCAGAGATGGAAGGATTTACTAAGGAAATGTCCTCATCACCAGGTACCAAATTGGATGCAAGTTCAGACCTTTTACAATGGTCTGAATACAACAACTCGCAATTAGTTGATGCTGCAGCTGGTGGAACTTTGAATTCCAAGACCCCCGAAGATTCACTAAAGCTCTTTGAGGATATGGCAAAGAACAATTACCAATGGGGTAACAACAAGGGGAAGCAAAAGTTTCAGGAATGCATGAAATCGATATGATGACTACTATACTTGCTAAAATGGATGCTTTGAGTAAACAGGTAATGGAAGCAAAGAACTCACAAGCAATTCCGTACAATCTGGAAATTTTGTTGCTGAAAATTACCTTCTTGACGCTCCGGAGCAAGTGGATTATGTGGGAAACCAAGGAAGATATCAAAATAATCCATATAGTCAAACATACAACCAAGGGTGGAGAAATCATCCAAACTTTTCATATGCCAACAACCAAAATGTGCAAAGGCAGAATTTTTCAAATTTTCCACCCGGATTTCAAAAGCCACAGCTTCCGCCTCCACAACAGCTTCCACAATTACCACCACCTCCACAAGAAAAGAAACCTAGCTTGGAAGAATTGATGACCAAATTTATCCATACCTCAGAAGCTCGCTATCGGAACCAAGAAGCCTCTATTCATACTCTGGAAAATCAAATTGGACAGCTGGCCAAGATGCTATCTGAGAGGCAACCTGGGTCACTTCCTAGCAATACTGAGGAGAATCCAAGGGAACAGGCAAAAGCAATCACTTTAAGGAGTGGAAAAGAAGTGGAATCAAGGAAAAGGAAGGAACCGGAAGGAGAAAAAATTTCAAATCCTGATGAAAAGAAGTTTTCAAAAGAACAACCCTCTGAAGTAAGAGTCTATACTCCTCCTATTCCTTATCCTGCTCGTCTTCATCAAGATCGTGACAAGGAACAGTTCGGGAAGTTCTTGGAACTATTCAAGCAACTTCACATCAACATACCATTGGTGGAGGCACTTTCTCAAATGCCAAAATATGCCAAATTCCTTAAGGAATTATTATCCAACAAGAGGAAGCTTGAGGATGTGTCTACTGCTGTAGTTGGGCGGAATGTTCAGCAATAATCCAAAACAAACTGCCAGCGAAATTGAAAGATCCGGGAAGTTTCACAATCCCGTGTGTCATTGGAGAACTTTCTGTTGAGAAAGCTCTAGCGGATTTAGGGGCAAGCATCAATTTAATGCCTTATTCATTCTTTAGAAAGCTGGGTTTAGGTGAGCCTCGTTCTACAAGAATTAGTTTGCAATTAGCCGATAGATCGGTTAAATTACCCAAAGGAATTATTGAAGATTTATTGGTAAAAGTTGGGAATTTTATATTCCCGGTTGACTTTGTGATTCTTGAAATGGATGAGGATGGGGAAGTGCCTTTAATTTTGGGACGACCTTTCCTAGCTACCGCTAGAGCTGTCATAGATGTTGGAGATGGAAGGTTGACACTCCGGGTTGGTGATGAAGAGCTTATAGTACAAATTCCAACAGTGATGAAAAAGCCATGGTATGTGATGATTCTTGTTTTAGCATTGATGTTATTGATGCTTCTGTGGTGGATAATGTGCAGCATATATTATGCAAAGATGTTCTGGAGTTAAGTTTGATTTGTGAAAAAGAAGAAATGAACCCTGATGTGCAAGATGTGATAGCCAATTGGAGAAGCATGAGGAGTTGATAAAGAAACAAGGGTTCGAGGAATTATCACTAGAAGATGAGAAGAAATTGAAGCCCTCCATTATAGAACCACCGGTTTTGGAAATGAAGCAACTTCCTGAGTATTTGGAGTACGCTTTTCTGGAAGAAAATTCAAAACTACCGGTGATCATATCCTCAGAGTTAAACAGTGAACAAAAAGAGCAATTATTGACAGTTCTTAAGGAGCATAAGCAAGCAATTGCATGGAAGATATCCGACATTAAAGGTATAAACCCTTCTTTTTGCACTCATAAAATTTTGATGGAAGAAGGATTCAAACCAGTTGTTCAACCCCAGAGAAGGTTGAATCCAAATATGAAAGAAGTGGTAAAGAAAGAAGTAATTAAACTTCTGGATGCCGGATTGATTTACCCAATTTCTGACAGTTCTTGGGTAAGTCCAGTACAAGTGGTGCCTAAGAAAGGAGGGATGACTGTGGTCCCAATGAAAGAAATGAGCTGATCCCGATGAGGACAGTCACGGGTTGGCGAGTATGCATTGATTATAGACGGCTTAATGAAGCTACTCGCAAGGACCATTTCCCTTTACCTTTCATTGATCAAATGTTAGAAAGGCTTGCAGGTCATATGTTTTATTGCTATTTGGATGGTATGTCTGGTTACTTCCAAATACCAATTGCTCCGGAGGATCAAGAAAAGACTACGTTTACTTGTCCCTATGGCACTTATGCCTATAGGAGAATGCCTTTTGGGCTTTGTAATGCACCAGCCACATTTCAAAGGTGCATGTTGGCTATTTTTGAAGATTTGGTGGAAAACATTATGGAAGTATTTATGGATGATTTTTCCGTTTTTGGAGATTCATTCAGCAATTGTCTTGAAAATTTGAAGAAAGTATTGATCCGCTGTGAACAAACTAATCTTGTGCTTAATTGGGAGAAATGTCACTTCATGTGCAAGGAAGGCATAGTTCTCGGTCATAAAGTATCTCATAAGGGAATTGAAGTTGATCAAGCCAAGGTTGAGATTATTTCCAATCTTCCTCCTCCAACATCAATCAAGGCAATTCGTAGTTTTCTCGGTCATGCAGGCTTCTATAGGAGGTTCATAAAAGATTTTCCAAGATAGCCCGACCTCTCACAAGACTCTTGGAAAAGGATGTACAGTTTGAGTTCAGTCAAGATTGTCTTGAAGCATTCGACCTCCTCAAAAAGCATCTGATTAGTGCACCAATCATGATCGCTCCGGATTGGAATTTACCATTTGAACTTATGTGTGACGCAAGTGATTATGCTGTTGGGGCAGTCTTGGGACAAAGAAAAGAAAAGCATTTTCAACCTATCTACTATGCTAGTAGGACTCTAACAGTGCCCAAGAAAACTACACCACCACGGAAAAGGAGTTGTTGGCTGTGGTGTTTGCCTTTGACAAGTTCCGACCATATTTGATTCTATCAAAGGTAATAGTTTATACTGACCATTCTGCTCTTAAATACCTTTTGTCAAAAACAGATGCAAAGCCACGCCTCATCCGGTGGATTCTCCTTCTACAAGAATTTGATTTGGAAATCCGAGACAAAAAGGGGGCAGAAAATCTTGCAGCTGATCATTTGTCCGATTGGAAAACCCTTGTTTGGAGGAATTAAAGGAGGAAGAGATTAATGATGAATTTCCGGAAGAACGGTTGTTTACAATAAGAAAGGTAAGAAATTCTGATACTCCTTGGTTTGCAAATTTTGCAAATTATCTTGTTGCTAAAATCCTCCCCCGAGATATGACTTCCCATGAAAAGAAGAAATTCTTTTCTGAGTTGAAGTATTATTTTTGGGAGGAACCGTTTCTTTTCCGTGTTTGTGCAGATCAATTGATTCGCGCTGTGTATCTCATGCGGAAGGTTGGGAAATTTTGCAAGCATGCCATTCTGGTCCTACGGGAGGTCATTACAATGCAAATAGGACGGCCCAGAAAGTTCTAGAATCTGGATTCTATTGGCCGACTATTTTTAAAGACGCCCATAAGGTTGTTAATTTGTGTGATAGATGCCAAAGAACCGGGAATATTTCCCGACGTGATGAGATGCCTCAGAATTATGTCTTAGAATGTGAGGTTTTTGATCTGTGGGGTATCGACTTCATGGGACCGTTTCCAAATTCTTTTGGAAACAAGTATATCTTGGTCGCAGTGGACTATGTTTCAAAGTGGGTAGAAGCCCAAGCACTGCCTACCAATGATGCCCGAGTAGTTACCAAGTTCTTAAAAAAGTTGTTCTCAAGGTTTGGAGCCCCTAGAGCTATCATAAGTGATAGGGGGACGCATTTCTGCAACTATCAACTTGAGAAAGTGTTAAAACGATATGGGGTAACTCATAGGATTGCAACACCATATCATCCTCAAACCAGCGGGCAAGTCGAGGTTTCAAATCGCGATTTGAAAAGAATTTGGAAAAGTCAGTGGAGCATCATAGGAAGGATTGGGCAGAAAGCTAGATGATGCGTTATGGGCATATAGGACAGCATATAAGACTCCTTTGGGAACCACACCATATCGGCTTGTGTATGGTAAAGCTTGCCATCTGCCGGTGGAGATTGAGCATAAAGCTTATTGGGCATAAAGCAAGTCAATTTTGACTTGAATTCCATTGGAATGAGACGAAGGCTTCAACTGAATGAATTGGACGAATGGAGAATGATCGCCTATGAGAACATGCGGATCTACAAGGAAAGAACTAAGCGATATCATGATAAGCGGATTCGTCATCCAAAGCATTTTAAAGAAGGAGACCAGGTGCTGTTGTTTAATTCTCGTTTAAAACTTTTTCCTGGAAAGTTAAAATCAAGATGGTCTGGTCCTTTCTTAGTCAAGAAAATTTTTCCACACGGTGCTGTTGAGTTAGAACATCCTGAGAGTGGAATTTTCAAGGTAAATGGGCAAAGATTGAAGCTCTATCAAGGAGTTGATTTTGAGCAAGAAGGTCGTGAGGAGTTTCGGCTCCATCACCAGATCTTGATTGAATCATAGCAAGACGTCGAGCTAACGACTATAACCAAAAGCGCTTCTTGGGAGGCAACCCATGACTAATTCTTTTATTTATTTTCTTTTGTTTAATTTCTTTTATTTTTGAACTCATGATTTTATTATTTTTCTAACAGATTAGGATGCTTGAGCAATAATTTTAAGGAAAAGATGGATATTGGAGAGGAAACAAGGTACAAAAAGACTAGAAAATTTGCTGTCAAAACGACATTTTTGAGACATGGCTTGTCATAAGTTGTGTCACTTACTGATCCTAACTGTTTGTTGAAGTTTTAGAATGACATTTGCTAGACACGGCTTGTCTTTTAGCCGTGTAAACTACTGACCATTTCTTTGCAGAACGACATTTGCAAGACACGGCTTGTCTTTTGGCCGTGTAACAAGCTGAGATTAATTTGCATGATGACATTTGAAGGACACGGCTTGTCGTTTAGCCGTGTAACCTACTGCCTATTTGTTTTGCATGATGACATTTGATGGACACGGCATGTCGTTTAGCCGTGTAACTTACTGCCATTCCTATGCGTTTCAATTTTCCAGGACGACATTCGCGTGACATGGCTTGTCTTTTGGCCGTGTAACAAGCTGTGGATAATTTGCATGGGCAACATTTGCGCGACACGGCCTGTCTTTTGGCCGTGTAACTCACTGCCTTCATTCCATTAAAAGACGCATGGTTTCAATTTATTTCATTTGTGCGTTTGGAATACAAAGAGACTTGCTTTGCAAAGATAAAATCCTCTCATTCTATCTTCTTATTTCACGCAAAAAGTTCAAGCAAAAATCAAGGGAAATCCAAGTAAGTTTTTCATCATCTCTCATCTTTGAGTATCTACATATTCATGACTCCATTAAAGGTATTGATTTGGGATTTTAGGCTTTTTGATTGCATGTCACCCTAAATTAATTCGTTCTTGATGAAGAACATTTGCATATGAAATCTTAGTCATGCGTGATTGATGGGTTTTTGAGCGTTAATGGTTGTCATGCGTGATCCATTGTTGATGGGTTGTTGGGTTGTCCTAAGGTTAGTAGATGTATGCGTGATCCATGGTTTGTTTGTAAGATTGTTGGTTTAGATGATGCATGCATGAATCTTTAGATCTAGGAATGGGTTGTTTGGTTTGATAAATGAATGAATGTATGATTCATGGTTGAATGGGTGTTGGGTTGATGATTTGCGTGATTCCTATGGGTCAAATGGTTGTTGGGTTGTTTATGATTTTTGTAATCCATGTTGAATGGGGTTTGGTTTGTTGCAAGATACCTTAGTTTACTCAAGATGAGTTGGTCGGATTGTTGTGTTTAGAAGACAATTAGGATTTCATCCATGAGATTTAGGGAAGAAGATGAAGTGAAAAAAAAAAAAAACGACATGACAGTGACAAGCCGTGTCACTTAGTCGTGTCTTGCTGGGATTTTTAGACTTTAGGTGTTAAAAAAAAAAAAAAAGAGTATTTTGATAGAAGCATTACCATTAGTTTAATTATGGATTATACAAGGGAGACGATTTGTGTTATAGCCGTGTTTTTATTCTGCTTAATTCTTTCAAATTGCTTATTATTTCAGGATGAGGCAAAAACAAACAGCAAGAAAGAAAACTTCCTCCCATCGCCAATCTCTTGGCCGAGCCCCGGATCCTCCGAGACCAACCCAACCAATGTCCAGAATTGAGTAGGATCGTTACAATGTGCTTTTGGGAAGACAATTGGCTGGTAATATGCTATTCAACTAGAAGGGATTAGCAAAGTTTAAAAAGGCGGATGAGATTCGTTCTTTGATCAGCCACAACAGATGGGATAAATGGTTTGAAGTCAATGAAAAAGTGTACCGGCAGATCACACTTGAATTCCTCTCCACATTCCGGATTGAAAGTCAAGCAAAGCATTCGGGAATAAACAATAGCATCACTTTCAGAATCAATGGTCAAGAACACACTGTGACTATTCGGGAAATCTGTGAAGCTATGGGATTTTATTCAGCTGACTTTCTAGCAACTGAGGAATTTGTACACCTTCCTGTGGATTGGCCACCGGGGCTATTTAACTACTTGTATTGGGGAAAGATCAGTCCTGCTACTCCCTATAAGGCAAAGGAAGCCAAGGCCACAACACTGAGGGATGTTAATCATAGGATCATACATTGGGTAATCACTCATTCAGTTAACGGTAAAGGACACAGTACTGGAGTGGTGGGGACATATGAACTCTTATACTTACATAGTATAATTGAGAAAGTTCCACTGAATTTGGGAGTAATGCTTGCTTTCTTCTTCCATCGGCAAGCAAAGACTAACAAAGCTAAGGGCACCATTTACTGTGGAGCCTATATTACTCGCTTGTTGAAGGGATTACAGATTTTTCCTGCTGAAGAACCCAAAGATTCTGTTGCTACTTCTCATATTATTACACCTTCCACTCTTGGGAAGTGGTTTGGGAAGCAAGGACCTTCTACATCTAGGTCATCTCCTTCCACCCAGTCACCTTATGACGTGCTTACTAAGAAAGTGGAGAAGAACCGCCACATTCTACAAAAGATGAAATCTTTGTTCAAGGCTCTCATCCGCACCACCAAGCGTCAGACCCGACATCAAGAAGCTATATATTCTTGTCTGAAAGGGATAGCAGCTCATAACAATGTGGAATTCTCTCCACCACAGACTGGACCATCAGAGACTATTCCCTCCTCACCCGATGATGTTCAGGTAGAATCTTTTCATACTCTGTTACAGGATAGCGATGATGAGGAGGTAGATGCTCAGATTCGTGCTTCAGAGGAAAATATTACTGAAGAAGCATCTGAAGAGGAAGTCGATGAAGATGAGGAAGATGAGGAAGATGATGAAGAATCTGAAGAGGAAGAGGAAGAAGAAGAACCCACCATAACACCTACACCACCAAAGAAGAAGAAACAGAAAAAGATAGTGGATGAGGATGAAGATGATCCTGATTATCAAGGAGATTGATTCCTTGATATGTTACTGTTCTGATGATTGCTGATAATATATTGGATAACTGTATCTATGAGAACCCAATCTTGGGTTAGAGTCTATAGGGCTTACAAGTAGAATCATGAGTGCTGACATTTGTTTCTTTATTTGTTTTTTTGTTTTTATCTTTTGTCTATGCTTTTGTTTTGCAGCCCAGATGAACTCTGACCTGACTTGTTGTCACTACTACTCCTTTTTGTTGAACTCTTGCAAGCTGCAAATTTGTCCTTAAACAGGGAAGTCTCATCCTTCTTTTACCATTCCTCACTATATTATATATGTTTTGACATTGGGGACAATGTCCAATTTAAGTGTGGGGGAATTTAGGGATATTCTAGGGATACTATTGATAAAATTTGGTTTTCTATGCTTGTTGTAAATGTGAAAAACCCCACTTTACACTTTGGTATTATACTTGAAAATATACTCAGAAAAATGTTTAGAAATAGCATTCAAAAAAAAAAAAAAAAAGAGAGACTTCTAGTACCTTACTCATCTATTTTGTGATTAGTATACTTAGTTGAAATTGTAGGATGAAATCTAAGTGTGGTAAACTTACTTGCTAATTAGGGATGGAATCTAGAGTCTAAAAGTGGATCAAAGTCCTTAGTTGAAAGTTAAATGGTTGTGGTTCTAAGCTTGTTGATTTGTATATTTTCTTTTCAAATATTTTGAGAGCCTCCTAATCTTTGGTGAAAGAGTATATGAAGTTCATCACTTGGTGATCCTTTTTAGAATAAATCTCTTTGAAAATAATCAATTTGTGCTAAATTGAATACAAATAGCATGCTTCTTATATACAATTGATGAAAAAAAAAATCAAAAGGCCTATACTCCAATGACTCAAGCATTTGAGTTATGAGTATCCTAACTTGAAGGTTAAGTGAGTAGAGAGTTCGATGGGGTCCCTTTAAAACCTGGTCACTTGGGTGATGAGCCGGGATGTGCCGACTCGATGAACTCACTATAACGAGAAGGGCGGAAGGCAAAAGTTCATTAGATGAACTTGAAAAAGAAAGCTGAAAAGATGCAGGCTACACCCTGTCCAGAGGAAAAAGAAAAGAAGCGGGCAAAAACCCGTCCCTCTAAAGGCTAAAAAAAAAAATTGAAGAGATTTTTAAATAAAGGGAGAAAATCCAGGGGAAGAACAGATGATACAATTACTTTCACTTTAGATTGTTGTGCTTAGAAAAGTAGTTGAAGAGTTTATATATTTGTTAATAAGTGGTGAAGTATAACTGGTCTCTTTTGCTATTGTTTGACTTCTTGTTTATTTTGTGACTTTGGAAGCTATTTTTAATTGGTGAGGGTAAAGTTTAACTTACCTAGATTAGCCTTAGAATTTCGATTTTGGTATGTAGTTACATATAAATGATAGATTTGAGCAATAGGTACAAAAGCAAGTTGTTATGATCTAAAATGATTTATGAATGCTATGTAAGTTTTCACTTGTGAAAAATTCTGAGCATATTTTGGTGGTTTTTTTTCTTTGTTCTTAAATTGTTTGCTTGAGGACAAGCAAGTGTTTAAGTGTGGGGGAATTTGATAAACCAAATTTATTCCTATTTTATGAATGCCAAAATGAACTTTTATTGATCATTTTTATTACGAATTTGGCACTTCAAAATATTAATTTATGCTTTCAGGTCTTTAAAGGAGATATTTTTCAAAGAAAGCAAAGACGGGTCAAAAATGCAAAGTTTGGATTAAGAAGAACTCATCATGACAAGAACAAGCCATGTCTTTCAACCATTACAAGAAAGAAGCAAAATTAAGGGCTAAATATCAAGCTTTTGGAAGACATTTATGTGACATGACCTGTTCCTAAACCTGTCAATTTGACAATCCGTTACTTTTTGACAAATGGCTTTTTATTGAATAGTAATCCCCTATTTATTAAAGAAACGTCTATTGGATATTAAAGGGGTGTTACTTTGAAAAGCCAAAAGACCTGTAACTCCCGTAACTTCCCATTTCCTCCATAAAGAGCATTCAATTCCATTTATGAGTTACTTTGAAAAGCCAAAAGACCCATAACTCCCATAACTCCCTAACTTCCCATTTCCTCCATAATGAATATTCAATTCCATTTATGTGTTATTTTGAAAAGTCAAAAGACTCGTAACACCCGTAACTCACGTAACTTCCCATTTCCTCAATCAATAAGCATTCAATTCCATTTATGCAAAGATCATTATAAATTGAAGATGGAGGAAGAATCAACAATAAGAAGAGAAGCAAAGAAGAACAAGAAAAGGAGAGACAAAGACAAGAAAAAAAACACACTTTTACGTATTTTCAGCAGCATTTGTGCTTGAGTGTATCAATTTATCAAGGAACATCGTTTGTATTGCTAATATAATTTTAGATCCTTTCTATTTCTCCTTGTTATTGATTTATATTGTTTTATCTATGGAGGAGTAGTTCAATATTGCTTGGGTATCGTGGATCCTTGATTGATTTCATGTGATTCCTTTGTTCTTAATTTCAAAACGTGTTGATTTTATTGTATTCAATAGCTTGTGCCTAAAGAATGAGTCTAATTGGATGGTGCATCCCATTGGATTTATGTTTGATTTTTGTTAAAAATACACTGAAAGGTTAATTTAATGAATGGATCTAAAGCTATTGATGAGATTGCTCATAATCACCTAGAGATAGGGATGGTGAAATCTTCTGTCACTCGTTTTGAATTCATCAGTTTGGTTTTAAAACGAAGGATTCTTGTTCTTTATGCAAATTTAAGTTGGTAATAGTCAGGAAGACATTCCGACAGTTTGGATTAGGTTTAGGTGCTTTTTACTTTAAGAGAAGCATTAGCATAATTTAGTGAATTTGACGGTTCAATAATCAATACAACTTTTTGAAAAAATTCTTGAGACATATGAATAGATCTTAGGTGAAGCATGACCCAAGCAACCTTGTGAATTGATTTATCCTTTTGTATGCTTGCTGTGAAATCTATGAATAGACTTAGTTTAGTTTCTATGTATATAAAACCAAATCTGAATTTTTTTTTTTGCTAGATAATAGGAAAAGAGTGAGTAGAAGTACTCATCAACGTTCCCTAGGAATATGACCTAGATCATTTCTCTATGCTACATCTGATGGGTGCGCTTGCCCTGTAAGACCATAGTTGAAAAGAAAATGATTTAGAAAATTTATAAATTTAAAACTTGGTCTTTTGAACCTATCATCGTCCAACACCTCAGGAGGATCCGCCCTTGTCAGAAACAATAATGGCAATGGAAATGGAAACCGATCTAGCATCTCAATGCATGGAATAAGAGTTTACAACCTGGAAGGCCAATGGATGTGCGAAGAAGTCGATGATGAGGAAGAAGGATGTGAGTTTGCCGCCTTGGAGGGAGATGAAGGCTATGATCATGGACTTGTTGCAGGTTAGCCTTAACCTTAAGCTATCGTTTTGTTGTTTATAGTATCTTTTTACATTATCGAATCTATAACAATATAATCCATATATCTCTTTAGCCTAAAGCTTTAGAAAAGTTATATAAGTGTAGTATGGTTAGTAACTAATGCGTGTTGAATGCAGGAAATATACGAGTAGCTAGTGAGATCGCTTATGCCTTGTTTGATACCGCGGCTACCCATTGGTTTATCACCCCCAACTTTGCTAAGAAGACTGGTTTACCTATAGTCACCACCGCTACCAGCTTCAAGATAAAGATATCCACGGATAGCGTCGTAAGCACCCGAGAAATGTTGAAGGAATGTCCCTTAGAGATCCAAGGACACCATAGGACAAGTGACTTGATTGTGTTGGAGATGAATAAGTATGAAGTGATTCTTGGCAGGAGTTGGTTGACCCGTGTTGAAGCCATGGTAGATTGTTGAGAGAAGAAGGTGAATTTTAAGGATGTAAACAGGAAGGATATTGAGTTCAAAGGAGAATACGCTGTCGTAAGGAGGCAAGGATTAAGTTCCCTCGAGTTAATGACGGATGAAGAGGAGATTGACCAACAAATTGATGCAATAGAAGAAGAAAGCAAAGGACCAAAGGTAGAGGATATACCTATAGTCAACGAGTTTCCTAATGTTTTTCCTGAGGAATTACTTGGATTGCCACCAAAGAGGGAGATTGATTTTGAGATTAGATTGATGCCAAATACCGAGCCAATATCGAAAGCTCCATACCACATGGTATCGGTAGAGTTAAAGGAACTCAAGAATCAATTACAAGAGCTTCTGGATCAAGGATTTATTTACCTAAGTGTATCGCCATGGGGAGCACCAGTCTTGTTTGTTAAGAAAAAGAATGGGTCTATGAGGTTATGTATCGATTACAGGAGTTGAATAAGGTTAAAATCAAGAATAAGTATCCATTGTCCCAGATTGATGACCTCTTCGATCAATTCCAAGGAGCAAGTGTGTTTTCACGCATCGACCTGAGGTCTGGATACCATCAATTGAGAGTAAAGCCAGAGGATGTACCAAAGACCGCTTTTCGGACTCGTTATGGACATTATGAGTTCTTAGTGATGTCTGTAAGCCCCGGAAAATTTCAGTAAATAATTCCAAATAAACATCGAAGATAAACTCTAAAAATGACTCCAAATTAAAACCGAACTTTGATTAGTCCTAAATCACGAACTGATCTAGAAATTTCTTAATCTTGAGAAAATGAGAATCCTTAAAAATAAGATAAGAACTCAACAATCTTTAAATCCAAAACCACTACATATGACAAATTGTATACTTAACTCTGACTTGTAAGATCGAGTAATATAGATCTCAAAAACAAATTATTAAAAAGTAAATAACGATAAACTTTCGGAAATAAAACCTAATTCAAGAATTCCAAAAACGTTAAGAGATATTAAATACTTAAAAAAATAAAATTTAAAATAAATTTCTCAAACTAAATGTGTTGTATAAACATAAACCTTCAGTTTCTAAATTGGCAAAGATCTAAACCGGAAAATCACCTGGGAACCCTAAGTGGAATATAGTAGTTTAAGTCTGGCAATCTCACGCTCTTAACCCTAGAGGCCGAGGTGTAGTTTAAGTGTGTAGAGTAGATTGTAGTAATATAAGGTCGCTTAAAAATATCAGATTGGTAAATTTTTAACCTATTTCGAACTCGTTCGGATACAGACTTTGAAAAGCGTGTCCCGGGGCTCGAGATATTAAAAGTATACCATTAGTTCCGTTAGACTCGTATTTTCATAAGGATTTCAAAAATATCAGTTTTATAATTTTTCAATAAATAGAAATATCTGATTTTGCAATTATATTCGTATTTTTTTACTATAGGTAATTAACTAGTCTTTTTCACTATTCACTACTATTCATTACACAATTTTACTACTCTTGTAAACCCTTATATATTCTTTATAAATATTTTATATATCATAGAAAATTCTGTTTTTCCAAAATTTAGTTCATTTTGGATTTTTACGGGATCAATTTCTATTTAAGATCCGATACTAAAAATAAAATGAATTTATTTAATAATTGAAAAATATTTTTATCTTCATAAAATAATTTTTTAGAATTTTTTGGGTTATAAAAATATCAATTATATTTCATATTCGTGTATTTTGATAATACCGATAACTTATTTGATAATTCATTAAAATAAATTAATTAATTATCTTATTTTAATTATGAAAATTCTGCTACAAAAATTTGGAATGCATTTTCTATTTTTTTCTTATTTTTATTTTATTTATTAAGAAAGTATTCTTACAAACCTATACTTTTAGTATACCTTTCACATATCACTTCTTTTTCACTTCAATTTTTCTACACTTCATATATCACTTCATGGCTGATTTTTTTGACCTCTTTGGCTGCCTTTTGTCCTTTGAAATACTCCCAATTTGATTAAAATAAATCTATTCCAATCCTTCTTTAAGAAGCAATACATACCCATTAATTACACATTACAATTTCAAGTTAAAAACCAGCTAAATTCCCTCCCTCTCTCTTCTAATAATTCATGCCAGCTTTGTGGATGTCTTGGCTGCCATTTTCTTTCTTTCTTTTTATTTATCTCATTTTAAGTGTCTTTAACTCTTCTTATCTTTCTATTTATACTCTCTCTCATTCTCACATTTAACCCTTTATCATTCTTTACATTTTTCCTCTCCTTTTTCCTCTCTTTCTCTCTTCATTTGTTCTTGTCCTTGCAAGAACACTTGTTGCCCCTATTCTTTATTGGAGCTCCCACACATATTTCTTCAAGATTCTTTGGTAAACTCTTATCCAAAGCTTCCATAGTTGATGTAGGTGGAGTATAGTGAGAGTTTCATGTGTCAAATGACTTTCCATAAGCTTAAAAGCTAAGGATGATGATGCTAAAATGAAACACTCATCTTACTCATGATTATTCTCTTGTAATATTATCATTTTCTTGCTAAAAGTGATTATATTTTGTAGATCTAACTTATATGTAACTTTGATTATGTTTATGCTTAGATCGATGAGTTTATAGTTTACTACCATGGATTTCTTTTATATTTATGTTCATAATAAGTGTAGATCTTGGTTTCTAACTTAAACAAAAATGGTGAAATTTGTATCTAAGCAAGACTCACATTTGAAAACCACTTTCCAAGTGTCAAAATGAAAGTTTTACTTGAAATAATGAAAGTCAACTGGAATTCCAAAGTCAACAAAACCCTAGTCTTTTGCAACCGTTCAAGTCCGGCATTCCCGTTAAGCAACTCCAAGAAAGCAAGTAAGAGATTAGTATGTAGAATAATTCGTAATAACCTAAAAGCTTAAAAATATCAGATTAGTTAAATCGCAATTCGTTTTGAGCACAATCGGACACAATTTTCGAAAAGCGTGTCCCTGGGCTCAGATTAATAAAAATACTCCGAATATATCGTTAGACTTGTAAAAATATAAGGTTTTCAAAAATATCAATTTCATAATTTTTCGGTTACTAAAAATATCAGATATCACAATTATACCCGTTTTTTCTTGCCGGCGTATGTTCTGTAGAATCAAATTTTAGCAGGTATGTCTCTCTCTCTCTTTGTCATTTCTCTCAAATTTCACTCTCTCACTCTCACTTGACGCATCCCCACTCCACATTCCTTCATCCATGAGCTTGATTCATCTCATCTAAGTAAGTTCCTATAACTTTTGCTCTTAGTTTTCTGCTTTAATCCATTATATTGCATTTGTTTTCAATCGGTCGATTAGCTTAAATGGATTCTTGCAATTCGTGAATGGGATATTGACTTCGGATCTTCATAAAATTGATAGCTTGGATGTTGTTCATAGTCTGTTGAAGCTGCATTTCGGTTTAATACATGCTTAATTCCAATTTGTGCTGAGTTGTTTCATGAACTGTGAACAAAATGCGAATTAGGGTTCTTGAGCTTATGTGCAATGTTTCATTTCGAAATTGGGGCATTGTAGAATTGACTGCAAATTGTTGCATAAAATGAACTTTCATACTATTCTATAGCTCCAATTGATGAATTGTGCTCCAATTTGAACTTGGAATTTCAAATTTCTAGAAAATTTGAAGATGAACTTGGTATAGAAGTGTTTACATAACTTTTAATGGAAAAATTTTTGAAATTCATTTCTATTTGTGAAGTTTAAAATTCCAACGTTCAAGTCTAAGCTGGCTAATCTAAGCTGCCAGCTTTGACTTTGTTTATCAAGTGTAGATTTTCAAAATCAATTCCATGTCTGAAGCTTTACTAGTTAATCTACCTATGATCTCCAATCTGTTTGAAATCATGTTGTGAAATGAATTAAGCATAAATTAGGATTGTATCTAGTAAGAACTTCATTGGAATTGTGCAAAGCTTTGTAATAACATAGTTCATGTAATTTTAGCTTTATTGAGCACCTAATTCTGATTCCTTGTTCTAATTAAGTTTAATTTAAATTGCAGGAATGGCTCCTAGATAGAAAAAACAAAAAACTAAAAATGCCTCTACTTCTGGTTCTCAGACCAGGAATCTGCTGTCCAGTTAGCAGTATGCTAAAGATCGAAAGAAGAGGCTAGTGAAGATGGATTTCCTGAACACTCAATACTTGGATTGGAGTTTACTGGATGAGTATGGGATTACTGACAGGATCAGAAACATAATCCAAGATCCAGCTTGGATTAGACTATTTGATTTTAGGGAGCCAGCATATAGGAACTTGACTATTGAGTTCTTATCCACATTGAAGAATATCCCTGACAGAGCTGAATCCACATTTCAGTTCCAGGTATTTGGTGAGATTAGAGAAGTCAAGCTGAAGAAGATGGGCCAACTCCTGGGATTGTATGATGAGGAGGAGGAAAATTTTAATTTGCCCAAAAATTGGCCTGAGGGAGATGATCAGATGACTCAGGAGGCTTACTGGTATCAGTTGGTTCCTCCTGAGAGAGCAAATGAGCCATTTGTTCCCTTTAAATCATTGGCCACTTCATTTGGTGTTTGAGCACAAGCTACTCCCACATCCTTGCACATACACTGAGCTGCAAGAAGACTAGTCACAGCAAGGTGACTACCTTTGATATGTTCTATCTATATAGCTTTATCAGAGGTTATAGAATTGATTTGGGGTGGAGATAGCGAATTTCATATATACACAGGCTGATGATACCACTAGAGTCTTGTGTTGTGGTGGCTACATCACAATTGCTGAAAGGAATGGGAATATTTGAAGCTCCTCAAGGAGATGAGATATTTGAAAGTAAAAAGATCTCATCAGCACCATTCAGAGGCTGGGGATTGCTTAAAAACCCCAGAGGAGTTCAACCACCAGTCTTGGAGGAGATTGAGTTCCAGGATATCTTTCCTGGTGATGTGCCTTTTGAGATCCATCTTCATCTGCTCCTCCTCCTCCTACAGGTACTTCTTCTACATATGATATGGACCAGCTTAGGCTGGATGTTCAGGAGTTGAAAAGTAAAGTCAGGAGCTCAGAGATAGACAGGATAAGGAGAGAAAGAAAAACAAGAAGTTCAGAAAAACTATCTTTGAGGCATTGAAGACTGCTATCTGCTGCTTGAACCCAGAGAAAGGGGCTGAGATGACATATGAGACTTCTACTGAGTCTAGGCATAGTTCACATCACATAGATAGACTTAGTTCAGAGCATACACATACAGCCAGCCTAAGGGATACTTAGAGACATAGTCCTGAGCATACCAGCAGAGCCAGTTCAGGGCCAGAGAGCTAGAGATCCTGCTAGCTCTCATTTGTTCTTTATTGAGTTTTTATTTTTTTATCTTGGCCTGTATATATATTGAGCACCCAAGTCCCTGTGGGTAGACTCACTTGTTCTGTGTTGATTAGTTCGTTTTTATTATTGCTTTTATTTTTCTTTTGTAGAGCTTACAAGGCCAATCTCTCCGCTCTGAATTTTGCTGTTCTGATTCACAAAATGGAAAATACACAGGTTTCTGTTTATGTTTCTTTTCTCTTCTGTTCTATTATTTTGAAACAGTGAGGACACTATTTTGTTGAAGTGTGGGGGAGGGATACATTGAACTGAATGAATTGAATGAGTTGCATGATCTACTAGCTGTTTGGATTGTAGATTATTTGACAGGATATTTACAGGACTTATCACCTACCTTGTATTTTTGGTTTGAAAGCAAATTATGGGGAAATTCTGCCAAATTTTTTTCAAAAATCTCTTGAAATTGAAGATAGTACAAAGTAAAGACTGAAAGCAATGAAATTAACTTGTAAAAGTATCTTACTCACCTGCTGTTGTAATTAGTTTACTAAGTTAGAATTAAGTTGTAAAATCCTTAAGAAACAAGTTTACTTTATTTTTAACTTTGGAATTGGAAATTTTAGAACTGGTCGAGTCCTTTTGTGAAAAATAAACAGGTTTACTTATAGGAAATTTTAGTTTGTATATATTCTTTGAATTATAACACTTAGTGAAAGAGGTAGAAGAAACTTTTAAACTTAGTGATCCTTTATAAAAATAAGTCTTTGATTTGTTATTGCATTCAAAAAGAAAGAAACAAGCATAGCCACTACTCCTCTGACTTAAAATTTGAGTTATGAGTATCTGAACTTGAATGTTAAAGTGAGGAAGAGTTCTTAGGGGTATTTTGAAACCTGGTCACTTAGGTGATGAGCTGGGATGTGCCGACTCAATGAACTCACTATAACGAGAAGGGAAGAAAGGCAAAAGTTCAATTCATGAACTTTGAAAAGCAAAAAGATGGAGGCAAAAACCTCCCAAAAAGAAAATAAGTGCTTGAAAAAGAAAAAGAAAAATGAATGCAAATATGCAAATAAAAGAAGACTTATAATAAAGAAGGAGAAAATCTAAGGAAAAAGTAGATACCACATGCTTTCATTTGGTGTTATAAGAATATATATAAAAACTAAAAGTCCAATGAAGTTTAAATGAGTATTTTTCCTTAGTGGATTGGTATTTGCTTTTTGAATAGAATGTTCTTTTGTTAAATATTGAGATTAAAACTTGTTTTGTTTGGATTAACTTCTCAATTTTGATTATAGTACTCTAATTACAAGAAATTGGTATGGTTAGAGCAATAGATACAAGAAAACAAGTTAAAGAAATTGTGCTTAAATTAGAAAAATTGTACTATCTATAAGAGATTTTATTTTTTCTTCATTTTGCTTGAGGACAAGAAAAGTTCAAGTGTGGGGGAATTGATAAGATCATATTATATACAACTTGTTGATATTCAAAATAGCTAGAATGGATACTTGTTTTGGTTAAAATTATGTTTCAGGTTTAATTTGGACAAAGAAATCAAAACAAGAAACTTTGGAATGAAAATTGGAAAAATTCAAGGATACGCCGGCTTTTCTGACTTCAAAGTCGCTGGCGTTAAGACGGCTAACAAGATGCACTCACTCATAGCCATTGCTTACATTGCCAGCTTTGAAAGCCTTGACTCAACCAATTATACGCCACTTGAAAGCCGCCGACGTAGAAGATGAATAGGCCAGTGTACAATGAAGGCCGGCAGCTCAGAATCCAAACGTTGCCAGTGCAAATGGAGTTACAACCTACGCTAGATACTAAGCTGCCGGCGTTGAGGCAGTGTTGATCAGAGATCAGAAGCGACAAGTAGATAGCACATGCTCGGAGACAAATGAAAAGACCAAATTTGATGGATTGTCTAAGCCGGCATCAAAGCCGCCGGCTTTGGGACGACTTTTGTTATAAATTGGTCCAACCTTTCATTTTTCATTATATACGCCAGCTAGATCTATATCTAAGCCGCCGGTATAGAAGCGGCCTACATTTGTAACCGAACAAGAAAGCTACCAGTGCACTGCCTATGCAAAGAAGAAAATGACTATACGCCATCTGTAAGCCGCTGGCGTAGGTTCTGTAACTACCGCGTACAAAGTGAAACTGCAATTTTCCATTAATGCTTTGCACGAAATTTTTCCTATAAATAGGGATCCCTCCTCTAGTTGAACAAGCAGAAGTGGATAAGAAGAAGCAAAAATAGAGAATCCTTCAGTATACAAATAGTTTTAGCATTACATAGAGATTTGTGAGAGATTTGAGCTTTCAAGAATTGTAATTGAAGATTGTGATATTTGAATTGGTGATATCTAATCTCTTTCTTACGCAATTCATTTATTTGAATTATTTGTTCATAATGTTATCAATTGCATATTCTTATTTGATTATTGAATCATCATCCATGAGTAGCTAAACTTTTCTTTGTGGGAAGTGATGAAATCCTAATTTTGCTAAAATGATTCTTGAAATTATATTATAGAATTGTTAGAATTATGGAATATTTGTATTGAATCCTAATTATCTATTTTATTTCTGATTGAAATTGAATTGATAAGAATTCTGATGATTTGGAAAAAGAATTAAGGTTCATAGGAATTCATGAATTAGGATTGAACAATAATTGTGAAAGCAAGTAAGTTTAATCTAATTTAGAAATTGTTTCATGTACTTCATGCAATATTTTATTTTAATTTCTCACTAAGGAATTAGGAGAAGTTAATTTAGGATATTAGACAATTATAGAATTGGAAGATTTATGATTGTAAATTAGATTCCATTGATAATTTGTATAGCGGAAGCTAATAGATTATTTTATGGTCCACTAAAACTTGATAGTTTTAGGTCTTGATAATTTCTTACAAATATCCACAATTCTAATTATTCATATAATATAACTTTAGTATGATTAGTAAAGATTAGGATGGATTCTGTTCCTTCCCGCATTCATCTTATATAACTTCTCACAATCTCACTGCATTCATATTAGACATAATTAGTTAGTTAATTGATATATTTTGATTGCCTAAATATTAGTATAAACTAATATCAATCTAGTAATTAATTTAGTCCTTGTGGGAACGATACTCAACTTACTTTTATATTACATGATCAAGACCCAGTATACTTGCTGGTGGTATCTGAAATTATATACACATTCTAATCAAATCACCAGCATATGTAAAGTGAAGGAGATCAAAAGCCACAATTTTTATTATATCTTTCTTCTTTGTTCTCTATTCCAACATAATCCTAAACCTAGCAGACATCCTCTAGCATATTCATAGCCATTAAGACAATTCGATAATCTAGATCAGGTAATCAAATTATCAATTTTGTATTAGGTTTCATAGATCTATCAAGTTCTTAGAGTTTTTATATTGTTTTAAAGGAGAATTGGAGAATCGTTTTAGTTTTCTTGAAGAATCTAAAGATTTATTGTTTAAGGAAGATTGAGGATCAGATCCAGGTAATTTGATAACCATTCTTTCTTTAGGATCTACAAATCTATAGTTTCCTTAGAATTTGTTGTTGTTTTTGAAAGGAGATTGGAGAAAAACCCTGATTATCTTAGAGATCTGGATTTGGCGTTAAAAAGGATTTTATAGTCTAGATTAGGTAATCAGATCCCTATTTTCTTCTATAGAATTTTACAGATATATTAGTTGCTTAAAGTATTGTTTATGGTTTTGAAGGAACTTTTGGAAGAGGAATCCTATTTGAGTTGGAATCTGATTTTTGGTGATCTAAAGAATTAAGGATCGATTCTAGGTAAGTTTATATAAATTCAATCCATAGATTTATGTATTTGTAATTTCTTGTTGATATTTTAAGTTTGATTGCTTGAAGGAGGATTCTAAGGTTGGAAAGATCTGTTGGGAGATTTGTTGTTTTGGAGGAGTTTTAAATTTTGATAAGGGAGAAAGGTGTGAATTTCTGATTTTTTTAAGATTAGGGTTTTAAATGGAGTTTGGATTAGAATTTTGTAATGAGAATTTTATTTTGAAATTTGTATGTTCATATTGTCAGGTTTATGGTGAATTAGGTTTTGTGTTGTAATAAGAGATTTGGTGAATTAGAACCCTGTTTCTAGAATTTGATTAAGGTATGACCTTACCTTGTTTGCTGTATGTGCTTGTAGGATTAGACTGTTTGTTGTATGTGTTATAGGATCAGAATTCTAAATTGACTTAATTCTATGTGACAATAAGAAATTATGTTTGCTGATTGTGTTTGGCTTTGGTTAGTAAAGACCACGCAGAGTGTGATACTAACAAGGTACCCTAATGATCTATGTGTGAGGTTGTCCCGAGTGGACTTGTGCATAGAAATGATTATGTTAGATTAGGTTTTGGCAGAGGCCACAGTTTGTGGATGATTCTCCAACACCAATATATATATATATATAAATATCTATTTTTATGGAGTCAAGAGTTACTCCAGATTTTGAACTATATGCATATGATTCTAAATTGTGTTGCTTGCCGGCTAATATAAGATAAGAAATGATGTTTGTTGTATTAGAAATAGTTACATTTGATTATATAGGTTGTGTGTGCATATGCATTTGTGTGTGGTTTAGCGTACTGGGCTTTTTGGCTCATTCCTTTCATTTTTCAGAACAAGTGCAAATACAGTTTATTATTATCTATCTGGTTTTTACATATTTGTGGATGATGAGGATGACGATAGTGGATTGGATATTCCTACTGATATTTAGACCACCTAGATACCTTTAAGACTGAGTTGAAAGCTTATGGAATCTTCTATCTTTTAAGAGATTTTAGTTTTATGAATTAAGACCAAGTTGCGAGAACTCCTTTATATTTTAAAGTTAGTTTTGGTTTAAGCTGATTAAATTGATTAGGAGATTTACTTCTTTGAGATGTTTATAAAGAGTGCCCCTTTTATGTGAGTATTGAAGTTTATTATCAATGTTTACTTGTGGTATAGTATTATTTAGCCTTGGCGTGTTTTTATAAAGAAAAGGACACGTGGCAAGTTATAATGCCTTCATGTTAGGGCGTTACAGCTTAATTAGTTTAGAGCAGTAGGTTTTGATCATATTAGATTTAAGTTATGACTCCTTAGGACGGTGAGCATTGATGAGTTAGGTAGCAAATGGGTTAGGTTGCTTTCAATATATTTATTGTGATCTTTAGTATATATAGCATTTTGATCTATATAGCATGATTTTTGTTTGTTCTTATGTTTTCCTTGTATATCTCTTAGTATGCCTCCATGGAGAAGAGCACTTGATGAGTTTCTCTAGGATTCAAGAGGAGGAAGTTAATGGTTGACCACATGAGAATATGCTGCCTAAGAGTTAGCTACCTTTGGATTAGGAGTATGAGGATTTACCACCACCACCACAAGTTCCACCTATGGGATAGCAAGTACCTGTTGAACGCTGCATAACTCATGCAGGCTGTGAATATTCTTTTGGTAGTAGTTCCCTAACAGCAATAGAATATTAGATATGAGACTCAAAGAAACAATGGAAATGGTAGAAATGGAGCTAGATAGGCTAATGTATTGAGTTTAAACAAGTTTGTGGATTTATTATATAAGATTGAATCAATGTCTGGGAGGCCACTTGAGGCGTAGCTATGGATGGAAGAGGTAGAGAGGATCTTTGCTACCTTAGAAATTCCTAAAAATAAGATGATAGAGTATGTCTCCTATTTTCTCAGTGGGAGAGCAAATAATTGGTGGTTAAGCACCAAGAGGCATATGGCTAGAGTGATTCATCTAAGACAATTCCATTGATGGAGATGGAATTTTAGAGATTTAATTTTCAAATATAGTAAGGAGTGTGGTATACATGATATAAAGACAATGAAGGAAAATGAATTGATATAGATTTTGAATAGAAATTTTGGTTTTGAGGTAAAAAGGTAGATAACTTGAGTGGAATGGAAGGATTTAGTGATATAATTGATACATGAGAATATGGATACGGGATGGTAGTGTGAGATGTGATTGGTGACTTAATGGACATAAATTTATAGACGGTAAAATGCGAATGACTAAATAAATAAGATAATCATTAAATCTTATGAAAGGTATGAAGATTTATGTGAATAATAAATATAAGAAAACGATGTGAATTTGGTGAGCAGATTTATTACTGGGTTAGAACATGAGATTCAACATAAGGTAAATTTGATGGATGTGACCAACTACTTAGCTGTGGTCAATAAAACAAAGATAGTTGAGCAGGGTTTGAATAAGATTAAAAGTAGTGAAATTCAGAGGAGTCAAGTTTATTTGAGAAAGAGACTAACCTCTACTATTCTTACCCAAGAGAGGGTAAAAAGGCCTATCACTCATCAAGTTAGATCAACAGTTCAAGATAATGAGGGAAGTGTATCGGATGCTGTGGACCATATGATATTACGGATTGTGAGTGGCCTAAAATGCTTGTTTTTCATCTGGCAAGGTTGGGCACAACCACAAGCTTTGTACCTCGAGAGTTATTCCACGTATGTTTTGTTTTAAGTGTGGACAACAAGGACACAAGGCCATTGATTGTAAGGAGCCTAGTATGCTAGTGGTTTTAGGAATTCAGATAGGATAAGCTCGACGTGAAGGACAGAGGACGTCAACTAAGGTTTATGCCTCAAGACAGGGATATATCTATGTGAATACTATTGCCAGTATACTCTCTGTACTCATGTATGTTGTTTAAGTAATCTTTGATATTTGTGTAAGTTTTATGAATCTTAGATCATTGTATCTGTATGTTGTGAGTGTGTTGAATTTATACTAGGATATTTGCTTATGAACATACTTTTGGGAATTGGCGTTTAATATACCAGATGGGGATTAGTTTATAAATAAGCTTGAAATGCATTATACTATATGTAGAGAAGAATCAAATTGCTAAATTGAAAATTTGAGTAAGAATAGAGGAAATTCTCAGTGGTTGAAAGTGTAATTAAGGAAAAATCAATAAATGTGAAGATAACAATATCAGTATGATGATGAAGGGTTAGAAAATACGACTAATGAAATAAGAGAAAGATAAATAATGCTATTGAGATAAGATGACATAACAGAGGAACAGAAGATAAGTTTAATAGTAAAAGGAAAATGACTGGAGTTGACCAGAAGAAACTTGTGATGCAATTAAGAGACATGAAAATCCTCATAGATGATTGATAAATGATTGTTAGTCTGGCAAATATAGTGTTGTAGACATGAAGATAAATGAGAAAGATCACGTTGAAGAATAGAAGAAAAGCATTGTGATAATCAATATAAATTAGAAATCCTATAAAGATATGAATGTGCATGTGGAATAGCCATTGCAAGAAGGAAATATAATCTTAGTGAGTTGTAAGATAAGTGAAATTTATGAATGGTGAAAAAATGATGACATCTATATTAATCTTAAAGTAAATCTATATGAACATATAAATTGTTATATAAAAAGGCAATACACGTTTTAGAAGACAATTGGAATAGCATAATGGTAAGTGAAAGTTGTGGATTATCTTTGGTGTTTAACAATGGTGATAGAACTAATTAATAAATATGTAGATGTTAAAATCACATTATATAACCGACCAATGTGAGGTTTGATCTTTAGAGGTAGGGATGAAAAATGTTAAGTTTCATGATTGAGCTTTCTAGTTGTTAATTGAAGAATTAAAAAGTGAATATGTCTTAGGAAAGTTTTAATGGAAATGGTGATGATCAAAGGTAAGGTAAGATGATCAAAAAGAGATAATGAGTGGATTGAATTTTCTACAGTGAAAAATAAAGTGGTTTTAGAGAAATTGATAATTAACTTATGAAGTTAAAGAGATATAAGTATTCAAACAAAGGAAAAATCTTTTGCTGAGAAATAGAGTGAAGAGAAGTGGAAGAATATAAAACCAGATGAAGAATAATTATATATTATTGACAAAATAGATGAATATAAATCGTAGAGTGATAATTATAAAGCCAAAGTGTATTAGGAATCTAAATATCGAGATTGGAATTTAAGATTTTGTGTAAGGAAAATTTTCAATAGGAAAAATGAGAATATAAAAATAAAAGTTTGATGATAATCTTGTAGTGTATCATGTAGATGTGAATAGAGTATCCAAATTTATACAATGAAGTATGAGTTATGGAGACATTAATTAAATTGTAGTATAGTCAATTCAGTAATCAATTGAGAAAAACAGAAAAAGAGTTTGAAATAGGAGAATATGGTATGAGAGATCAATGGCTGAATAGAAGCATCTAAATGCCAAAGAGTAAATGGAGCATAAACTATGGAGTTGGAAAACAAGGAATTTAAGGAGTTGTAGAAATTTAGGTACTTTCGAGGACGAAAGTTCATTTTAGGAGGGGATGGATATAATATACAAATAAATGAGTTATTTAAGAAGGGTCAAAGGTCAAGGGTATTAAAATAGAAGGTTTTTGATCAAAGTATAAATATAATTATATTGTTCATACGGCAGAGATTTGATTGAAGATGTATTTGGTTAGAGTGTACACTGGAATAATATTAGAAATGCTAGCATATATAAGCAAAGGAGATCAAAAGCCACGATTTTTATTATATCTTTCTTCTTTGTTCTCTATTCCAACATAACCCTAAACCTAGCAGACGTCCTCTGGGCGTATTCATAGCGTAATACAATTCGGTAATCTAGATAAGGTAATCAAATCATCAATTTTCTTTTAGGTTTCATAGATCTATCAAGTTCTTAGAGTTTTTATATTGTTTTGTAGGAGAATTGGGGAATCGTTTTAGTTTTCTTGGAGAATTGAAGATTTAGTGTTTGAGGAAGGTTGAGGATCAATCTAGGTAATTTGATAACCATTCCTTCTTTAAGATCTACAAATCTATAGTTTCCTTAGAATTTGTTGTTGTTTTTGAAAGGAGATTGGAGAAAAACCCTTATTATCTTGGAGATCCGGATTTGGTGTTGAAAAGGATTCTATTGTCTAGATCAGGTAATCAAATCCCTATTTTCTTTTATAGAATTTTACAAATATATTAGTTTCTTAGAGTATTGTTTATGGTTTTGAAGGAACTTTTAGAAGAAGAATCCTAATTAAGTTGGAATCTGATTTTTGGTGATCTAAAGGATTAAGGATCGATTCAAGGTAAGTTTCTATAAATTTAATCCATACGTTCTGCGTATGGGTTCCGGATACCCATACATAATTTTCTGCTCATGTGTTTGATCATGCATAGCATATGAATGATTTATAACTTGCTTGTTATGGTACAGAATTAAGGGAACTCACACTAAGCTAGTGTAGCTTATACCCCAATAGATGTTTGAATAAATAGGTTAACTTAAGAATGCTACGTGGGGACCGAGATGGTTGGAGCCGAATATGACTTCGAGATTCTGGCAGGAAGTAAGAATACTTGAAGATATTAGCTAGGTCTTGTGAATTGCCTTGTAATAGTGTCACGCCCCGAATGGTACCCTAAATATGGTAGTCCGCCGTACACAATATTAAAGCATAAGAATGACCGCCTCAGTCACATGAATGCTTCCATACTATGTACGAGGCGTCTACCACATGGAGGAGACACATCGGAGTAATGCATTTTATATTGATACAACTTGAGTAACAATGTAAAGGAAATACAACTCACTATACTTCAATTACAATTCATCCACAAATTTCACTACACAAACTATTACAAGACAATGCACAAAACTAGCTAATATCTTCACGTATTCTTTACTTCCTGTTGGAATCCCGAAGTCATATTCGGCTCAAACCATCTCGTCCCTTGGTAGCATTCTCCCATCAATCTATTTATTCAAACATCTATTGGGGTATAAGCTACACTAGCTTAGTGAGAGCTCCATTAATTTCGTACCATAACAAGCAAGTTATAATTCATCCATATGCTATGCATAAACAAACATATGAGTAGACAAGCATATGACTTTCCGGTAGTCATATGTGAATGGATTTACGCCCTCCATTCGGGGTTGGGATGGTCCATAGGACATGCAACCATAATTCCAATTGAGTGAGGTGGTCCATAAGTCATGCACCCATAATCTCGATCTCTTTCTCTAGTTTTATAACATCTGTTGTTTTATTTAGTTGATTCAAGTGCCTACACCACTTCCGTTAACTTAAGCAATCTCGCATCCTTAATGTTAACACAGGCCCCCACGCCTTTCGCTAAAATACTTTTGTCCCACCAAAGGTATATCAGCCAATGCAATGTTGCTCACTACGTGATATGCATGTACAGTTTATTCATATAATCGTGGCATGTTAATTATGTAGGTTAAGAGCGATTACAGAGAATTTCAGACAATTCAAGTCTATGCTAGTCATAGAATGATTTACAACAAGTCTCGTCTCGATATACTTATCATTCATTCAACCAAGATTAGATCACAACTTATCAAAATTTTATCTTTTCCTAATTCTAATGCAACTAGCTACAAGCACAAGCAAGTAACAAAATAAGAGAAAAACTCACTCGACCATTGAATCACCAGTCTCTTAGTAAAAGTAATTCAGTGGTAGGGAATCATCGATTTCGGGGTCACCTAAAAAGGAAGAAATATCCTATAAGTATTTCATCACTTAACTAATCCAAGTTACTATATAACAAAACTAGAAAATTCGAACTTCTCGTCATTTGCGGAAGTCCCGACTTAAAACAGCCATAACTTGGTCATTTTAACTCGGAATTTACAAATTATATATCGATTTCAATCTACTTCGAAAGATATATCTAATCATAATATCATATTTAAGTTTTGAAAATTTTAAGCTTCAAAAAGATCTGATCAGTTCAGATATAGCAAAAACAATTCTAGAAAATTGATTTTGTGAAAGTTCATAAAGTTTCTACTATCCAAAGCAAGTACATATGCTATGAACAAGTTACTAAGATAAATGATATGTCATGAGATATATATATATATATATATATACATGTTCTTGATGATATTGAATAAAAGAAATTTCTAGAAGACTTTTTCTTTGTCAGACTTTATGGAAAATCAACTTAGAAAGGCTAGTTTGTATTCTTGACAATCCTCACTTTTTTTAGAAAAGTTCCTTGATAAAATTTATTTATTCTTGTTAAAATTAAGCCTTCATTATGTATATTCCCTAAGGCCTATGTTTTTCAATAAAAATTTTTATTTTACACTTTGTAAACATGTTTTTAAAAATGGTTCATCCCAAAATCCGAATTTTGTAAAAATTATTTTTGTGGTGATTCCTTTAAGTAAACTCATTTGATACTTGGAAAATTAAGGCTCAACCATACCTAGTCAATAAGGACTTCATTTCTTTAATAAAACTTTCATTTTAAGTTTGAAAAATATGGGCTTTCATACCATCACTCCATTATTATGAATTTCTTAAAATCATAAACAACTCAAATTTTCCTACTTTATTTCTGCTCCTTGTTCTACATGTTTTTCTTAGCAAATCCCATCTCAACTTATAAAAATCATTTCTTGATGATATCTATTACCTATACTCTTCATTTTTTATATAAAACACAAGTTTTGGAGTTGATAAAAGGGTTTTTAAGATATGGTCTTGAAATCATCCGAATTTTACAAAGTTAGGATAAAACTCAAATTTTATATTTTGTAGTCTCTTCCTATTTTGAGAATCTCTATTAGTAGATCTACCATTTACTTATCAAAAACATTTCCTATTGATACCAATTCCATAAGCCTTTCATTTTTTAAACAAATCCTTCATTTTGGTGTTGAAAAATGGGATTTAAAAATTGGTCTTGGTTGAGATTCGAATTTACAAAAATTGTTTTTGGGAATATCTTTTGATAAAATCCATATAAACTTATGAAAAACGATCCTTTACATATCCTATCTTAAGAACCTTTCATATCTTGAATAAAAACTTCATTTTTGAGTTGGAAAACATGTTTTTAAACTAGGCTTGGCCTGAATCCAGAAATAGAATTTTGTTTTGAAAAATAATCTTTGAAAATCACCTTTGAGCCATATAAAATGAAGTCTTGATGATATATACCCATTAAGCCTTCATTATTTCAAGTAAAACTTCCATTTTGACAGTTGGAAAGTGGTTTTTAAATGTGGGTCTTGCCTAGATACGAATTTCACCATTTTTGTTTGAGTTCAGAACCAAGATTTATACTTTCTATGAACATAAATATAAAAGAAATCCTTGGTAGTAAACTATAAACTCATAGATCTAAACTTTACTCATCAAGATCATTATTTATGATATCTGTTCCTTAGGCCCTTCATTTTAAATGAAAATACACATTTTGAAGTTGAAAAATAGCTTTTCTAAATATGGTTCCCTTTTTATCCGAATTTTCAAAAATGATTTTTGTTGAAAATAAAATAGATCTTGAGCTTTCTAAAACTTTTCTACTATCATCAAGCTATTACAAGTTATTTTAGAAAATAAATCAAAAGTCTAATGCACTTATGAACTTATAACATTTAGATCTAGTTTACTATACTAGTTATAAATGTATGAACACTATGATGGTTATGTGAATATGAATAGATGATAAACATATGCACAAATCATTAATAATAACAACATAACTTAATAATAAAATAAGATAATAGCAAAATAATTTCATATAACAAGATCTAAAACATTGTGATGTAAGGATTCATGTTCAAGTGTTTCCACATCCCTAGCTTGAAGCTCATGGGGATTTTTATGTAGAATCACACATGAATGAACTTACCATTACATGTTTTTAAGATACTATGGTGTAGATCTATTACCTATTGGATGTTTGGAGTAAGAAATTTGAAAGAAAAACAAAGTGTGTGTGTGTCGAGGGAGGGGGAGCTCACAGTTTCATGAAGAGAGGGAGAGAGAGTTTTGCAAAAATTTTCTTAAAGAGAGAAGAAAGAAAGAAAGAAAGTGAGAAGAAGTTGGCATAAAGGGGTTTATATAGAGGAATGGATTAGGGTTTGCTTTGTTTTGACAAAAGAAAATAAAACAAAATGGAGAGAGGGAAAGAGGGAGAGGGTGGGCCAGTTTGGAGGGTGTGAGAGAGAGAATGGAGTTATGTTGTGTTAGATTCAAAAATTAATTAAGTAATTTAAGTAATAAAGTTATATTGGAAAAGTAAATTGTAAGGAAAATGATATAATTGTAAGAGCAGGGTGTAAGGATGTAAGAAATAGGTTATGGGTAGTTGTACTTGTGTATAGTGTAGAAGAATTCAAAAAGTAGGTTTGACTTAAAGTACCGGTAGTAATATAAATTCGATAAAAGGTTATAACTGTAACCTTTATAACCTGAAAAATTATATAACTGATATATTTGGAAATCTTATGAAATTGTGAGTCTAACGGTACTAATATCATATATTTAGTATTTCGAGCCCCGAGGCATGCTTTTCGAAGTCTGTACCCGATTGGGTTCGAAATAAATCGAAAATTCGCTAATCTTATCTTTTAAAGCATCCTAGTATTATTATGAACCATACTACACCTTTTGCTCATATTCCGACTCCTTGGTTTAGGATTACGGAATTTCCGAAGCTAAACTACTAGGGTTTCCTGGGAATTTGTTGACTTAAGTTTTCCGGTTGACTTTTCGATTTAGGGTTTGAACTTGATATCACCCTAAAAATTAGGGGTTTACCTGAACTACTATATTCCACTTAGGGTTTCTTGGTGATTTTCCGGTTTAGATCTTTGCCAATTTGGAAACTGAGGGTTTCTATTTATACAACACATTTAGTTTGAGAAATTTATTTAAAATTTTTTTTTGTAAGTATTTAATATTTCTTAACGTTTTCGGAATTCTTGAATTGGGTTTTATTTCCGAATGTTTATCATTATTTACTTTTTAATAATTTGTTTTTGGGTTCTATATTACCTGATTTTACAAGTCAAAGTTAAGTATAGAATTTTTCATTCGTACTAGTTTTAAATTTGAAGACTGTTGAGTTCTTATTTTATTTTTAAGGATTCTGATTTTCTCAAGATAAAAAAAATTATGGATTCGTTCGTGATTTAGGACTAGTTGAAGTTTGGTTTTAATTTGGAGTCATTTTTAGAGTTTATTTTCGATGTTTATTTTGGAATTATTTACTGAAATTTTTCGGGGCTTAAATCCTCCCCACCTTAAAGAAAGTTTTGTCCGCAAAACTTGTTATGTGTGTATCATTTATTGAGAAAAGATTGTGAATTTCGAGTTATATTTATAGCACCACTTTATGCTTTGGTTTATGTCATTTCTAAATTTTGTATGAAAGATATTTTATGAAATATAGCACATACAAATTAATAAGATTTGGCTTAGCGATTCCAACCTTCACTTACATGACTCTTTTGGAAAATGACATGGACTTGATTTAAGACCACAGACGACTCGATTCGACCGACACTAGACGACTCACGACAACATGACCTTACATGACTCGATTACTTTGACCAACGAAGGTTGTGGATTCGCTTCTCCATTCTTATGTAGCTGTATATACAATATTGTGCTTTGAGATCCATATTTCTTTAAAAATTAAAGTCATCATTGTTTTAAACTCTTATCATCGTGATCATCTTGATGGGGTTGAAATCAAGAAATCTCATTGCTTTATTATATAATTATTACTTATGAAGATCTTATGGAATTTGGTAATTGAGATTTGATTACTAAAGTTTTAACTTTTTATGTAATGGTCATCATAGATTTTTGATCTTTCAAAGTTCTTTATTTACAAGAAGTTGTATGAGGGGTGTCTTGGAATTCGCTAAATTAATCGAGTTTTGTTTTAGTTTCTATCATTGGCTCATACTAGCTTTTAGTAGTCTCGAGCTTTCCTATTCATAGTCTAGCTATTTAATCCAAGGGTATTTCCAACATTGTATCTTATCCATTATTGTGTTTTCTCCCCTGTTTAGGTCATCATCCAAGTGAAGTGTTCCAACTTTTCGACTTGGGGTCATTGCAACACAAAACTCCATTTCCTTATTATTTCTTCCTTGCCTCCTCCTTTGGGAATTTCCTACTATTCGGGCTTTTTCTAGCAATCCTTGATAACTCTCGATATCAAATTCCTCCAATCAAGTTTAAAGATCTTCTTTTAAACTATTCAGAAACACTTGTCTTTTGAGTTCCTCACTTTGTTTATATGATTCCGGAGCATATTGCAACAATCTACTGAACTCGGTTTCATACTGATCCACACTACGATCTCCTTGTGAGATATTGAGGAAATCTGCAATGTACTAGACTCTTAAGCTCCTAGGGAAATATTTATCCAAAAACTCATATTTAAATATCTCCCATGTAATTTGAGGCATCAACTCTCTTTCCTTAGACTCCCACCATACTCGGGCATGCAAGCGGAGCATATAGGTCCCATAATTGACTCTCAAGTGGTGTGGTACCTAAAAGCATTATAGGACCTCTCAATGTGTGCTAACCAATCCTCTGCCTCATTTGGTTTTCCAAAAGCTCCGTCGAAATGATGGTTACACTTTATGAAGCATGGTAAGAGGCTTTGGTGGAATTGAGGCGATGGTAACTCGTCTTGTGTTGTTTCTTGCACATGTCTTACAGGTATAGATGTTGAACTGGCTTAAGTCTGTTGCATGTAATTTCTTATCTAACTAGTAAGCCATTCAATCTCGATTGAAGCATCCCCCTCTTGGTTAGGTGGTTCAGGTATCGTTTGGTTCTCAGGTCCTAAAGGAGTCATGATAGGTTCTTGTTCTGGTTGGGTATGTCATATTGTTTTATTAAGCTCGGGTGAAAATTCTAAATCTTTTATCATGTTTTAGGTGTTAAAAGAGACTTAAAGAAACTTATCGGAAATATAGAACACAAATGTGGAAACAAAAACATATATAAGAAATATTGAAATTCTACTGAAATCAAAATCAATAAGAAATACTTCATAATATTCAAAACGAAATACATGAAATCAAGAGAAGATGTAAGTCTTCCTTTACAAAAGTTCAAAGAAAGGATACAAAACATACATTGGAGTCAATTCATGGATTACATTTTTAAAACATCTTTGTTCTTTTTACTCAAAAAGTTATTTGTTCCTAACGCTCAGCAAGAGATCTATTGCTATTTCTAGGAGACTGACTTCTTCCAACAAGGGTAGCTATCCACTTGTTAATTCTTTTAGGGCATCTACTCGCCTAGTGTCTTGGCTGTTTGCTGATGAAGCACTTTAGGATTTTCTTCCTTGGACAGTCCATAATCTTATGCTCAGGATTCCCATAGAGGTAACACTTGTGCTTCAGCTGTGGACACTGTTTTAGACAATGACCTTCCTTTCACTTCCAACAATGGATTTGACGCCTCTTAAAAGTTTCATTCTTAACAGATAGGCCAATTTCCTTAAACCTCCTGATTTTGGAGTTGAACTAGCCATAGAAGAAGGAGTCTTAATTCCTTGCATTGTCACTTGGTGAGGTCCTTCTACTTGAATCGGCACGTTCCTAATAAGTACTTGTTGCAAGAGGAGCTTTTGTGCATCCACCAAACATCCTAGAAGGTCTATAACTTGTTGCATTAGATCTTGTGGTGGTAGAGTGTCTCTCACTTGTTATGCCTTAGGAAGGTTAGTTGACTATTGCATATTCTCTTCAGGTAGTCTCCTAGAAACAAGACGAAACGGCCACATTAGTCTAGTTATACTACACATGAGCTACTTATGGTTTAGAAAAAGAGTTATAGACTTTTATTTGCTTTAAACTCGTTTATTTAGAAAAACAGTGAAAGCGCGCAGTTAATCCTTCCTAACTAATAGTCTCATAGGTCAAAGGGGTAATGTCACGCCCCAAAGGGTACCCAAAACGCGACAGTCCACCACACTCGATATTTAAACTTAAGTATGACAGCCTTAGTCATCCCATAAGTTTACATACCGGATGTAAGGTGTACTTGCATAACTTTTAGATCACACTTTGAATCGAATAGTCTTAAGAAGGCATACAATAGCATTAAGAATAGAAATCACAACAAAGTAAATAAGTTAAGTCTTTACAGAAGTCAAGGGGGCATACCCCCGCCAAAATAATAACAGAAGTCTATTCAGTCTAAAACCATATTACAAACGTTAGGGTTTATGTTTAAGAGATTTTCCTAGAAGTCCACGCCTCTAGCTAGGTCCCGACTTCTTTAAAAGCTCCTTCATCCAAAAGATAACCCTGTAAAAAGCGTTCTCTCGGAACAACCAAAAATAGGAACACCACAACAAAACTATCGGGGTGTAAGCTAACAGATTTAGTGAGATTCATTCCCAAATATTTAATGCTCAACAACAGTATATAACAGACAAGTTATTAACAGCCATATGAAATGCACAAGCAAATGATCATACAAGCATATGACTTTCCGGGAGCCATATGTGAATGGATTTACGCCCTCCATTGGGTTAGGATGGTCCATAAGAATGCAACCATAAATTCCAATTTTGAGTGGGGTGGTCCATAAGTCATGCAACCATCATCCCGATCTCTTTCTCTTAGTTATACAACCTCTGTTGTTTATTGTTGTAGTTTTATGCCTACTCCACATCCGTTAACTTAAGCGATCTCACATCCTTAATGTTAACATAGGCCCCTCGCCTTCCGCTAATATACTTTTGTCCCACCAAAGTATATTAGCTAATGCAATGTGACTCACTACGTGATATGCATGTACAATTTATTCATATAATCGTGACATGTTAATTATGTAGATTAAATGCGATCATCGAGAATTTCAGACAATCCAAGTAGATACTAGCTCACACAATGATATTTACAACAAGTCTCGTATCGATATACTTATTATTCATTCAACCAAGATTAAATCAAACTCATTGTAGTTTTATCTTCCCCTAATTCTAATGCCACTACGATTATAAGCACATACATGAGCACAACTATTTAAGAATGTACTCACTCGACCATGGAGAGAAATCCACTAGTCGTAGTAGTCCTCAAGGAGTGGAAATCCATCCTCCAAATCACCTAAGTACAAGGAATACCATCAATGAGTATTTCTCATAAAATTCTAATAAACTTAACAATTCTATTTACTAAGTTCGTCAATTTTCGTCTAAGATGAAGTCCTAACTTAAAATAGTCATATCTAACTCAATTTAACTCGGAATTGCGCATATTATATATCGATTTCTATCTACTTTGAAAGATCTATCCATTTCCTAAGTTAAATCAAACATACAAGGTCGTTTGAGGGTCAGGATTACGAATTTCCAGTTTTGAGTTCTTGATGAAAATTGTTGCTTTTGTTCCATTTAATCTTTTTAGATCATCTTATATTGGTTCTACACTTGTAAAGAGAACTCCTAGCCAAAGATAAAGAATTAAATACTTATATGATCATCAAGATATCATCCAAATGAAAATTCTAAGAATCTACTTTTGTAAAATCCAAGATTTTGAGTTGAAATTCATTTTTTTCGTTTTGAGAAAAATCCTTTGCTAAAACTAACATGACTCAATGAAAATAATTTTCTTCTATCACCTATTATCAAAGCATTCCATTTTCCACATAAAAATCTTGTTTTGGAGTCTAAAATAAGGTTTTCAAAATTCATCTCTTCCAAAATCCGAATTTCCTTCTTGAGTTCTAGAATGAAAATAAGACCTATACTTGTCTTTCACAAAACTCTCTATTTTAGAAATATCTTTAGGAAAACTCATCTAAACTTAGGAAAATTCAATCCTTAGAATATCTATACCAAGAGCCCTTTATATTTTTGTCTAAATCTTCATTTTGGGGTTAGATAATAGGTTTTAAAAATGGGTCTTGGCTTAGATCCGACTTTTCAAAAATTGTTTTTGAACATATCTCTTGATAAAATCCATCAAGACTCATGAAAAATAATCCTTTACATATTCTATCTTAAGAGCCTTCCATTTCTCAAATAAAATCTTCATTTTTGAGTTGTAAAACATGTTTTTAAGCCATGTCTTGGCTAAAATCCGAAAATGATATTTTTATTTTGAAAATAACTTTTGAAAATCACATTTGATTCTTGTAAAGAGAAGTCTTGATGATATATATTCATCAAACCTTCATTTTCTCAACTAAAACTCTCATTTTGAAACTTGGAAGAGGGTTTTTAAATATAGGTTTTGTCAAGATACGAATTTCACTATTTTTATTCAAGTTCAAATCTAAGATCTGCACATAATATGAACATGAATGTAAAAGAAATACATGGTAGTAAGCTCTAAACCTCTAGATCTAAACATAAACATAACCAAAGCTTCATAAAAATTAGATCTATAAGTATAATAAAAATATGAAGATAATAAAGTCTTAAAGACAACAAATATAGCAATAATATTATAATTCATCAACAAGAGGAGTGTTTCAAAGTTTTGGCATCATCATCTCTAGCCTTTAGGCATTATGGAGAGTCCTTTGATGCATGAAATCTCCATATAATCAACCTATAGGATCTATGGAAGCTTAAGAAGAAAGATATACTCAAAGATCTTCAAGAATAAAGTGTGGAAGCAATAAATGAATATGGGGGCAGCTTCTATTCTTGTGCAAGAACAAGGGAAAGAGAAGAATAAAGAGAGGAAAAGAGGTAGGGTTTTCAAAAAGAGAAAGTGTGTAAATGAAATGCATTTAATAGAGAGAGTGTGTATTAAATGAGTGTGTAATAAATGGGAAAAGAAAAAAAAATAGAACAAGGGCAGAAATGGGGGAGTTCACGTGAATTGCAAGGAGGAAAGAGAGAGTGTAAACAATTTGTAACTTAATTTTTTTGAAAGTGTAACTTGTTGTACTTAATGTACTAACTAAATGAGGCTTTAATTCATTAAATAAATAAAAAAAAAGGAAAAGTGGCTGTTTTGATGAGTATGGTCAGCTGCCATACATTGAAAGTGGATTGTAGATTGACTGAAAGAAAGTTTGAATAATGTGTAGAAGTGACAATTGAAGTGTACTTGAAGTATGGGTTGAAAAAGTGATTTTTTGTTAGGAAAATATATAAAATAAAATTAAGGAAAATATTTTTAAATAAGTGGCAAAATTTTCATAATTAAAATTAAATAATTAATTGAATTATTTTAGTATTTCAACAAATATGTTACCGGTACAATCAAAATATGCTTATATAAGCTATAATTGATATTTTTAGATTCCGAAAAATTATGAACTCGATATTTTTGAAATCTTTATGAAAGTATGAGTCTAAAAATATTAAAGATATATTTTTAATTTTCCCAGCCCCGGGACATGCTTTCCAAAAATAATATCCAATCGGGTTCGAAATAAGCCGAAAATAAACCAATATGATATTTTTAAGAAATCAAATATTATTACAGACTATTCTACATACTTTACTAAATTTTTGACTTCTCTATTTACGAACATGGAATTTTCGGATCTAAACTATAGGGTTAAACTTGAGATCTATTGACTTAAGGTTTTCGATTGACTTCTCAGCTTAGGGTTAAGGCTTAGGATTACTTCTAAAAACCAAGAGCTTACATGTAATCTACTGTTTCTATTATCGGCTTGAACAAAGAGTCGGGTAAGGTCACTTACTCCTGTATTTTGTAATTGCTGGAATAAATTCGATCATCCCCTCAAATATTTTCAATCTTCCTCCCTTATATGTCTGTTTCTATGTTCTCCAGAAGTCTCCAAGATAGAATTCAAATCCTTAATAATCGAAAGTCATATCTTAAGGGTCATAGAGTTAAATCTAGTTTCTTCTATACTTAAGGATTATCTAACACTCACCTATCCATTCTTAAGATCGTATCTTAACATTCTATTCTCCTAAAATCTTCCTACCTAATTCCCAAAACCTTGTCGCTCTGATACATTTAAACTATCACGCCTGAAAGGTACCCTAAACGTGGCTGTCCGCCGTACACAATATTAAAGCCTAGGAATGACCGCCTCAATCACGCGAAGGCTTCCATACTATGTACAAGGCGTCTAACACATGGAGGAGACACATCAGAGTGATACATTTTATATTGATACAACTTGAGTAACAATATAAAGGAACACAATTCACTATACTTCAATTACAATTCATCCACAGATTTCACTACACAAACTATTACAAGACAATACACAAAATCTAGCTAATATCTTCAAGTATTCTTTACTTCCTGCCGAATCCCAAAGTCATATTCGGCTCAAACCATCTCGGTCCCCAGGTAGCATTCTCTCGTCAATCTATTTATTCAAACATCTATTGGGGTATAAGCTACACTAGCTCAGTAAGAGTTCCTTAATTTCGTACCATAACAAGTAAGTTATAATTCATCCATATGCTATGCATGAATAAACATATAAGCAGACAAGCATATGACTTTCCGGTAGCCATAAGTGAATGGATTTACACCCTTCATTCGGGGTTGGGATGGACCATAGGACATGCAACCATAATCCCGATCTCATTCTCTTAGTTTTACAACATCTATTCTTTTATGTAGTTGATTTAGGTGCCTACACCACTTTCGTTAACTTAAGCGATCTCACATCCTTAATGTTAACATAGGCCCCCACGCCTTCCGCTAATATACTTTTATCCCACCAAAGGTATATCAGCCAATGTAATGTGACTCACTACGTGATATACATGTCCAATTTATTCATATAATCGTGGCATGTTAATTATGTAGGTTAAGAGCGATTATAGAGAATTTCAGACAATTCAAGTCTATGCTAGTTCATAGAATGATTTTATAACAAGTCTCATCTCAATATACTTATCATTCATTCAACCAAGATTAGATCACAACTCATCAAAATTTTATCTTTTCCTAATTCTAATGCAACTAGCTACAAGCAAAAGCAAGGTAACAAAATAAGAGGAAAACTCACTCGGTCATTGGATCACCGGTCTCTTACTAAAAGTAATCCCGTGGTAGGGAATCGTCGATTTCGGGGTCACCTAAAAAGGAAGAAATACCCTAATAAGTATTTCATCACTTAACTAATCCAAACTATTTAACAAAACTAGAAAATTCGTACTTCTCGTCATTTGCGGAAGTCCTAACTTAAAACGGCCATTACTTGGTCATTTTAACTCGGAATTTCGCAAATTATATATCGATTTCTATCTACTTCGAAAGATATATCTAATTCTAATGTCATATTTAAGTTTTGAAAAATTTTAAGCTTCGAAAAGATCTGATCAGTTCAGATCAGTAGCGAAAACAATTCTAGAAAATTGATTTTGTGAAAGTTCATGAAGTTTCTATTATCCAAAGCAAGTATACATGCAATATGAACAAGTTACTATCATAAATGATATGTCATGAGATATATATACACATGTTCTTGTTGATATTTAATAAAAAAAAATTTTAGAAAACTTTTTCTTTATAAGACTTTATGGAAAATCAACTTAGAAAGGCTAGTCTTGTATTCTTAACAATACTCACTTGTTTTTAGAAAATTTCATTGATAAAATTTATTTATTCTTGTTAAAATTAAGCCTTCATTATGTATATTCCCTAAGGCCTTTTTTTTTCAATAAAAATTTTCATTTTACACTTTGTAAACATGCTTTTAAATATGGTTCATCCCAAAATCCGAATTTTGTAAAAATTGTTTTTGTGGTGATTCCTTTAAGTAAACTCATTTGATACTTAGAAAATTAAGGCTCAACCATACCTAGTCACTAAGGACTTCATTTCTTTAATAAAACTTTTATTTTGAGTTTGAAAAATAGGGGTTTTCATACCATTACTCATTATTACGAATTTCTTAAAATGACAAACACTCAAATTTTCCTACTTTATTTTTACTCCTTGTTCTACATATTTTTCTTTGCAAATCCCATCTCAATTTATAAAAATCATTGCTTGATGATATCTATTACTTATACTCTTCATTTTTCATATAAAACACAAGTTTTGGAGTTAATAAAAGGGTTTTTAAGGCATGGTCTTGAAACCATCCGAATTTCACAAAGTTAGGATAAAACTCAAATTTTATATTTTGTAATCTCTTCCTATTTTGAAAATATCTATTAGTAGATCTACCATTTACTTATCAAAAACATCTCCTATTAATACCTATTCCATAAGACTTTCATTTTTTAAACAAATCATTCATTTTGGTGTTGAAAAATAGGTTTTAAAAATTAGTCTTGGTTGAGATCCGAATTTACAAAATTGGTTTTTAGACATATCTTTTGATAAAATCCATCTAAACTTATGAAAAATGATCCTTTACATATCTTATCTTAAGAGCCTTTTATATATTGAATAAAAACTTTATTTTTGAGTTGTAAAACATGTTTTTAAACTAGGCCTTGGCCTGAATCCGAAAATAGAATTTTATTTTGAAAATAATCTTTGAAAATCACCTTTGAGCCATATAAAATGAAGTCTTGATGATATATATCCATTAAGCTTTCATTATTTCAAGTAAAACTTTCATTTTGACACTTGGAAAGTGGTTTTCAAATGTGAGTCTTGCTTAGATACAAATTTCACTATTTTTGTTTGAGTTCGAAACCAAGATCTACACTTTCTATGAACATAAATATAAAAAAATCTATGGTAATAAACTATAAACTCATAAATCTAAACTTTGCTCATCAAGATCATTCATTTATTATATTTATTCCCTAAGCCCTTCATTTTAATGAAAAATACACATTTTGAAGTTGAAAAATAGCTTTTCTAAATATGGTTCCCTTTTTATCATAATTTTTCAAAATGATTTTTGTTGAAAATAAAATAGATCTTGAGCTTTCTAAAACTTTTCTACTATCATCAAGCTATTACAAGTTATTGTAGAAAATAAATCAAAATTTAATGCACTTATGAACTTATAACAACTAGATCTAGTTTACTATACTAGTTATAAATGCATGAACACTATGATGGTTATGTGAATATGAATAGATGATGAACATATGCACAAATCATTAATAATAACAACATAACTTAATAATAAAACAAGATAATAGCAAAATAACTTCAAATAACAAGATCTAAAACATTGTGATGATAAATCTCATGTTCAAGTGTTTCCACATCCCTAGCTTGAAGCGCATGGGGATTTTTATGTGGAATCACACATGAATGAACTTACCATTACAAGTTTTTAAGATACTAAAGTGTGGATCTATTACCTATTGGATGTTTGGAGTAATAAATTTGAAAGAAAAACAAAGTGTGTGTGTGTAGAGGGAGGGGGAGCTCACGGTTTCATGAAGAGAGGCAGAGAGAGTTTTGCAAAAATTTTCTTAAAGAGAGAAGAAAGAAAGAAAGAAAGTGAGAAGAAGTTGGCATAAAGGGGTTTATATAGAGGAATGGATTAGGGTTTGCTTTGTTTAGACAAAAGAAAATAAAACAAATTGGAGAGAGGGAAAGAGGGAGAGGTGGGCCGGTTTGGAGGGTATGAGAGAGAGAATGGAGTTGTGTTATGTAAGATTCAAAAATTATTAAGTAATTTAAGTAATAAAGTTATATTGAAAAGTAAATTGTAAGGAAAATGATGTAATTGTAAGAGCGGGGTGTAAGGATGAAAGAAATAGGTTATAGGTAGTTGTACTTGTGAATAGTGTGGAAGAATTCAAAAAGTAAATTTGACATTTAAAGTACGGTAGCAATGAAAATTCGATAAAAGGTTATAACTATAACCTTTATAACCCGGAAAATTATATAACTGATATATTTGGAAATCTTATGAAATTACGAGTCAAATGGTATTAATATCGTATATTTAGTATTTCGAACCTCGGGGCACGCTTTTTCGAAGTCTGTACCCATCGGGTTCGAAACAAATCAAAAATTCGCTAATCTTATCTTTTAAAGTATCCTAGTATTATTATGAACCATACTACACCTTTTGCTCATATTCCGACTCCTTGGTTTAGGATTGCGGAATTGCCGAATCTTAACTACTAGGGTTTCTTGGGAATTCATTGACTTAGGTTTTCCAGTTAACTTTCCGGTTAGTTTGGTTTGAACTTGATATTACCCTAAAAATTAGGGGTTCACATGAACTAGTATATTCCACTTAGGGTTCCCTAGTGATTTTCCGGGTTAGATCTTTGCCAATTTGGAAATTGATGGTTTTTGTTTATACAACACATTTAGTTTGAGAAATTCATTTTAATTTTTTTTTTGTAAGCATTTAATATTTCTTAACGTTTTCAGAATTCTTGAATTGGATTTTATTTCCGAAGGTTTATCGTTATTTACTTTTTAATAATTTTTTTTAGGTTCTATATTACCTAATTTTATAAGTCAAAGTTAAGTATAGAATTTGTCATACGTACTGGTTTTGAATTTGGAAACTGTTGAGTTCTTATTTTATTTTTAAGGATTCTCATTTTCTCAAGCTAAAAAAAATTTCTAGATTCGTTTGTGATTTAAGACTAGTTGAAGTTCGATTTTAATTTGGAGTCATTTTTAGATTTTATTTTCGATGTTTATTTTGGAATTATTTATTGAAATTCTCCAAGGCTTACAAATAACTTTATGTAGTGCGATCTTTTGATTAATTGTAATTGAAGTATAGTGAATTATATTTTCTTTACATTGTTACTCAAGTTGTATTAATATAAAATGTATCACTCCGATGTGTCTCCTCCATGTGTTAGACGCCTTGCACATAGTATGGAAGCCTTCGTGTGACTAAGGCGGTCATTCCTAGCCTTTAATATTGTGTACGGCGGACTGCCACGTTTAGGGTATCCTTCGGGGCGTGACAAAATGTAACAACCATATGAGCATACAAGACATGTGATTTTTCGGTAATCATATGTTGAATGGATTTACGCCCTCCATTCGAGGTTAGGGGCAACAATTTACATACTTCTAACCAAACGTCCCGAAGTTGTAGTTATTATACTTCTGACCAAACGTCCGAAGCTTTAGTTAATGTGCTTCTAACCAAATGTCCCAAAGCTTTAATTAAAATCCAACGGCATTACCACTACCCCTTTCCCCTACAAGGATAGTGATCCCATGCAATGTGACTCATAAGTAATATGCATGATTTTAGTTTAATTAAAGGCTCATAGCATATTATTAATAATTTAAGGTACCATGAATTTCAGACGAATCAAGTTTTAAACTAAATCAAGCATTGATTATAATCAATTCTCGTCTCGATATTCTTATCATTCATTCAAACAATATTACATGCATACCATTCAGTCTTTTCCTTAAATCTAGTGCTTCTAGACTACAAGTGTAATCAAGTAAGATAAATTATGAAAATAAAACTCACTTGGCCATGAGTTCACGGGTCTTCAATAAAAGTAGTCCTCTGGGTATGGGAGATGCTCCTCACAATTACCTAAACAAAAAAAATACCCACAATGAGTATTTCTTGATAGTTGTATTGAAATTTGACAAAACTATATCATTAAGTTTGTCAAAATTCATATGGAAGACAATTCCAATTTAAAATGGCCATAACTTGCTCATTTTAACTTGGAATTGTGCATATTATACACCGTTTTCTACTTATTCGAAAAGATCGATCAGTTCGCGAAAAACAATTTTAGAAAATTGATTTTGTGAAAGTTCATGAAGTTTCTATTATCCAAAGCATGTATACATGCAATATGAACAAGTTACTATCATAAATGATATGTCATGAGATATATATACACATGTTCTTGTTGATATTTAATGAAAGTAATTTTTAGAAAACTTTTTCTTTGTAAGACTTTATGAAAAATCAACTTAGAAAGGCTAGTCTTGTAATCTTGACAATTCCCACTTGTTTTTAGAAAAATTCCTCGAAGAAAATTATTTATTCTTGTTAAATTAAGTCCTCATTATGAATATTCCTTAAGGCCTTTATTTTTCAATAAAAATTCCCATTTTACACTTTGCGAAAATGTTTTTATATGGTTCATCCCAAAATCCAGATTTTGTAAAAATTGTTTTTGTAGTAATTCCTTTAAGTAAACTCATTTGATACTTAGAAAATTAAGGCTCAACCATACCTAGCCACTAAGGAATTCATTTCTTTAATAAAACTTCTATTTTTAGTTTTGAAAGCAAGTGTTTTCATGTCGTTACTCCATTATTACGAATTTATTAAAATAACAAACAACTCAAATTTTCCTACTTTATTTCTACTCCTTGTTCTACATATTTTTCTTAGCAAATCAAATTCTATACTTAGGTTTTCCGGTTGACTTTCAGATTTAAGGTTTGAACTTAATATTACACTAAAAAAATTAGGGGTTTACATGAACTACTATATTCCACTTAGGGTTCCAGGTGATTTTCCGATTTAGATCCTTGGCAACTTGGAAACTGAGGGTTTATGTTTATACAATACATTTAGTTTGAGAAATTTATTTTAATTTTTTTTAAGTATTTAATATCTCTTAACGTTTTCGGGATTCTTTAATTGGGTTTTATTTCCGAAGGTTTACCATTATTTATTTTTGAGTTCTATATTACCCGATTTTTACAAGTCGAAATTAAATATAAAATTTGTCATACGTAGAGGTTTTGGATTTAAAGACTATTGAGTTCTTATTTTATTTTTAAGGATTCTCATTTTCTCAAGATTAAGAAATTTCTAGATTCGTTCGTGATTTAGGACTAGTCGAAGTTTGGTTTTAATTTGAAGTCATTTTTAGAGTTTATTTTCGATGTTTATTTTGGAATTATTTACTGAAATTTTCCGGGGCTTACACATTTCACTTGGTTGATTAAATAACTTGTTTGATTTTTTGCTATTCAAGCATACTTATCTGTGGAAATAATTCTCACTAAGCTAGTAGCCTATACCATTATAGCTATTTGCTGCAGTATTCCTAACTTTGGCTAAAGCCATGATTTCCTAGGTACTCCTTTGTTTTGGTTAAGAAGTTTTTGGATGAAGTCTAACACTAGTATAGATGTAGACTTCTAGGGAGAACTTCTCATATACGATTTAGTTTTGTTATCATACTTTTGGCGGGGCAATGCCTCCAAGATCCTAGTAAGACTTTATATTTATGAATTAATATTATGATTTCCATTTCTTAATTGTTACTGTATCTCTTAAGCTTCATATTTCAAAGTATGATCCACTAAAATTGTAAAAGCACGTTTAAATTTGATATATAGGCTTTTGGGAATGACTAAGATAGTCATTGTAAACCCCTAATTTTTAGGGTAGTTTCAAGCTTAAAACCTAAATCGAAAAGTCAACCAGAAACGCTAAGTCAACAAATCTTTGAGAAACCCTAGCAATTCAGATCCGGCTATCTTGTGCTCTTATACCAAGAAATCGAAATATGAGTGAAGGGTGTAGACTGGTTCATAATAATATTAGGATGCTTAAAAATATTAGATTGATAAATTTTTGGCCTATTTCTAACCCGATCAGATTCAAACTTTGAAAGCGTATCCTAGGGATCGAGATATCAAGAATATGCTATTAGTGTTGTTAGACTCGTAATTTCATAAGATTTTCAAATATATCAGTTATATAATTTTTTCATTTATAAAAATTACAGTTATAGCTTTTTATCGTATTTTCGTTACTATAGGTAATTTAATTGTCCAATCTACGTTTTGATTTCTAATCATAATATTCACAAGCACAAACAACCCATACCCTATTCTTACATCCTTACAACATATTCTTACAATCTTACATCATTTTCCTTACAAATTTACCTTTTTAATATATTTTATTACTTAAACTACTTATTAAATTTGAATTTTTCTACATAAATAATCAAACATCTCTCTCTTTCCCCTAAACCCCTAGATCTGGCATGCCCCCTTACCCTCCTCTCTCTCTCTCTCTCTCTCTCTCTCTCATTTTGTTTAAATTTTCTCGTTTTACTTAATCAAAACAAACCCTAATTCCACTTTTATAAATACTCCTTTTGTCTTTCACTTTTCATTTTTCTCTTTTTCTCTCTAAAACAAACTCTTGCATTTTGGTTTTTCTCTCCCTTTCTCCCTCTCTTGTGTCGTGACCCCCTCCCTCTCTCACACACCCACACACAATTTTTCTTCAAGATTTTCTAGCTCCACACATTTAATAGGTAATAGATCTACACCCTACCACAATAAAACATGTAATGACAAGATCATACATGTGTGGTTCCATTAAAATTCCCATAAGCTTTATGCTAGGGATGTGGAAACACTTAAGCGTGAGATTCTTGTCATTACAATGTTGTGGATCTTGATATTAAGTTATTTTATTATTATTTTGATATATTATTGTTTTATGTTGTTATTATTGATATTTTGTGCTTGTATTCATCTATTAACCTCATCTACATAATATTGATGTTGCATTTGCATTCATGACTTACATAATATACTAATGTAATTGTTTTGAGTACATAAATACTATAGATTTTTGTCTTATGTGCATAAAAGACTTGTAGTAGCATAATAATGTGAGAAAATGTTAGAAAGTCCAAGATCTATTTTAGTTTCAATAAAAATGATTTTTGAAATTCGGATCTAAAAAAACCCTATTTGAAAAACCTATTGTCCAACTCCAAAATGAATATTTTACACTAAATATGGAGGGCTTAGGGAATAGGTATCATAAAGGAATGGTTTTGAGGAGTAAAGCTTAGATCTACTAAGGGACATTTTCAAAATAAGAAAAGTTTACAAAAGTTATGTTAGCATTATGTTTCAACCCCAACAACAAACTTAAAATCCGTAATAAGGAAAGGTTCATATGCGAACACCTATTCTTCAACCCTAAGACAATAGTTTTATAAAAGAAATGGAAGCTTAAAGAGTAGGTTTGATTAGGACTTAATTTTAGAAAAATTAAATGAGTTTTATACAATAAACAATCTCAAACATAAATTTCAAAATTCGGATTTAGAAATGACCCCCATTTAAACACCTATTTCCAATTACCAAAATGAGGATTTTAATAGAAAAATAGAAGCCTTAGGAAATACATGTAATAAAGACTTAATTTTGATAAGGATAAGTGAATTTTAACAAGGTATAATCCTAAAACAAGGAAAGGTTTCAAAATATAGATCAAACAATGTTTTCATCCCTTAAAATTTTGTAGAATTCGTAACTAGGTAAAATCCCTATTTAAAAATCTATTTTACAACTCCAAAATGAAGAATTTTATTAAAATAATAAAGGTGTTAGGCATATAGGTCATTAAGATTGTGTTTTAATAAAACAAGTGTAAATTTTCAAGAAATAAAACTAGTTTTCTTAAGTCAAGTAATTTAAAAGGTTTTGCAAAGCAAAAGTTTTTAAAAAGAATTTTTGAAATCAAATATCATTAAGGATACACATATAGATAGCACATGTCATGGCATTCATGATAATGACTTTTTGATTTTGTATGTACATATAATATACTTGGTAGAAACCAAGCTTAAGAAATTAGTGTCTTTCAAACCCCATTAAACATTGTCTAAATACATGAGGAAATAGATTGATCAAAACCCATGAATCATGCATGATATTGAGTTATATATGTATATAAAAGAGTCTTTCAAGATATAATGATAGCTAAGTATCTATCAAAGCTTAGGAATGATGCTTGGATTGAAATTAGAATTTGATTTGTGAGGTAGGAATCTCGTATAACATTCTGTACCCTACTATTCATGAACCAAATGACCTTTTTTTTGGAAAAACTTTAGAAATAGATAGTTCTCGTCGAATAGGTAGAAATGGTATATAATATATGAAATTTTGAGTTAAAATGATCAAGTTATGGCTATTTTAAGTTGCAATTTCCTTTTAGGCGAACTTTGATGAACTTGTTAGAATAAAATTTATAAGTTTCATTTAAACTTCATAGAAATACCCACTGGAGGTATTTCTTTTATTAGGAGACTTGGGAGATGGACTAGACCTTCCCGAAGATTATTACGATTAAGACGAATTTCACGCCATGGCAAAGTGAATTTACTTTCTTTAAATTACATACTTATGATTATGCCTGTAATGATAGTGGCATTGGAATTAGGACAAGATAAAATTGGAATGTGCATGTGAATTCTACTTGGTTGAATTGATGATAAGAATATCAAAATGAGAATTTTTATAAATATGTGTATGATTTAGCATAGAATTAAAGTGTCTGGAATCTCTATGATCGCTTATAATTTACTTAAATAATATGCCATGACCATATAACTAAATTGTCCATGCATGACATATATTGAGTCACATTACATTCATTGTTATACCTTTGTGGGAAAAAGGTGTATGTAAGCCTTTGCTCTCTTAGCAACCTGAATTTGGTTTCAGAGATTGGAACCGGAAACCAAAACCCTAAAAGAATACTCTAGGACTAGTTAGACCTGGAAACCTTAAGTCCGGCAATCGCAAGAACGAAACCCTAGAACAATAAAAATGAGTTAGCTCTAGAATATAGCCCTAAATAATTTATCAACACATAAAAGATCAGATTTCAGAGAAATTCATTTGTTTCGAACCCGATCGGAATCTCTTCTCGAAACCGGTCCTCAGAACTCGAAAATAGGAAAATATTATATAGGACTCGTTAGAACCAAAATTTAATAAGGAATTAAAAAATAAAATTATAAAAAATTTTTGGTTTATAAAAATTACAATTATAGCCTTTTATCATATTTTTATTACTACTAGTAATTTAATTGTCTAATCTACTTTTTGATTTCTATCACACTATTCACCAAGTGCAACCACCCATACCCTATTCTTACATCTTACAACCTATTCTTACAAACTTACATCATTTTTCTTACATTTTCTTTTCAATACAAATTTTACTACTTAAATTACTTATTAAATTTGAATTTTATTACACAAATTAAATCAACACATCTCCTTCTCTCTCCCCTCTCCTAAAACCAACCCCCCCCCCCCGCCCCTTATACATGCCTTCAATTTGATTTATTTTCCTTTTATTAAATAATCACATAAAACCCTAATCTATTTCTTATATAAACTCTCTTTTACCTTTCACTTTTTTACTTTCTCTCATTTCTCACAAAATCAAACTTTTAGAAAAGTCTTTTTCTCTCCCTCTCTTCTCTTTATTGGGTGAGCTCCCTCTCCTTACACACAAAATTTTTTTCTTTAAGGTTTTCTTACTCCAAATACTAAATAGTAATAGATCTTGACCCTACCACGATAAAACATGTAATGCCAAGATCATACATGTGTGGTTCCACCAAAATGTCCATGAACATCATGCTAGGGATGTGGAAAATACTAAAGCATAATATTTTTACCATCACAATGTTGTAGATCTCTATATTTAAGTTGTTCTACTATTATTTTGCTATAATATTTTTATGTTGTTCTTATGGATATTTTGTACATATACTTTTCCATTAAACTTATTTGCATAGTGTTTATGTTGCATTTGCATCCATGACATGAATAACCTAGTAGATCTATTTGTTTAGAGTACTTAAATGCCATAGATTTTTTCTTATGTACATAAAAGACTTGTAGTAGCATTATAATAGTGAGAAAATGTTAGAAAGTCCAAGATCTATCTTTGTTTCAACAAAAAAAAAATGATTTTTGAAATTCGGATCTTGAGGAACACCCATTTAGAAAACCTATTTTTCAACTCCAAAATGAAGATCTTACATTTAAAATGAAGGGCATAGGGGATAGGTATCATAAAGGAATGATTTTATAAGTTGAGCTTAGTTTTACTAAGAGAAATTTTCAAAACAAGAAAAGAATTACAAAAATTAAGTTAGAGTATGTCTCAACTCCAACAAAAACTTAAAATTCGTAACAAGGAATAATTAATATGTAAACATCTATTTTCTAACCCAAAAACAAGAGTTTTATTAAAGAAATGGAAGTCTTAGATAGTAGGTTTAGTAAGGACTTAATTTTAGAAAGATTAAATGAGTTTTACACAAGAAATAATCTCAAACATAAGTTTCAAAATTCGGATCTAGAAATGGCCCCCCATTTAAACACCTATTTCCAAATGCCAAAATGAGGATTTTAATAGAAAAATAGAAGCTTTAGGAAATCGATGTAATAAAGACTTGATTTCGATAAGAGTAAATGGATTTTATCAAAGTATAAACCTAAAACAGAGGAAAGCATTCCAAACATAGATCAAACAATATTTTCATTTCCTTAAAATTTTGTAAAATTCGTAACTAGGCAAAACTCTTATTTAAACATCTATTTTCCCACTCCTAAATGAATAATTTTATTAGATAATGAAAGTATTAGGTATATAGGTCATCAATACCCTATCTTAGTAAAAATGATGATTTTCAAAGAAATAAAACTAGTTTTCAAGCAAGTGTTTTTGAAGTTGTTTCAAAGTAGAAGTTTTCCAAAAATTCTTTTTAACCAAAAATCATTAAGGATATGCATATAGATAGCTCATATCATGTCAATCATGATAATAACTTGTAGATATGGCATGCACATATAATATACTTGGTAGAAACAATGCAAATTTCATAAAACAATTTTGGAAATGCGATTTTTAGCTACTGATCAGATCTGATCAGAGCTTTCCAAGATCTAAAATTTTTCAAAACTTAATAATAACATCATAAATAGATAGATCTTTCGAAGTAGATAGAAATCGATAGCTTATTTGCAAATTCTGAGTTAAAATGACCAAGTTATGGTCATTTTAAGTTGGGATTTCTATCTACCACGGAAATTACTAACTTAAGAGTTTTTATTTAATAGGTTAAATTATTTATGTTTTGAAATACTCATTTGGGTATTTTTTTTCATTTAGGAGACTTTAAATTGAGGGAAATTCTTGTTTCCGAAATACTACTATTAGAGACTAATGTCCATGGCCGAGTAAGTTCACTTTCCCTAAATTTCATGCTTATGATTGTGCTTGTAATGATAGTCGCATTAGAATTAGGACAAGATGAAATTGGAATATGCATGTGAATTCTACTTGGTTGAATCAATGATAAGAATATCGAAATGGGAATTGTTATAAATATATGTATGATTTAGTATAGAATTGAAGTGTCTAAAACTTCTATGATCGCCTATAATTCAATTAAATAATGTGCCATGACCATATAACTAAATTGCCATGCATAACATATGTGAGTTACATTACATTGTTATTATACCTTTGTAGGAAGAAGGCATAATAGCTAGACAACGAGTGAGCTTAAAAACTCGGATAGTGGCACGGGGTCGCCTGAATTAAAATGGAAGTGGAGTAGGCACTTGAATCAACTACATACTTAATGAGTGGATAGGCACCTGAAATAACCACTAAATGTTTGAGAGAAAAATTGAAATCTATTGTTGTATGGGCCGGAAACACCTAAATCCGAATGGAGGGCATAAATTCATTCAACATAAGACTTTCGAAAAGTCTTGTGTATTGTATGCTCACATGCTTGTGCATTTCATATGATTGTCTGATATGACTTTCTTGCCCTATTATTTGATGGAGTATTTAATTTTGGAAGTGAAACTCACTAAGCTAGCATAGCTTATACACCCATAGCTTCTTTTTTATGCAATTCCTGTGCATATGGTTGCATCCTCGGACCTGGCCAAATCAGGTAACGCGAAGTTAGGAGTTTTCCCTTAGAAGTTATAATTAGTTTTGTATAGACTTTCATAGGAAACCTCAAATGCTCGAGTTGTTATTAAAAACTAATATCTTGACTTTTTGATTAGCGGGGGAATTCCCCTTAGTATTTTGTAAATGATCCTAAGATATATGTGGTTTATGTTTTATGCTTATTCTATCAAGTTGAACTATCTATCTCCAATTGCATATGTATTCTATTGTCGTAAGTGAATGCCTTGCATCTAATACAAGACTTTTGAATGATTGTGGTAGTGATTCCTAAGTCTCGTTTAGCATGCGGCAGACTATTACGTTTAGGGTACCATTTAGGACGTGACAACATAATAGTTAGGCAACGGGTGGGCCTGAAAACTTGGATATTGGCGCAGGGTCGCCTGAATTCAAAATGAAAGTGAGTAGGCACTTGAATCAACTACATAATTAATGAGTGGGTGCACCTGAGACAACCACTAAATGTTTGAGAGAAAAATTGAAATCTATGGTCATATGGGCCTGAAATACCTAATCCCAAACGGAGGGCGTAAATTCATCCAGCATAGGACTCTCAGAAAGTCTTATGTATTGTATGCTCACATGCTTATGCATTTCATATGATTGTGTAATATAACTTACTTGCCTATTGTCTGATGGAGTATTTAATTTGGAAGTAAAACTCACCAAGCTAGCAAGCTTATACCCCTATAGTTTCTTGTTGCAGTACAATTATCTATGGCTATCCCTAAGGGGACATTTCTTTCAGGTACAGCTTTTGGATTTAAGGAGCTTTTTGAAGAAGTCAGGATCTAGATGTTAGACATAACTTCTAGTTAAATTTCCTTAATTATATATATATATATATATATATGATGTTGTAAGAGTTTTGTGGACCCTAAAGATTCTTAATATTTTGACGGTGGTATGCCCCTTATATCTTTGTAATAGATTAATCTTGGCATAACTGTTATGATTTGATTCTTATTGCTATGTATGTCTTCTTAAGCTATTTCGATTCAAAGTAAGGTCCCCTACATGGTGAATGTAAGCCTTACACCCAGTGTCTAAACTCATGGAATGACTAAGGTTGTCATATTTAAGTTTAAATATCGAGTATGGCGGGTTGTCTCGTTTAGGGCGCCCTTTGGGGCGTGACAATCATATTTAAGCTTTAATATTGAATGTGGCGGACTATTATATTTAGGGTATCCCTTTGAGGCATAATAGTTTAAGTTGGTATCAGAGCATGGTTAAGAAATTAGAAATCATAGGCTATAGAAAATGGACTTAAGAAAAAAAAATTAGAATGGAAATTTTAGGAAGACCTAGATAGGATGGAATGGGTAGAGTAAATTTCTGACTTGTTTCTTTCATGATTAGATAACCTTAGCTGAGGCCGTTGTGGAAGCCAACTGATTCCGCAAAGGTCTTTTTGAGAACCTTGAGATTACCGTTTAAAACTAAGAGTTCTATGTGAAGAGTTTGCCTTGGCAGGAAAGCCTAAGAAAATTAGGGAAATATTCTTGATATGGAAGAAGGGATTGCTGAACACCAAATGGGGGAAAGTAGTTGAGGCTATCCACAATTTTCCTTTAGGAAAAAGGTGGTCTAAATTAGAGGTGATTTATGCTGTAGAACAAATTGCTACAATAGCCGAGAATCGCCTCATGCTACAAGAGCCAACATTCGTCCTCAAGAATGAAGGAGAACAAACTTTTTCGAACTTTCGAACCTAGAATCCGATTGGACTGCTATACGTGTATGCACATGATAAATTGCCAGATCATACGGAGTAGATTAGGGCATAAGCCAATGATGCTTTCTACTAGCATGGAGTTTATTTGGAAATTCTTCGGCTACTAGCTAACACATCCACTCAACTACCAACTTTGACGAGTATCCAACTGGAGGCAGATGAAGAGTTACATATGAGAAGGAATAGAAATGAGGTAGATGAAGAAGTGATGGGAGAAGAGAACGATGAGGTTGAGGAGGATGAGGAAGAATCTGAAGAAGATTCGAATGAAGACTTAGAAGAAGAACCTGAGCTAGAGGCTAGAGACCATGCCATTCCTAGAGGAAATGAACTTTGGAATGATGAAGATGATGACTCCACTGGAATTGTTCGCTACTTGGAGGAGCGATGAGCCCGAAGAGAACGGGAAGCAAACCCAACTATGGATACTGATGATACGCCACCAACTTCAAACAAGAATGCTAATGAAGAAGCTATGGGGAATGTTGTTTGGAAAACTGTTCATAATATATTGTCAGAATTGACTAAAGCTAAATTGGCTGATATACATAAGAGATTGAGAGAAGTAGCAAGGAAAAGGAGGAAGTACTTTCAGCAGTTTATGGGAAAGAGAAATCAAGGATCGTCTAGTAGGAACCCTGGAGATGCACCCACGCCGTAAGAATGAGGAAAGGAAGTAGGAAGGAAGGTTAGGAAGGACCCGAGTATATCCTATATGTCCAAAAGGAAGTTTTGTAACCATAGACCTAGGACGTTAGGTCAAGTAGTTTTTATGCTTTGCAAGAAAGGTGTTTCTATTTCTGTGTTGTTATCAACGTTGTTGTGTCAACATCATCGTTGTTATGTTTGTTGTTTTGTTATTTCAATTTTCGATGTAAGGGTCATGTACCCATTATCTGAATTTCCTATCCAATGAAGTTATGTTTTTATCGTTTTATGATTTTGAATTTATTTCTTAATTATGCTGTTCATACAATTTCTACAATTTCCGAAACTTCCATTAAAAACTTTGTAAAAATACTAAAGAATTATCCAACTTGACAAAATCTAAAATAGCCGAGGTAGACATAGTAGAAGATGAGAAGAAAGTGCCTCAAACTAACCTAACCTAGAAGTTGAGCAACCTGCTGCACTAGCTCCAAACCCTATCCTCCCATGGATTTACAAGCTAACTTAGGGCATTTAGCTCAAGTGCTTGAAGTGCTTAGGTAAAACATGCCAACACCAGCACATGCGCTAGCACCAACTCCACCCCAGCAACAAGCTTCGATAGAGATGTCGATACATGGAAGTGCACACTTCCACACCATACCTTTACCTCTACCTCCACCACCAAGACCATATAAGAGCTCCTTACCGAAGTTTATCAAAAGCAACCGACACTTCAAAGGAGCTTTTGGCAAGCCTGATGAGGGCGAGGACTGGCTTGCTCAAATCGAATGATCTTTTGATGCTTATAATGTTCGCTACCATCTACGAGTTAATTATGGAACGTACATGCTCCATTGAATGCTCAGTATGGTGGGAATCTAAGAGGAGAGAGTTGCTGCCACCAGTGACCTGGGAGATGTTCAGAAACAAGTTCTTGTAAAATTACTTCGAGGGAGTCTCCAAATGCAATACAGTGTAGACTTTTTGCATATTGCTCAGAAAGGGAAGATTGTCGAGCAATATGAGATTGAGTTTAGTCGGTTGCTGCAATATGCACAAGGATCATACAAATATTAATGAGGAGTTAGGATGCAGGTTTTTAAGTGGTTGGACGAACAACTTGAGATGAAATTAGAGGAGTTTGATATAGGACTTTCATGAGTTAGTCGAAAGAGCCGGATAGTTGAAGGGGCTAAGAAGAGGAAAGCGAGGACAGTAGAAAAAAAAACATTAGTTTTTAAGAGGAAGTTTCAAGGAGGAACAACTTCATCATACCTACAAAAGAAGTTCAAATCCTTTAACAGCTACAGAGGCAATACCACTAGTGGGAAGCCCGCATCTAAAACTATTAGCTATTGGAAATGCAATGGGGCACACTACCCCAAGAAGTGTTCCCAGTTGATCAGAAAATGTTTCTTTTGCGGAGATAGAAACCATAAGATGCCAGAGTGTGTTGGAATTATTCTAATATGATTTTGATGATAACAAAAGATGAAATTTAATTGATATATCTATCTTATTAATTTCGAATATGTTCAATATTGTTTGAAATATTATTTGATTTTCCATAGTTCAGAATCTTCATTTTGATGATAATTATATAGATATAAGCAAGTTCAGAATCTTCATCTTACATGAAGATAAAGCATGATCAAGTTTTATTAAAGTCAGAAGGAAAATCAGAAGTTATGCTTAAGCTTTGATGATGTTAGTCAGAAGTTTCTTCAAACCTTAGGAAATAAAAAATAAGTTCTCGGAAGTAAGAAATACGTTAGTCAGAAGATGTTTCAGAACCTTTAGCTCTGAAAAATAAGTCTGAGAAGTTGTTTCAGAATTGTTAGGTTTAATATGAAATTTTCAGATTTTCCTATATTTTAAAATATGATATTTTTTATACCAGCTCCACTTGTCAAGTATATTTGGGTAATATACTTGATGTGTTTCATTTAAGTTGGATTTGATATCATGGGATTTTTTTAAAGATTTATTGAAAGTTATTTACATATCAAAGTTATTTGTAGAGCCTTCGGAAATTAAAGATCGAGTATTAAGGATTGAATGAGAAAGTTTTGTTTAAGATATATACAAATATCTTGAAAGATAAGGTTGATATGATTTAGATAAGATATGATACATATTATTTGTTATTATCCTTATCGGATGAATAACATAATCCAGTTTTTATGGACTAAAATTCAGCAAATATCTTGGAGCTTATTCAAAGAAGTTGACAAGAGAAGATCACGCATAAACAAGAAGAATATCAAAAGAGGATATCACGGATTTCCAGTTTATTTCAACAAGATATTTTCAACAAATTGCAACAAAAAAATCTCAACAACACTTATCATATGATTTGTTTTGCCGAGGAAGAAGCAGCTGGATTTTTTAGATAAGATGAAACAGATTCTTGTGAGATACATGGGATATGATATCATCTTCTCAAACAAGTTTTATGGACGTGAAAGATAAGGAACATTTAGTAGAATTATTTATATGCAGCAGCAAGAAATTTTCTTGAGGAAAAACAACCGACTTTACTCTCTTACAATCTTAAAAATTCGAATTAGTGCATATATCTTTTATTGTATCTTTCTACTTAGCTTTATAGAAGGAACGTGTTGTTACCTTCTTGAGTGATAGTACTTTTACAAGTTTAGACTCTGTAGATCGATTGTAGCTAGAAGACAGCTGTGAGAATCGAGCAGAGAGATTTGTACAAGCTTGTAATTGAAATTGATTTGATATAGTGAAACACAACCCGTAGGATAACGGGGATCCCAGCGTGGAGCTGGAAGAGTGGACTGACGCACAAGGCGGAACCACTATAAATATCTGCCTGATCTTCTTATCCCTTCTCTATTTATATTTCACAATTTATTTTATAGTAGTTTAATTGTTCATATTGTTCTCTTAACTTAAAATCAAAGGGGATATTTTAAAGGCAAAAATTTTAATTTTCTGAAATAATCAATTCAACCCCCCTTCTTGATTATTTTCGGGACCAACAATTGGTATCAGAGCAGGCTCTTTTATTGATTTGAGTGATCCTATCAAAATGGCTGAGAACAATGTAGCAATTAATCGTGCTCCTTTCTTTGATGGCACAAACTTTTCTTATTGGAAAATGCGTATGGAAACTTACATTAAGGCTAACGATTATGACTCTTGGCAGGTAATTTCTATTGGAGACAATGTGATTACCTTGAATGGGAACTCAGTGCTGACAGATAGTGAAAAGAAGATAATTGAAAAAAACAACAGAGCCAAGAATTTGCTGCTAACTACCATTGCTGCTTCAGAATTTTATCTGATTTCTTCATGTAGTACAGCAAAGGACATTTGGGAGAGGCTAAGTGTAACTTATGAAGGAACAAATACAATTAGAGAAACTAAAATAAATGCTTTACTTGAAAAGTATGAACTGTTTAAATTTAAATCTGACGAGTCTGTTAAAGATGCTTTCAGGTTCACAGCTATAACGAATGAGCTTGCATCACTTGGCAAAGTGATTGGTGATCCAGATCTAGTAAGGAAAATGTTGAGAATCTTGCCACCATCGTGGGATGCAAAGAAAACTGCTATTGAAGAAGCACAAGATCTCAACCAGCTATCTCTTAGTCAATTGAGAGAAAAATTGTTAGCTTATGAATCTCAAGAAGTCCACTCAAGGAGAAGAAAGTAGCTCCAGAGGGATTGCTTTCAAAGCCAAGGAAGTAAAACGAGCTGATTCAGATGATAGTGAAGATGAAGAAGATGACATCAATCTTCTAGCTAAAAAGCTCAATCGGTTCTTCAAGAAGCAAAGAGGTAAGAAATTTAGTGTCTTTAAAAGAACCACTGAATATGATAAAAATGATGCAGGAAAGGCATATAAAGAAAAGGAAAGAAGAAGGAAAAGAAGGAAATCCATTGTTATGAATGCAAGAAACCGGGACACATAAAGTATGAATGTCCTACCTTGATCAAGAAAATGGAGAAATACAAAAAGAAGAGTCAAGCGATGTTGGCAACATGGAGTGATTTAGAAGATACAGAGTAATCCAGAAGATACAGATGAGGATGAAGAAGTAAATCTTTGTTTAATGGCTACTTCTGAGGTACAATCTGAATCTGAATCTGATAGTGAAATAACTGAAGATGACATGCTTCTTGAAATGAAAAAGTTGTTAAAAGCTCTTAAAAAGGCTGATTCAAAATTAACTAAGTACGAAAATGAAATTAATTGTCTAAGAAATGAAAAGGATGCTTTGAAACAAACAAATTCATTGCTTGCTGATGAAAATAATTTTCTAAAGCATGACGTTGAGAAATTGCATGTTTATAATGAAAGATTAAGAAAAGATAATGATTTATTAAAAGAAGAAACTAGCATGCTAAATATAAAAATTAATGAGTTATCAGATTCAATAAAGAGTACATTTAATAAGTTTAATGAAAGTGATAAAAAATTAACAATGTTGATTTCTTCACAAAGGTTATCTTGTGAAAAGCATGGCTTAGGTTATGAGCATGGATCTACATCAAATGCATCTAAGAATACGACATTTGTGAAAGCTAAAAATGTTATAGATGATAAACAAATTGCGAAAGAAATAATTTCAAAGTAAATAACGTAGAAAGAAAAGTTGAAAGACAAGTAATAGGGAGTACCAGAAAGTATTACAGAAGGTATCCTACATATGAAAACAATACCAGAAGGTATTCCAGAAGTTTATTTCCTTCAGATATCATCAAAATAATACCAGAAGGTATTCCAGAAGGTATCCTACATATGAAAACAATACCAGAAGGTATTCCAGAAGTTATCTAAATGAAAAACAGGTAAACAACAGGAATAATGATAACTTGTCATATGCATGTTTCTTTTGTAATAAACATGGACATATTGAGAAATATTGTTATTATAAAAGAAACAAGCTCAGTAATGATCAAGTCATCAAAATACCAAACGAGCTTGTCTTATAAAGGACCCAAACTAGTTTGGGTTCCTAAAAAGGTATAATCCTATTGAATTTTGCAGGAACATGAAGCTAAAATAAGAGGAACGTGGTACCTAGATAGTGGATGTTCCAGACATATGACAGGAAATGCTTCATTGTTCAACAGTATAACTTGGGAAGAAAAAGGATATGTGAAATTTGGAGATGACAGTAGAGGTAAAATTATTGCAACAGGAAGCATTGGTATGTCTCCTTACATAATAGAAAATGTTTATCTTGTAAAAGGTTTGAAACATAATCTCCTAAGCATTAGTCAATTATGTGACAAAGGTTATAAAATGATTTTTGAAAAGGATAAATGTTTTGCCTTTGATGAAAAAGGTATGAAATTGTTTGAAGGTTTTAGAAAGAAAAATATATATCTGATAAAACCTAATGAAGTTGAAGATGCTTGTTGTTTATTATCAATGAATGATAATATTTTCGCTTGGCATAAACGATTAGGACATGTGAATTTCAATCAATTAGAAAAATTATCTAAAAACAATATAATAAGAGGTTTACCTAAAATTAATATCAAACATGATGTGAAGTGTGATACTTGTTTAAAGAATAAGATGATGTCTGTTTCTCACAAAGGTAAAAATGAGATTTCAACAAAACGTCCTCTTGAATTATTGCATCTTGATTTATTTGGACCTACAAGAGTATTAAGCATGGGTGGAAGTAAATATGGTCTTGTGATTGTTGACGATTATTCAAGATATACTTGGGTTATGTTTTTGCAACATAAGAAAGATACTTTTGATTCTTTTCAAAAATTTGCAAAACAAATTCAAAATGAAAAGGATTTTCCATAATTAGTCTTAGAACTGATCATGGATCTGAATTTCAAAATTCAAAGTTTTTGAATTTTTGTGAAGAACAAGGTATATCTCATAATTTCTCAGCTCCATATACACCTCAACAAAATGGAGTAGTAGAACGCAAAAATAGAACTATACAAGAAATGACAAGATCTATGTTAAATGAAAGTGGTATTGCTGAGTATTTTTGGGCAGAAGCAGTATCTACAGCATGCTACATAATCAATCGTGTTTATATTCGACCTATGACATCAAAAACAGCATATGAACTGTTTAAAGGTAAGAAACCCAATGTATCTTATTTCCATATTTTTGGTTCTAAATGTTTTGTGAAAAAGAATGCTTACAATCTAGGTAAGTTCGATGAAAGATCTGTTGAAGCTATATTTTTAGGATATTCTTTAAATAGTCGTGCTTATCGTGTTTTTAATAAATTATCAAAAATCGTTGAAGAATCTATAAATGTTAAGTTTGTTGAAGATTAAAGGATGATGAATCCGATGATGAAAAGGAATCCATCCTAAAGAAAGAGCTAGTTCAAACAAAAGTCTGAAGAACCATCTGATGAATCTCATGAATCTGAAAGAACAGAACCCTCTCCAGAAGATAACACAGAAGGTAATACAGAAGGTACTTCAGAACCTACAGCATCTGAACCAAAATATTCTACAGGTTGGAAATATAAATCTGCTCATCCTTCTAGTCAAATAATTGGTGATGTTCAATCTGGTGTTAAAACAAGAGCTAATTTACAAGATTTTGAAAATCATTTTGCTTTATTATCTGAAATTGAACCTAGTAATGTTGATGAAGCTTTAAATGATCATAGCTGGATAGAAGCCATGCAAGAGGAACTAAGTCAATTTCAAAGAAACAATGTATGGAATTTAGTACCAAGACCTAAAGGAAAATCTATAATTGGTACTAAATGGGTTTTCAAAAATAAACTAGATGAAAATGGCAAAGTTATTAGAAACAAAGCAAGGTTGGTAGCCAAAGGATATTCACAAGAAGAAGGAATAGATTATGATGAAACATATGCACCTGTAGCTAGATTAGAAGCAATTCGTTTAATGCTTGCATATGCATGTTTTAAAGATTTTAAAGTTTATCAAATGGATGTAAAAAGTGCTTTTCTAAATGGTTTTATAAAAGAAGAAGTGTTTGTAGAACAACCCCTGGTTTTGAAGATCCTTTTAAACCCGATTATGTTTTTAAATTAAATAAAGCTTTATATGGTTTAAAACAAGCCCAAGGCATGGTATGAAAGATTGACTTTATTTTTAATCTCTAAAGGTTTTCAAAGAGGATCTGTTGATACAACTTTATTTCTAAAAACATATGATCAAGATACTTTAATAGTACAGATATATGTGGATGATATTATATTTGGTTCCACTAATGAAGTATATTGTCAAGAGTTTGCTAAGTCCATGCAGGCAGAATTTGAAATGTCTATGATGGGAGAGTTAACATTCTTCCTTGGACTACAAGTTAAACAAACTAAAGAAGGAATCTTTATACATCAAGAAAAATACACTAAACAAATTCTTAAGAAATTTGGATATGAAGGATGTAAAGGAGCTGCAACTCCTATGAGTACTTCAACAAGGTTAGATTCTGATTCAAATGGGAAAAAGGTAAATGAAAAATTATATAGAAGTCTCATTGGCTCCTTATTATACTTAACTGCATCTAGACCTGATATTCTTTTTAGTGTATGTTTATGTGCTAGATTTCAAAGTGCACCAACAGAAACACATTTGACAGCTGTTAAAAGAATTTTCAAGTACTTGATAAATACTTCAAAATCAGGCATTTGGTATCCTAAAAATCAAAATTTTAATTTATTAGGATATTCTGATGCAGATTATGCTGGATGCAAAATTGATAGAAAAAGCAATCCGGTACTTGTCAATTTTTAGGTGACAAATTAGTTTCTTGGTCATCTAAGAAACAAAATTCTGTTGCTTTATTAACAGCTGAAGCAGAATATGTTTCTATTGATAATTGTTGTGCTCAATTACTTTGGATTAAACAGCAATTGCATGATTATGGTTTGGTTTATAAAAATATTCCTATTAAATGTGATAACACAAGTGCAATAAATCTAACAAAAAATCCAGTACATCATTCAAAATCAAAACACATTGAAATACGACATCACTTTATTAGAGATCATGTAATTAATGGTAATATAAATATTGACTTTGTATCATCTGATATGCAATTGGCAGATATTTTTACAAAACCTCTTGATAAAGTGAGACTTGAATTTTTGAGGAATGAAATTGGCATGTGCTTTCCTTTTTAATTTAATTGCTAAATATCAAAATATAATAATTATCTTGCTGCTTTTACTTAAAGAAAATTCTTTTATTTCTTTAAACAGAGCATTAATTACTGGTTGAAAATACAAAAAGTAATTCTTGGAAATTACATTTTACGCTCTTTTCAAAAACTGATTTCGTTTCTTTTTACAATCTCTTTTTGAAAATCAAACTCCTCCATCTTCCTCTTTTCGTTTCATCTTCCAAATTAGTAATATGGCTTCCAAAAGATCCGAAAGACTTAAACAAAAATCCTTTAAGTCAAATACCTCCAAATCTCCAGTCATTATCGAAGAAGACAGTATGGACAAGACCCACACACCATCTCCCTCAAAAGGTTCTCAAGAACATTCTGTAGAACCCTCAACACCCAAATCCCCAAAACCTTCTTCTTCGACACCAACTTCTGGTACTTCTTCGAAAAGGAAAAGAGTTGAGAAGTCAGAGGATAAAGAAAAGTCGAAAAAAGTTACCATCTTGAAAAAGAAAAGCAAGGATGTTGTTTCTGAATCAACCCCTGGTCAGAGCTCTGCCGCAAGAGTTACGGGAAAAAGAAAGAATGAGGTTTGCTCTTGCAGTTTTATAGATTTGAATTTCTTTTCAAATAATGGTTTTTACTGGGATGAAATTCTCAATCCTATTGGTTGCATGGGTTTATGTTCTATTCAAGTAACAATTTTTGGAGAATGTATCAAAGAATTTTATGCGAATCTTAAGATTACAGAAGACAATAGGTTAAAATCAAGAGTCTGTAATCAAAAAGTGATATTTGGAAGAAAAGACGTGATTAAATGTTTTGACATGGTTGATGTAAATGATGATCCTGAGGTAGTAAATATGAACAAGAATGAACTTTGCAGCTATAAATGGAGGATTAGAAATGGATTATGGTAAAGAGGCAATGATTATTGATTTTGAGCTGTATCCAAGAATTCTACACAAAATCATCATAGAATGTTTATGTCCTAGAAAAGGAAGTAGCACATCCATGTCTATAGAACATGCACAGATCATTTTTGCTATGATGAATGACAAGAAATTGGATATGGCTACAAGGGTTATAGATCAAATATGGAGGAATAAGGACAGTTTGATTTTTGGAAGTGTTCTGATGAAAATGTTTGAATTCAAGAAGATTAAGTTGCCAGCTAGTTCTAGTGAACCTTTGAAGTTAAAATGGCTTGGCAAGGAAGTTTTTCATCACATGTCCATATATGTAAAAAATTTTCTTTGGTATGCCAATGATGGATCACATTTTGTGCATCCTCGGCACAAAACCAAAGCAGTTCCAAAGATGACTTCTCTTGATCAAGAAACAGAACCTCCATCAGAACCTTCTGGATTCCAACCATCTTCTGAGAAAACCTCTGAACACGCTACTGCAAGTACGAGCAAAGTCATTTTAAGTGATTTAGATCTCAAATTTGTCAAAAGGTTGATCAAAGATACCATAAAGGAAGAAATGGTATCGGTTCAAAATTTGCAGAAAGAAAAATTAGATCAACACAGATACGAATTTAGAAAAACTATTCAAAATGTTGAAAGAGAACTAAATCTCTTCTCGAACTCTATTTGATGAGTTCAATGGTAATGTGAAGGACGATCTAAATCATAATGTCACGGCATTTGACAAACTGGTGGATCAAATGAGGAAAGTTAGAGATTCGGTCACGAAATGGTTTGATCAATTAGATGTTAAATCTGCTAAATGAACTCAAGCGGTCAAGAATCTCCAAGAGGAAATCCAGATGTTCTTGAAAGATCAATTTCCACATTACATCCGACCAGGACCAGCTATCATTGACTTAGACTCTTCACCTACAAAAGCTGCCACCTCTTCAAAATAATCAGTCCACAAACCCTTTTAATTTTTTTTTAAGACATCTTTTCTGGTTGTTTTAAGACTTCCTTCATTATGTGTTTTTACATTCTCTCTTTATATTTCTTTCATGCATTTTCTCAGGGGGAGAATTTTTTTGATGATAACAAAAAGGGGGAGAAATGTGCTATGATGTTGAATGAATGCTATGCTGTTTTGAACAGGATGCTGTTTGTGTTGTGAACAGGATGCTGTTTGTGTTGTGTAACAGGGCAATTGAAAGTGTGCTAATGATGATGCTTAATATTGATTAGTTTTGTCTTGTCATCACCAAAAAGGGGGAGAATGTTGGAATTATTCTAATATGATATATTAATTTCAAATATGTTCAATATTGTTTGAAATATTATTTGATTTTCCATAGTTCAGAATCTTCATTTTGATGATAATTATATAGATAGAAGCAAGTTTAGAATCTTCATCTTACACGAAAATAAAGCATGATCAAGTTTTATTAAAGTTAGAAGGAAAATAAGAAGTTATGCTTAAGTTTTGATGATGTTAATCAGAAGTTTCTTAAGAACCTTAGGAAATAAAAAATAAGTTCTCGGAAGTAAGAAATACGTTAGTCAGAAGATGTTTCAGAACCTTTAGCTCTGAAAAATAAGTCTGTCAGAAGTTGTTTCAGAATTGTTAGGTTTAATACGAAATTTTTCAGATTTTCCTATATTTTAAATATATGATATTTTTTATACCCAGCTCCACTTGCCAAGTATATTTGGGTAATATACTTGATGTGTTTCATTTAAGTTGGATTTGATATCATGGGATTTTTTTCAACAAAGATTTATTGAAAGTTATTTACATATCAAAGTTATTTGTAGAGCCTTTGGAAATTAAAGATCGAGTATTAAGGATTGAATGAGACAATTTTTGTTTAAGATATATACAAATATCTTGAAAGATAAGGTTGATATGATTTAGATAAGATATGATACATATTATTTAGTTATTATCCTTATCGGATGAATAACATAATTCAGTTTTTATGGGACTAAAATTCAGCAAATATCTTGGAGCTTATTCAAAGGAAGTTGACAAGAGAAGATCACGCATAAACAAGAAGAATATTATCAAAAGAGGAGATCACGGACTTCCAGTTTATTTCAATAAGATATTTTCAACAAATTGTAACAAACAAAATCTCAACAACACTTATCATATGATTTGTTTTGCCGAGGAAGAAGCGGCTGGATTTTTTAGATAAGATGAAACAGATTCTTGCCAAGATACATGGGATATGATATAATCTTCTCAAACAAGTTTTATGGACGTGAAAGATAAGGAACATTAGATATAGAATTATTAATATATGCAGCGAGCAAGAATTTTCTGCGAGCAGGAAATTTTCTTGAGGAAAAACAACCGACTTTACTCTCTTACAATCTTAAAAAATTCGAATTAGTGCATATATCTTTTATTGTATCTTTCTACTTAGCTTTTATAGAAGGAACGTGTTGTTACCTTCTTGAGTGATAGTACTTTTACAAGTTTAGACTCTGTAGATTGATTGTAGCTAGAAGACAGCTGTGAGAATCGAGCAGAGAGATTTGTACAAGCTTGTAATTGAAATTGATTTGATATAGTGAAACACAACCCGTAGGATAACAGGGATCCCAGCGTGGAGCTGGAAGAGTGGACTGACGCACAAGGCGGAACCACTATAAATATCTACCCGATCTTCTTATCCCTTCTCTATTTATATTTCAGCAATTTATTTTATAGTAGTTTAATTGTTCATATTGTTCTCTTAACTTAAAATCAAAGGGGATATTATTTAAAGGAAAAAATTTTAATTTTCTAAAATAATCAATTCAACCCCCCTTCTTGATTATTTTCGAGACAAACAGAGTGTCCTAAAAAGACAACCAGCATTTACTATATCTGTAAGCAGGTGGGTTACTTTGCCAATGAGTGTCCACAAAGGAAAAATGCTATGACAAGATCTATAGGCGGAGCTGTACCTACGAGGAATGGTAATGGACACAAATCTGGATCTTCAGCACCAAACTTTCGAATCTATAACTTGGAAGGCCAGTTGTAATCCCTTAGATTTTATGCTACGGTTATGTTTAAACCCTAACCGGAAGTCAATTGGAAACCATAAGGTCAATAAACATACATCAAACCCTAGTAGATTAGATCCGACAATCCCATGTTCCTAATCCCGAAACAACTAAATTGGAATTGTAGTGGATAATAGCACGAAATAACATAAGGAAGCATAAAAATATCAGATTCAATAATTTTTAGTGTCTTTTGGATTCGAGTGGGATCAATTTTCGAAACAGTGCCTTAGTACCCCGACAGCAAAAATATTCCAATAAAACCAATAAACTCATAAAAATAAGAGGATTTCAAAAAATCCTCAATTTTATAATTTTTCGGCATCTAAAAATATCATATATAGCTTAATTACGCGTATTTTCATTACTATTGGTATTAAATTGTCTTATCTACTATTCATAGTACTATTCTATGCTATTCATTACTATTCATCTATCTCTACTTTTCTACACTTATTCTTACATTCTACCATACCTATATCTACTTTTTACTTTTCCCATACATCTTCATTCACATCAAACCTTACATCTTATTACTTTTAATTAACAAAAATACAAAACAAATCAAAAATCAATCTCTCCCTCTCTCCTAAGGATCACACCGGCCCCCTCTCTCTCCATCATCCATAATTTTTTTCTTTTTCAATTTATTTAATTCACACAATTTTTCACTCCAAAAATTCTATAAATACCCCATCTTCCTTTATGTCTTTCACACACTCAATTACCATACTAAAGCTCTCCCAAATTCTCTCCACAAACACTCCCTCCCAGAATCTCTCTTTTCCTTCTCTTTACTACCCAAATTTTTCCTTCACACATAAATACTATCCAAACTTTTCTTACACTACCACTTCCACACTTTCTTCTTAGGTAAATGCTCTTACCCATTTCCTCCTACCATGTCATGTAACTTAACATAATCATGGTGTATGTTTCTTAGACATTCAAATGCTAAAGAAGTAATACTATGTTCATGTTTTGTTCTTGACCATGAATAATTTCATATTATGTTGCTTTTCTATTATATTGTTTTTCTTATGTACATATTATTATTAATGTTGTTATCATATCTCTAACCTAACTTTATATATATGTTACTATCTATATATGTATCTATATATTCTAAGAGCCTAAGTGCTCCCTAACTCACTAACAAGCTTATTACTATTATTTGCTCTTATTATTGCTTTTTCTTTTTTTTTTCTAGGACTTACTCCCAGGATGTTTTGATGAAGCTAAGGCTCTCAATACTTGGCCGGGTTATCTTGATGAAGCTAAGATTCCCAATACTTGATCATAATATCTTGCTCATTATTATCTTGCTTCTTATCTTATATTTTCATTGTAAAGCTCGGTATTCTCAGTAGCTAGGAAACCCCGGGAGTTGGAATCGAAACCCTAATCCGATCCAGGTTGAGTTCAGTGAGAGAAGCCTAGGAACCCTAAATCCGGCTTTCCTTCGGTTTCATAATAAAAGAAATTTTATAAAGTAAATGAAGTTGAATTATTGTTTTAAAGTACATTTCAAAGTACATTTCAAACCTTTGAAAGTTTTAAATTCGGGAATTTTTCAATTCCGAGCCTTCCCGAGCTCAACTACGGAAAAGCGTGCCCCAGACCACGGATTCAGAAAAATATTCCGGAATATTCATTAGAACCGTAATTTTATAAGGATTCCAAAATATTAATTTCGTAATTTTCCGAGCTATAAAAATTACAGTTATAGCTTTTTCCGTGTTTTCGGAACAACCAGTAAGTAGATGTCTTGTCTACTATTGACAAGTACAACCTACACTACACACTACCCATACCCTATTCTTACATCCTTACAACTACTCATTTCAATTTTCTTTTCCAAGAAATTTTGTCTCTTAATCAATTATCACATTTATTACATTTTAATTAACTAAATTACAAAATTTCAATATTTCAAAACACAACACACACACATGGAGTGGTGGTGCCCCCCCCCCCCTGTTTCCCTCTCAATTTATTTATTTTTACTTCATTTTAATTATCTAAACCCTAATTCACTTCATATATATACATATTTTTCTCTCTCTCTCTTCATTTTCTTCTTGTTTCAAATTGTTACAAAGTGAAAACCCTCTTTCTTTTCCTTAGTGTGCCAGAGCTCCCCTCCCTCTTTCCTCTCAATTTCAACTCAAGTCTTTCTTCATTTCTCCTTTAATCCTCCATTGGTAGGTTGATTTAAGCTTGTTCATCCCAAATCTTGTAATGGCAAGATCATTCTTGTGTGTTTTCTCATTTAAATCCCAATGAGCATAAGCAAGGGACATGAAAACACTACTACAAGAATCTCAAGCCATCACAAGAAGTGGATCTAGTCTTTGAATGAGTTTTGTTTGAAATATCAACTTGTTCATGCATGTAAAGTAGAGATCTTGTACATATATTGTTGTTCATGCCATGAGATCCATGATTCATGCATTATATATAGTAGATCTAAAGTTTAGACATCCACATCTTCATGTACATGCATGATCATAGGTTATTTTGTTTTCTATGCATTGATGATCATAAAAATGTAGTCTTGTTCATGTATAGGAAGTTAGATAGTAGATCTTCACATATGGGAAGCAAGATTGAAAAAGGAAAGGTTTTGTTAAATATGAAATGTTGAAATTCGGATGAAATGAAACCCTACCTTAAAAGCCACCAAAATCATTTTTAAACTCATGTTTCATAAGAAAAATGAAGGGTATGTGTAATGGAATATTGAAGGAATGATTTTCATAAGCTTGGATGAGTTTAGGCATGATAGGAATGTAAAACAAGTGGTGGAGTTAGAATGAAAATATTGTTGTGTGATCAATAGTCAAATTCGTAATTTAGGTTCATGCCTACAAGAACACTTAGTATCTAAGTCTAAATTGGATGTTTTATAAGCTAAATGAAGTCCTTAGATAATATATATATTGGAGCTTCAATTTTAATGCATTAGACAAGTTTTTCCTTAAGAAAAATGCAAGAAAATGAAATTTGGAAAATTCGGATTTTTACAAAAAGCTTGTTTAAAAGACATGTTTACCAAATGAAAAATGGATTTTTATGCATGAATGAAGGCCATGTTAATATAGACTTTGAGAACTTATTTTTATTTAGATAGCAAGTAAAATTACAAGATTAAAAGTCAAAGAAACCCTAAGGAGTAAGTGGAAGAATAGCTTCTTAGAAATAACCTTTATGGGAATTTTCAACACTTAGAGTTCATAAGAGTTTATTATCACAAAATCATGCATATATATTTAGTAATTCATTCCCATACCATTCATGCATGAATCATCAACTAGGAACATTTCTTATCAAAAGCAAAACAAATTTTCGAGATTGGAAATGCGGAACAGATCTGATCCACTGTTCCGTGACCTTACTATTTTCAAAACTTGGAATTAATATTAGAAATAGATAGATCTTTCGAAGTAGATAGAGATCGATATAAAATTTGCGAAATTCCGAGTTAAAATGACCAAGTTATGGCCGTTTTAAGTCGGAACTTCCGCAAATAGCGAGAAATCCGAATTCATGTAGTTTAGATGTGTAGCTTGATTTGGTTACATAATGAGAATCTCATTAGGATTATTCTTGCTTGGTAGGTGATCCCGAGCAGGACGACACCCTACCTCCCGACTACTACTATTAGAAAGACCGGCGTCCAATGGCCGAGTGAGTTTTACTTCCACTCTCAATTAATGAATGTGATTGTAATGTAGTGGCACTAGCGGTATAGGCAAAGATAAAAAGAAATTGTATATGCATGATGGGGTATATGGGAATTATATATGTTGTCTACTGTTGATATGTGAAATGGAACTTAAGGAATATCGAAACCGGGTGTTAAGCTATTGACTGATTAGCTAGTATCTTATGATGAATGTCTGCGAATACTTGTTGGTCACCTAAAGAATTGAACTAATGTATATTCGACTTCAATTGTAAATTGGATTCATTCATATCACGATGGGGTTGGAGCATTCGCATTGGTTGGTTTTTCGTGATCCATAAAACGAATATGTTGGTTAATCGTGATCCATAAAACGAATTTGTTGGTTAATCGTGATCCATAAAACGAAATATTGTTAGTTGACCGTGAGCTTAAACGGCGTCGTACCGCAGGATTCGTTAATCTGCTAACCCGGGATGGAGGGCGCAAGTCCATCCACATATGATTTCCGGTTGGTCATATGTTTGTTGATCACATTTGTTTGATGCATACACTTGCTTGAATAATCACTTGTTTGAATGAATTGTATTTAATTGTGTTATGGAAGTTATTACTCACTAAGCTAGTTAGCTTACGCCCCCATAGTTTTTATCTATTGCAGCACGAGTTTATATGGCTTAGGCCGAGGCAAGCCACAGCACAGGTACCGGAGATAGGAGTTTCCCATAGAAGTTTAATCCATTCTTTTTGTATAGACTTCCGTTGGAAACTAAGGACTCTGGATGACTGTAATGGACTTGTTATTATTTTGCGGGGGAATGCCCCTTAGATTTTGTAAACTATAATTATGCGTTTTGATTTATTATCTATGGCTAATGAATGCCACATTAAACTGTTTAACTCCATTTGTTGAAGTATTCTATTGTCGTAAAGGAACGCTTTACATCTACTTAAGACTCCCGAAGGGCTCGGGTAGGGAACTCGAGAGTCTTACTTAGTATGTGGCGGGCTGTTACGTTTAGGATACCCTACGAGGCGTGACATTCATAATCTGCATACTGCATGCTTATAATACATACACCTTTATAATGATATTGTCTCAACAATATGTAAAGTAAAAATTATTTCTTTAATAAAAGAACTTGAACCTAAACTTTTTTTATTGTGAAACTAGTTACTAAATAGAGGAGTTGTCATCAACAACTTAGAAAATGAATTTTTGCAATATTTTCTCAAGTTTTCTCAAAAGACAACAAGGATAGTTTTACCAAGAAAATAAAAGAAATAAACATTTTCTTTTCATAACAAGATAAACCTAAGGCTTAATACAAATAATTTGTTGGTGTACAAAATTTTCACCAAAAAGCTTAAGATTAAAGTCTTTTTAACTACATAACAAAAATCAAGAAACAAACTAGTTTTTAAAGTAAGATAAAATCAAGCTATTAACTTATAAACCCACTTAGAAAAATAATGATTTTCAAGTTTCTAAAGAAAGAACCTATTTTCAAAGAAATAACAAGAATATAAGTATAATAAGATAAAAAAAAAATAAAAGATTTTGTCAATAAAGATGATTTCCTTTCAAATAAAATCGGTAAAGGAAATAAAAGACCATATTTTAGAAACAAAGTTATTTTTGAAGTTAATAAACAAAAATATAAGGGGAAAAGGACTCATTTACTAAAACCATTCTAAAGGCAAATCTATAAATAATTTATCAATAGCTTAATGAAAATTTTTGAAAACTTTATTTTTAAAAGCAAAATTATAAAAGACCAACATTAAGGGAAAATGTTATTTGTTTTAAAAAAGAAAGGGGGAAAAAATAAGGGAAAATACTAATTTATAATAACATAAGAAAATATAAGGTTTTTTCAAAATACTTAGAAAGGAATTTGTCAAGTTTAAATTTCAACACTTTAAGATGAATTGTTTTAATAAAAATAATCGTTGAGACAACACCATTAGAATTTTTGCATATAAAGTGAGTCTATATATATATATACTTAAATGATTTTTCAATCATATACATATCTATATTTATGTTAAATAATTTTTTAATAAAGTTGAGTTGGAAAATTGTTTTGCAAAAGTTGGGATTTATCGTTTTGAATCTGTACAAAGGCTTTTAGCAAGTCAAATGACCTTGTATGTAGGAAATGACCTTAGAAATGAATAAATCTTTTTGAGTAGATAGAAAGCGATATATAATATGCTAAATTCCGAGTTAAAATGGGTAAATTATGGCCATTTTAAGTTGAAATTTCACTCTATACGAATTTTGACGAGCTTAGTAGAATATAGTTGAAAGTTTAAGTAGAACTTCTAACAAAATCCTCATTTTGGGTATTTCTTTTGTATAGGTGATGCGGAGTCTGAGCTACTATGCCCGAAAGACTACTTCGACTAAGGAGCTGCTACTGATATGGTCGAGTGAGTTTAAATTCTCGCAATTGTACTTATGTATTTGCTTATAGTTTAGTGACACTAGATTTTAGGAAAAGATAAAATGTGAAAAGTATATGTGTTTTACTTACATGGTTGAAATTATGATAGTATATTAAGGCGGGAACTATTAACTAATCATTGTATGATTTAGTTTCATATTGATCGTCTGCAAATTATATGTCACTTATAAAATGACTAATAGTCTATCATGACTACTTAAATTAAATGATTCATGCATGACATGTAGTAAGTCACATTGTATTCATTACTAGACCCTTGGTGGGACAAGGGCATAGTAATGAGGTCGAGGACCTGAAATCATAATCTATAACTTTGATTGTTGTAATTAAATGGTGAGTGGATACCTGAATCAACTTCATTTTAGCAATAAGTAGGAATCTGTATAAAACTATAAAAATATCATTTGCGAACTATGCTTCGTTGCCCGAAACACCTAACCACCGAATGGAGGGGTAAATCCATTGAAACATATGATTCTCAGAAAATCGTATATATTGTTTGCTCACATAATTGCTTACATCTCTTATGTTCGACTAAATAACTTGATTGATTATTAATAGTTGAGTACTTTATTTGTGGATTTTATTATCGGTAAGTAAGAAGCTTACCTCCTTATAGATACATTTTCCAGTTTCCCCATTTATGGTTGAAGCTCCGAGGTATTTCTCATAGTATTACCTTTTGGCCTAAGGAGTTTTTGGAAGAGGTCAAAGACTAGATGTAGATTTAGACTTCTAAGTAAATCTCCATGTAATTGTTTTGATTAGGCTTCGATAGACCTTAATGATCTATAATTTTTGATGAGGGAATGCCCCTTTGATTTTTTTGTAAGACCCTTATATATATTTCCTATTTCAGTTATTATATTATGATTTCCATTCTTAAACTGCTATATAAATGTTTTCTTAAACAACTCGTCACAAAATTAGTCATTATGATCGTGAATGTACGCCTTACACCCGGTATTGAAGCTTATGGGATGACTAAAGTTGTCATACTTAAGCTGTAATATTGAGTGCAGTGAACTGTCACGTTTAGGGTACCCTTTGGGGCGTGACACTAGTGGATGTGTGAAGAAGAGGATGAAGGAGAACTCGCTACTTTGGAGTACGGAGATGGATATAACTGGGACTTGGTGATAGTTAAGCTTTGAACATTTTTAGTCGTTTGCCCTTTCGTTTCTTACAGTATAAAAGTTTTAAATTCTTAAGATAAGTGAAAGTCGGATTAGAAGTAGTGACCCCAATATTAAAACGCAGGAAACACAATAGGATGTCAAAATGCATATGCTCTTTTCGACTCTAGAGCTCAATTCTTTTATTACACCTAGTATGGCTAGGAAAACCGGACTACCAATAACCACAACAACTTCTAGTTTTAAGATCAAAACCCCGATAGGAAGTGTTGTTATAACTAGAGATGTGTTAAAGGATTGTCCAATAAGAGTACATGGATATCTATCTACTTGTGGCTTTATAATAATGGAGATGAACAAAAACGAGGTGATTTTTGGTATGAATTGGTTGTCTCTCACTAAAGTCACGATAAATCATCGTAACAAGAGTGTGGAATTTATGGATCAAGTGGGAAGGAAAGTGATGTTTGTTGGGGAATCCACAGTCTCGAGAGAAGAAGAGTTATACTCATTGGAGATAATGGAGGAGGATCAAGAAGGGATAAACAACTACATTGATGACATAGAAGAGGAGAAAGAAAAGCCTGTTTTGGAGAATATCCCTATTGTCAACGAGTTTCCAGATGTCTTTCTAGATGAGTTTGTCACGCCCCAAAGTGTGCCCTACACGTGACAGTCCGCCACACTCAACATTTAAACTCAAGTAAGACAACCTTAGTCTTTCCATGAGTTTGAACATCGGGTGTAAGGCTCGCTCTCAACATTTGTAGTCCATACTTTGCTTCGTAGAAGCTTAAGGAGACATACATAGCAGCAAGAACGTAAATCATGATCGTCTTACAGAGAATTATTCTATTACATGAATTGGGAGCATACCCCCGATAACAATGCTAAGAATTATCGAGCTCACAAAATTCCTTGTTTTCCTTCGGACACAAGTTCCGGGAAACAGGACTAGAAATCCAATTCTACTTTTAGGTTCCGGCCTTAAAAAAGCTCCTAACCTCTAAGAGCTGTACCTGATGTCCTCGGGTCCTTGGAGATAGCCAAAGGTATTCATACTGCAACAGGAAACTATTGGGGTATAAGCTACACTAGCTTAGTGAGTGAAAACTTTCGAATCACAATAACACAAACATTCAAGCAAGTAATTAATCAACCAAATGAGATGCATCAAACGAGTGAGTTTAACAAACATATGACCAGCTGGAAATCATATGTGGATGGACTTATGCCCTCCATCCTGGGTTAGCAGATTAACGAATCCTGCGGTACGACGCCGTTTAAGCTCACGGTCAACTGAACAATAATTCGTTTTATGGATCACGAAACACCAACCAATGCTAATGCTCCACCCCCGTCGTGATATGAATGAGTCCAATTACAATTGAAGTCAAATATATATTAATTCAATTCTTTTAGGTGACCAACAATTGTTCGCAGACAATCAATATAAAATGCTAGCTAATCAATCAATAGCTTAACACCCGCTTTCGATTTTTCTTAAGTTCCATTTCACACATCAACAACAGTCAAATACATAATTCCTATATACCCCATCATACATATCCATTTTTATCTTTGCCTACACCACTAGTACCACTAATAGTACAATCACAAACATTAATTGAAAGTGGAAGTAGTACTCACTCGGCCATTGGACGCCGGTCTTTTTAGTAGTAATAGTCGGGAGGTAGGGTGTCGTCTTGCTCGGGATCACCTACCACATAAGAGTAATCCAAATGAGACTCTCATCATTTAACTAATCCAAGCTATGCATCTAAACTAGATGAATTCAGAATTCCCGCTATTTGTGGAAGCTCCGACTTAAAACGGCCATAACTTGGTCATTTTAACTCAGAATTTCGCAAATTTTATATCGATCTCTACCTACTTCGAAAGATCTATTCAATTCTAATATTATTTTCAAGTTTTGAAAACATTATGGTCACGGAACAGTAGGATCAGATCTGTTCCGTAACTTCTTCGATTCCGAAAAATTGTTTTGTATTTGATGAAAAATGTTCCTAGTTGATAATTCATGCATAAATGTAATAATGAATTCCTAATACGAAATCATGTAATGAACTCCATATATGCATGGTCTTGATGATCTTGATGATGGACTCTTATGAATTCCTAAGTATTAAGAAACTCCCTAATGATCCTTTATAAAAGTTATTATTACCAACCTTACATCCCTAGGGTCTTTATGATTTTATTCTTGGAAATTTACTTACCATTTAAATGAAATGAGTTCCCAACATCTATATAAATCATGACCTTCATTTATGTATAAAAATCCACATTTTCATTGAGTAAATACGTTTTTGAACAAGCTACTTATAAAAATCCGAATTTTGTAAATTTCATTTCCTTGCATTTTCTTCATGAGAAAACTTGTTTAATGCATCAAAAATTGAAGCTTCAATATATCTATCATCTAAAGACTTCATTTAACTCATAAAACATGCCATCTAAGCTTGGATACTAAGTGTTCATGTAGGCACCATCCTAAATTACGAATTTTACTTCTAATCACCATCTCAATATTTTTCATTCTAACTCCACTACTTGTTTTACATTTTGATCATGCTAAACTCATCTAAACTTATGAAAATCATTCCTTAAGGGCATCTATTACATATACCTTCCAATTTTTATGAAAAACATGAGTTTTGAAGTGGTTTTGGTGGTCTTTAAGGTAGGGTTCTAAATCCATCCGAATTTCCAACAAATCATTTCCAACAAAACCTTTTTTTTTTCAATCTTCTTGCCTTTTATACATGGAGATCTACCATCTAACATATCTATACATAGGCAAGGCTACATTTTTATGATCATCCATGCATGGAAATCAAAATAACTATATGAACATACATGTAGATGAAGATGTGGATGTCTAAACATTAGATCTACTAAATATAATGCATGAATCATAAACTTCATGGCATGAACATCAATATATATGCAAGATCTCTACTTTACATGCATGAACAAGAGGATATCTTAGCAAAAACTCATTTAAACACTAGATCCATGTCTTGTGATGGCTTGATACTCTTGTTCAAGTGTTTTCATGTCCCTAGCATATGCTCATTGGGATTAAATGGGAAAACACATAAGAAATAGCTTTGCCATTACAAGATTTAGGAAGAACAAGGCTTGAAATCAACATACCAGTGGAGATCTGAAGTGGAAAAGAAGAGGATTTGAGTTGTGTGTGTGAGTGTAGGAGGGGAGGGGTGTCACGGCACACAAAAGGGAGAGAGGAGAGGTTTTTGCTTTGGCAAAAATTGAAACAAGTGAAAAATGAGGAGTGAGAGAGAAAAAGGTGTTTATATATGAATAGATTAGGGTTTGTAATTGAGTAAAAATAACAAAAACAAAATAAATGAGAGGGGAAAGGGGATTGGGGCGCCGACCATGGGGGGAAGGGGGAGTGTGTGTGTGTTGAAATTTGAAAATTTGCAATTCATGTAATTAAAATGTAATAAATGTAATAATTAAATAGAGAACAAAAATTCTTGGGAAAGAAAATTGTAATGAATATTTGTAAGGATGTAAGAGTAGGGTATGGGTAGTGTGTAGTATAGGTTGTACTTGTGAATAGTAGACAAGACATCTACTTTACCGGTTGTAACGAAAACACGGGAAAAGGCTATAACTGTAATTTTTATAGCCCGAAAAATTATAAAATTGATATTTTGGAATCCTTATAAAATTACGGTTCTAACGAATATTCCGGAACGTTTTTCTGAGTTCGTGATCCCGGGACACGCTTTTCCATAATTGAGCTCGGAAAGGCCCGGAATCGAAAATTTCCCGAATTTAAAACTTTTAAAGGTCTAAAATACTTTAGAACAATAATCCATATTCAATTACTTTATAAAACTTTTTTTATTATGAAACCGAAGGAAAGCCGGATCTAGGGTTTCTAAGCTCCTCTCCCTAAGCTTGGACCAGACCGATATAGGGTTTCGTTCTCCAGTTTCCGAACTTTGTCCGATCACTAGGAGAACTAGGGTATACATAATTAATAATAATAATAATAATAATAATAATAATAATAATAATAATAATAATAATAATAAGAATTAGGTAACTAATAATATTAAACCGTACTGGAAGACTCACTAATTACCAGTAGTAATGACATACAAGTAAATTTGCAAAATCAAGTAATTCTAGATATTTGAAAATTTGTAAAACTAATAATTTAGAGATCCCTATAGAAATATGAGTCTAACAGCCTTAATAACATATTTTTAATATTCCGAATCCCAGGGCGCGCTTTTCGAAGTCAGAACCTAATCGGATTGGAATAGGTCGAAAACTTATTGATCTCATCCTTTGTAGCATCCTAGGCTTAATACGAACCAATGGGTGCACACGTGGTATGATAGCTTTAGATTAATCCTACTAGGCCCCCTTTTGAGACGTGACAGTTCCAAAATCACATCAATCCGAAACTTAATTTCTCGATCTGGAGGTAAACTCAACAATCCTTTAAGAAATACATCTACAAAATCCCTTATTAATGATACCATATCAACATTAAGCTCTTCAACATTCATTGTTATCCCCATAGCTTTTTCTCATTCCATTGTATACAACTTTTCGGTCTTTGTCTCTCCAAAACATAGGTTAATTTTCCATTTTCCAAAATCAAAACTCAATCATGCGTTATTACAATCTATAGCAACTTTATACAAATTCAACCATTCATACCTAAGATTAAATCAAAATCAATCATAGATAAAACCAACATGTCAATGGGCATATTCACATTAGCAATCAGCACATCAACATTTTTATAAATGCAGGTTTCTGTTGATTTCACACCAAGAGAGGTATTAATACACATTATTTTATTAGAAAACACTTTAAAACCTAGACTACATCCATTCATGAATTTTTTAGCTATGCATGTATGTGTTGCACATGTATCTATTAGTGCATGAACATGACATTATGCAATTAATAAAGTACCTGCCAATGTGTCAACCAAGGAAGCTTCTTCACATCGCTGCAATGCAAATATTCTCGCTGTTGTTTTTTCCTTTCTTAGAATCAAGGCCATCATTCTCAGGTTTATCTTTGCAATTCGCTATATGATGTCATTGTTGTTTGCAATAAGTGCAAAAAGATTAGTTGCAACACAGGATTCTTGCATTCCAAAGCCCTATGCCTCTCCTTACCAAGTTTAAAACATGCTCTTGGGTTCCATTTGCACTGAGCCAAGCCATGAGGTCCAAAACATCTAATGCATCTTCTTTCAAGAGTAGTAAGAGATGTAAGAGTCTTAGCCATTGATTATGAACTTGTCTTCTTTCTTGAAAATGGCTTTTTCCCTTTACCTGAAATATCATGTCTTCTATAAGGAGTAGATGGCGTTGGTCTCTTGCTAAGAAATGCGGCTCTCCTATCCCTTGCATCTTATTTTCATTCAAAAATTGCTTCACTAATTTTTCTTTGGTCATCGCATCAGCCAATGTCGAAAGTTGAAACATCTTAACCTCACCTTTGATTTCCATATTGAGAACATTTTGATACTTTTGAACTTTCATATGTTCATCATGATATCCTTCACCAGTGAATCTTAGTAACCTGCAAAACTCAGCGTGATACTCATCAATAGTCTTGCTTGCTTGTCAAAGGCTTAACTAATCTAAATCATTTATTCTCTGACTATAATTGGAAAGTATTGCACAAAGAAGGACCTTTAAATCTGATCCAAGTGACTAGTCTTACCAAGTTCTCACTCGTCAATCTCACCAATTATAAGCATCTCTTTTAAACATATATATTGCTAGATTAACCTTTCTATCTTTAGATATCTCGCTTGCAACAAAAGTCTTCCCTAATTCTTCTATCCAACTCTCCATAGTAGTTGGATCCGAGACAATTCCGTCAAAATCAAGCAATAGCCTAACAAAATCGTGTAACTTCCCTAGATCATTTCATTCACCTGCTTGTACATTATCACCTTACCTCACAACTTGTGGAGCATATTGTTGCATGAATTGTTGTTGCTGTTGATACATCATATATTGAGATTGTTGCATCATTGCAAACAAATCTTTGAACATAGTGCACATAATATTGGTATCTCCCATTGGAACTTGAGGCATCTGAGGAAATGGTGGCATCTGTGGAGGTTGTGGAATCTGAGTTGTAGATGGTGAAGTAAGAGAAGAAGTAGTAATAGAAGTTGGAACGAATGATGAAGTAGATGTTAGAGTAGTTGACTGAGGAGGTAGAGGCTGCATATTTTCTTATTATGGTTATTGTTTAGTCTGTTTGCATAACCTCTCCATCTTTGATATAAACACACAATACATTCATGGCGTATATTAAACCATGCAATTTCTAGTTAGACTCATTTCAACTAACAACAAGTAAAAAATAAGATAAAACATATCATTGAAAAAAAAACTAAGCTTTCCCACACTAAACTCATCGCATCTACGGTCAGGTCAACTCCTAATCTATCACTTTTAAACAAACAATCACATAAACATTTTCTATAATACCACCTTATAAGGACCCGACTTACTCCAATCCTACAATTAGGTATGCCTTGTCCCTAGCCATGTCTATAACTTGTGTAATACATGTAAAGCTATCCATAAAGAAAGTGTGTATGTTAACTATTAGCTTAACATGTATTATCTTGCATAACTTTTATAAAAGCTACTTAACATGTGTAGAACATCATTACATATATATACATCCTTAGTACCAACAGATTTGTACTCAAAGGTTGAACATTTTGGAAACATAAAAAAAAAAAAAAGCAAAAAATTTCATATTACAAACCAATGACTTAACCACTAAGCCTTTAACAAAAGTTGCATTCAACTTTACAAGTCTTATTAAAATCTTTTCCAAAATAACTTCACTTGCATAAGGTCCTTAATTGTCCCACTCCTCCATATACACTTCCTAGTTCGCTCCATATCCTAAATCATCATAAAATTCATCTTGGACAGTACCTATAAAGGAAAACGTGAGCTAGGGGCCTAGTACATAGTAACAAGAGCAAATATACCATGGCATGCATTCTTATCCTAACGTAATGAAACAATCATTAAATTATTTATATATATTTATGTACAACAATTCAACATTGGAGTATTCAAACTCTAAGAGCAATTCGTGGGGAAATTGGAGGTCATAAGTAACAGCAACTGCTTAAGGGGTTGATATAGGCAACCTAAATAACTAGATCTTTTATAGGAACATCTACAAAGATAATAGTTTCATCTAGGGTTCACAATCGTTTCTCATCTTTACTTAACTTAATCCATAATATTACGTAGTTCAACCAGTCCCATAAACATGAACTAAATCATATTACTCTCCCTTAAGAATAAGGAAATGTTATATCGATACCGTTGTCCCTATTGACTATAGCGTCAATAGGATTACTGCTCCTCGAACCAGATTAAATGGCACACACACAAATAATTAAAACATTTTTAAGCCATCTTTGTTTATAGTCAAATTCAGATATGCCTATCCTATTAACCAGCAATTAATTACAACATACCTATTATATCTCATAAAAGATCATTAGACACACTCGATTGAGGAGATGTATCTGTTCAAGACATTATTACATATAAGATTTAATATTAGTTTATAAACAAAAGCTAAATCTCCTCATCAAATCTCAAACGTGGGTGATATCCCATGTCAAAACATAACTTAGCATTTATACACCTGTCTATATAACACATTGCATTATTTTTAAAGTTAAATTTATTATATATATTTTTATATATTTTAAAGAGCATTGGCAGGTACAGGACCATGCTTCACCTCATATTTCTTCATAACAGAAACATGCCCAAAAACAAAACAACATATTTCATTCGAGGATTTTACTCAGAGAGATGCTTGGTATGATGCATCAAGCCACGTTCATGCCATGCTTCTCCTTAAGTGAAAACAAAAGAGAAATATTGTCACGTCCTAAATAGTATCCTAAACGTATCAGTTCACCACACTCAATATTGAAGTTTAAGTATGACAACCTTAGTCATCTCAAATGATTTTTTGATACTGGGTGTAAGGCATACATTCACAATCATCGAAGACCAACTTTGAAACAAGTTATTTAAGAAGACATTCATACAGCAGTTAAGAATGGAAATCATAACATAAATATCTTGAATATGGAAATATAAAGGTCTTACAAAATATTAAAGAGGCATTCCTCTATCAAAAGTTATAGTCTAGCATAGTCTATTCAAAATAATATATTGGAGATTTAATTAGAAGTCTAAGTCTACAACTAGTTTTTGACTTTTCCAAAAACTCCTTAGTCCAAAAGGTAGTACCTGAGAGAAATATCCCCAGGGTGTTAACCATAGGTAGGGGTGCCGCAATAGGTATCTATAAAGGGGTAAGCTTCTTGTTTAGTGAGAATTAATTCTACAAATAATGTACTTAGAAAATCAATATTCAAATAAGTTATTCAAACAAGGATATGTGATGCATTCAAACATGTGAGAAAAAAATACACACGATTTTTCGAAAATTATATGTTTGAATGCATATACTGCCCCCCACGAATGGTGTTCCAGGCAACAAGACCATAGTTCGCAAATAAAGTTTTTGTAGTTTTTATATGAGCCACTACTAGCCACTAAATTATAGTTATTTCGAGTGTCTACCCACAATTTTATTACACCGATCAATGCTATAAGTAGAGTTTCAGGTTCTGCAGGCCTCATTACTATGCCCTTATCCCACTAATGGTATAGTAATGAATGCAATGTGATTCACTATGTCATGCATAAATAATTTTATTTAAGTAATCATGGCATAATATTAGATATTTTAAAAATGATAATAGAATTCGCAGACAAATCATTCCTATACTAAATCATACAATGATTAGTTAACGATTCCCGCTTCGATACACATAATATGATTTCAATCATATAAGTAAGGCACATGCTATCACATTTTTATCTTTTCCTAATTCTAGTGCCGCTAAACTATAAGCAAAAACATAAGTATAGAAATGTAGGAATTTAAACTCACTCAGTCATGACAACAAATAGCTTCTAGTCAAAGTAATCCTCTGGGTAAGAAAGCTCGGACTCCACGTCACCTAAACATGAGAAATACCAAAAATGAGTATTTTTTGGAATTTCTACTTAAACTTGTAATTTTATTTTACTAAGCTCATCAAAATTCCTATGCGGTGAAATTTCAACTTAAAATGATCATAACTTGCTCATTTTAACTTGGAATTTTGCATATTATATACCGTTTTCTATCTACTCGAAAAGATCTATCCATTTCTAAGATTATTTCCTTTATAAAAGGCATTTGGGTCCCTAAAATATATGATACACAATCAATACGCAAACTCCAACCTTTAAAACATGATTTTTCTAATTTTGTATCAACCAAAAAAATCCCATAGAAATCATACACATATATATAGTTGAAAAATCTTTTTAATACATATGCAACTCATATTATACACATGATTCTAATGATGTTGTCTTAACCAATGATTTTTCATAAAACAATCTTGTCTTAGTAGTTAAAAAAGTGAAGTTTGACAAAATTCTGTTAAGTTGTTTGGAAATAAAACCAAGATTTTTAAGTCATTAAATATGTGATATAATTTACTTTCCTTAATTCTTAAAAGATAATTTTTAATTCAAAAACTTTAGTCTTTCTAAGTTATTCCCAAATTTTATTCCCTAAGTATACTTTACTTGGTGAGTTGATTCTTAACTTATTTTGAAAAACTTATATTGGTCTTTGTACTTACTAAAATGTTAGTAAAGATTTTATAATCAAGTTTTTAAGTAAATTTATCATAGAAAAATATTATTAACCTTAAGGTCTTTAATGGTAATTTGAAACAAAAAAGAAGTTCCTTAGTTATCTTTGTAAAAGCTTTGTATATTAACAATGCTAAAATCTATGGTGATTTTGTCAAAAATCCTTTTTAAAGTATTTGGTTGAAATAAAATTCTAGATCTTATTGAAACCTTTTCCTAAGTGGTAAAACTACACTTTTAAGTAAGTGAGTTTTGTTTCTTTTTTTAAGAAAGAACTTTTTATCCTATTAAGACAACAATCAATATGATTATGTATGAACAATGAGTATATAGCTAGTAACACAACAAAAATAATAGTTAGAAAAATGGAAAAATATAAGAATGAGCAAGAAATAAATCATGTATTAGAAGTTTAGCTTGATTTCAAAGCTTTTGGACTTAGTCATTGGCAAGTCCAAAAAGAAAAAAAAAAGAAATAAGAAAATCTTTTAACTTAGTAAGGATAAGTCTAAGACTAGAAAGACTAGTCTTAATATTAAAGCATGTAATAAATAAATAAATTGCAAGCATAAATAAATAATGAACAATTATGTTAGTGAGCTTATATGCTCTAAGAAATATATATAGATACATAAATATAGATAATACAATATAGGAGTTAGGTTAGAACGATAATAAAACAACATTATAATAAAATAAAATTTATTCGTAAGAAGAACAAAACATGAACATAGTATTGCTTCTATAACATTTAAATGTTAAGAAACATACACCAGGGTCATGTTAAGTTACATGACATGGTAAGAAAATATAGGGAAGGAATTTACCTAAGGTAGAAATATAGAAGTGGTAGTTAAAGAGAGGTTTTGTAGTATGTGTGTAGAAGAAATATGGGTAGTAAGGAGTGAAAAGAGATTTTTGGAGAGAGGATTTGAGGAGTGATTTTAAGAGAGTTTTAGTAAGGTAAATGAGTGTGTGAAAGAAATAGAGGAAGATGAGGGTATTTATAGAGTTTTGTGGAGAGTAATTTGTGTGAATTAAATAAAATGAAAAAGAAAAAAATAAATGTGTTGTGTAGTACATGGCCGAAGTGAAAGAGAGAGAAGGAGACAAAGAGTGGTTTTGATTTGTTTTATATTTTTGTTAATTAAAAGTAATAAGTTGTAAGGTATGATGTAATTAAAGATGTATGTAAAAAGTAGGAAATAGGTATGGTATAGTGTAAGAATAGGTGTAGAAAAAGTAGAGATAAATGAATAGTATAGAATAGTACTATGAATAGTAGATAAGATAAATTAATATCGGTAGTAAAGAAAATGTGCGTAATTATGCTATATCAGATTTTTTAGATACCAAAAAATTATAAGGCTGATATTTTTGAAATCCTTGCATTTTTACGAATCTAATGGTATTATTGGAATATTTTTACCATTGGGTGTGCCATGGCATGGTTTTCGAAAACTGATCCCATTTGGATGCGAAACACATAAAAAATTAATGAATATGATATTTTTAAGCTTCCTTATATTATTACAAACTATTTTCCTCAATTATTTCAATTCCATTATTTATGGGGTTAAGAGCGGAATTGCTGGATCTAAATCTACTAGAGTTTTTTATGGATTTATTGACTTTAGGGTTTTTAGTTTATGGTTTAAGCATAAACCATAGCACAAAATCTAGGGCTTACAAATATCATGTGTCAAATGAGAAACACAATGTAATTGGACAGGTCGTGTTTGTTCTGTGTTTCAAAGATGTGCCTAGTACTTTAGAAATCAGAGAGAAGTATGCTGCAATAAGTGTTGCTGTATTCTAGCCATGTATACTCAAAAGACAATTTCTTAAGAAATCAAAGAGAAAAAGTAAGACATGCATGACCATGTTCTACCCATGTTGTTACACATTTCTGTTATGTAAACACACAGTGAGAAGCAAGATGGAATTGAGGTCATCGTGTTCCCCCGCGTTTCTCCTTGAATGGTCTTATTTCGAAGGCTCGATGAAATACACAACTATGTATATTGCCCTGTGTTCTTCTTTCGAAAATAGGGCATATACACTTCGACACTTAAACATCAAATATTTTTACTTCAATCATCTTACATACAATCAACACATATAATTAGCAATACCAAGCATACATAAAGTTCACATTTACTTGTTCAAACAACTTTCCCAACTACATCTTCCTCATTAAAACATCACACTTACTCTCTTATCTACAAAAACAACTATAATACTTCCAACAACCCATCTATCACAATATCAAGGATTCATCTCACTCTATAAATCAACTTAACTCATCATTTCCTCATTCAACTCATTGTGAAATCATTAAAACAGAGATTTGGATTCATGAGGGAAACAAGTAAGAAAATTAGCATAAAGGCATACAAACTTTACCCTATTTGATCTTAGCTTGAAGATAAAGTCTTGATAAGAGTTTTTGGTAGATTGTTAGTAAAAAATTGATGAAAAATTGGTGCTTGGAAAGAGGCCTAATAAGAGTTAGTGTTTGGGAGTGATTTTGCTAAGTTTAAGTTTGATAATTATCTTAATAAAAATCTGACCTTGACTTTTGAGGCAGCTAATGAAAAAAGAAAAGGCTTTAGGTTTGGGCTTGGGCTTGGTTTATGGGCTTGTTTTAGCTTATAGGGCTTGGGTTTATAACAATAAGAAATGGGATTCTTTTACAACTATAATGACAATAACATTATTACGAACATTAAATTTTACTCTAACATTTATCATACTTACACATGAAATTTATCAACTAAATGTATCCACAATAATTTCACACATCAATCAATTAATATATACAAAATTCAGTTTAATTAAGCTTAATAGTTTAAGTTATTTTAGTTTTCTCCCTAGGTTATTATGGCTTGGATCACAGCCATGACAGGTGTGTTTTCCCTACCTTCCTCATCCCTTTTTCTCAGAAATTGATTCATGACCATTTATATGATACATTCCATAATCGTATAGGAAATCATGCTCGTCTTCATAAGGTTGGCACATCGAAATTCTTAGAGCCAAGTTCACTAATACTTTGGCTTGAGCTCTCATAATAAGCCCTAATAGAAGTCGATTCCTATCATCTTCCCTTGGTTGTTGAAGATTTGACCTCAAATCTTGTAGGTTAGCTTCTTTATCATCTAGCACATTGATAAGATCATATTTTATACAACTTGTTGATGTTCAAAAGAGCTAGAATGGATACTTGTTTTGATTAAAATTCATGTTTCAGGTCTAATTTGGACAAAGAAATCAAAACAAAAAACTTTGGAGTGAAAAAATGGAAAAATTCGAAGATAAGCCGGCTGTTCTTACTTCAAAGTCACCGCTTTTAGACGGCTTACATGATGCACTCACCAAAGGCCGTTGCCTATACTGCCAGCTTTGAAGATATTGACTCAACCAATTATACGCTGCCTCAAAGCTGCCAGCGTAGAAGATGAAGAGGCCAGCATACACAAAAGGCCGGTAGCTCAGAGTTGAAAAGTCACCAGCGTAAAAAGGAGTTACAACCTACGCCGCTACTAAGCCGTCGGCATTGAGGCAGTGTAGACCACATCTATGGTGACATGAAGACAACACATGCTTGGAGACAATTGAAGAGATCAAATATGTTGGAGTATCTAAGCTAGTACCAAAGCCGTAGGCTTTGAGACAGCTTTCTTATAAATCGGCCCAACCTTTCATTTCTTATCATATATGCCGGCTAGATCTATATCTAAGCCGCCGACGTAGAAGCGGCCTACCCTTGTAATTAAAGTTGAAAGCTGCTAGTGCACTGCCTGCGCAAAGAAGAAAATTGATATACGCCGTCTGTAAGCCGCCGGCATAAATCTGAAACAGCCGGCGTATGAAGTGAAACTGCAATTTTCATTTAATGCTATGCACGAAATTTTGCCTATAAATAGGGGTTCTCCCCTCTCCAACATTCATCAACAAGCAGAGCAAAGTAAAATACTATAGTATACAAATAGTCTTAAGCATTTTCATAGAGATTTGTGAGAGAATTTGAGCTTTCAAGGATTGTAATTGAAGATTGTGATACTTGAATTGGAGATATCTAATCTCTTTCTTATGCAATTCATTTATCTGAATTATCTGTTCATAATGTTATCATTACATATTCTGATTTGATTATTGAATCAACATCCATGAGTAGCTAAACATTGCTTTGTGGAAGTGATGAAATCCTAATTTTGCTAAAATGATTATTGAATTTATATTATAGGATTGTTAGAATTATGGAATATTTGTATTGAATCTTAATTATCTATTTTATTTCTGAATGAAATTGAATTGATAAGAATTCTAATGATTTGGAAAAAGAATTAGATTCATAGGAATTCATGAATTGAGATTAAACAACAATTGTGGAAACAATTAAGTTTAATATTAATTTAGCAAATTGTTCCATGTACTTCATGCAATATTTTATTTTAATTTCTCACTAAGGAATTAGGAGAAGTTAATCTAGGATACTAGACAATTATAGAATTGAAAGATTTATGATTGTGAATTAGATTTCATTGATAATTTATATAGCGGAAGCTAATATATTATTTTATGGTTTACTAAAACTTGATAGTTTTAGATTTTAACAATTTCTTACAAATATCCATAATCCTAATTGTTCATATAATATAAATTTAGCATGATTAGTAAAGATTATGATGGATTTTGTTCCTTCCCACATTCATCTTATACAACTTCTCACAATCTCATTGCATTCATATCTCATTACATTCATAGTAAATATAATTTAGTTAGTTAATTGATGCACTTTGATTGCCTAAATATTCGTATAAGCTAATACCAATCTAGTTTAATTTAGTCCTTGAGGGAATGATACTCAACTCACTTCTATATTACTTGATCAAGACCCAGTACACTTGCTGGTAGTATCTGAAATTTTATATACACATCCCATTCAGATCAAGTTTTTGGCACCGTTGCTGAGGACAAAATTAATATTAGATTACTTTTAGTTTTGCTAGTAGTTTAGGTGTTTTTCCAAAGAATTGATTCTTTTCTTTCCTCTTTACAGGTTATATGCAAAGAAGTGCTGATCTTCTACCAATAGATCTAGAAATTGATAGAACTTTGCGTCAACAGAGGAGAGAAAACCACAGAAGACAGAAGAAATAGTAGAAAACGATCCAAGAAACAATGAGGGAAACAATGATCACAACAACAATCAAATTCAAGCTGCACCTGTGAGAGCACTTTGGGATTACACACTGGATGAGCATATTGCTAAATTCCTCCAATACTGCAATTTGTCAAGCTTAATGGTGTAACAGATGAGGCCATTAGAATGCAGCTTTTTCCTTTCTCTCTAAGGGATAAAGCATTGGCATGGTTCAATCTCAACCACCCGAGTCAATTACTTCATGGGCAGACTTGACAACAAAATTTTTGAAGAGATTTTTCCCTCCTGCCAAACTGCCAGACTAAGGAATGAGATCACCAACTTCACAAAGTTTCATGGAGAATCATTATATGAAGCTTGGGAAAGATTCAAAGAAGCAGTTAGGAAATGCCCACATCATGGACTTCCGGATAATCTTTTAATTGAAAATTTCTATCTCAGTCTAGATGAGACTTTGAGATCATTGGTGGATGCTACATCCGGAGGATCACTCATGGGAAAAACATATGATGAAGCTAGTGCATTAATTGAAGAATTAGCATCAAGTGCTCACAACTGGAGCTGTGAAAGGACAAGATCAAAGGTGGAATCTGTTCAAGATAGTGAATCCATGCAACAACTCACCGCTCAAGTTTCAGCTTTAACTACACAAGTGAGTAAACTTGTAGCATCTAGTTCTTTAAATTCTAATCAAGTTGCTACTTGTGAGTTGTGCTCAGGACCACATCCAGTTTATGATTGTCCTCATGGTAATACACCATCATCAAGTGGAGAGCAACTTAACTATGTTGGAAATTTTGGAAGAGTTAATTATGGACCATATTCAAATACTTATAATCCAGAATGGCGTAATCATCCAAATCTTTCTTACAAGAATGATGCAAATGTTTTCAAGCCCCCACCTGGATTTCAAAGACAAGGTCCCATAAGAAATACTCAGCCTCCACCTCCACCTCAGCAAAATCAAATTTCAACTGATGAATTGTTGAAGACTTTCATTCAAACTACTCAACCACACTCAACAATCAGCATGCAATTATTCAAGATCTTCAAGGGAAATTCCATCAACTTGCTCAGCAAATTGGTAATAGACCATCTGGTTCTCTACCGAGCAACACTGAGGAAAATCCTAAAACCGTGAATGCAATTGTTTTGAGAAGTGGCAAAGAAGTTGAGACCGCTGAGTCAAAAGTTCAAGAAACTAAGGAGATTCCAGTCAAAGACAAAGGAAAACAAAAGATGGAGGAACCTGTGCAAAAATCACCTGAAGTACGATCTTATGTTCCACCTATTCCTTTTCCGGGAAGATTGAAGCAACAAAAATTGGATGAGCAATTCTCAAAATTTCTGGATGTTTTCAAGAAGTTGCAAATCAATATTCCATTCTTAGAAGTAATTCAAGAAATGCCTTCATATGCAAAATTTATCAAGGAATTGCTTACTAAGAAGAGAAGGATTGATGGAAATGAACCAGTGATGCTTACAGGAGAATGCTCCATGATTTTGCAGAAAAGTTACCTCACTTGCCTACCAAACAAAGAGATCAGGGGAGTTTTAACTGTTCCTTGCACTATAGGAAAATTTCATTTTGATAAAGTACTTATTGATTCTGGTGCAAGTATTAATCTTATGCCTTTATCCATTTTTAGGAAATTAGGACTTGAAGAATGCAAGGAGACTCATGTCACCTTGCAACTTGTAGATAGAAGTGTCAAATACCCACGTGGTATTGTTGAAAACGTTCTGGTGAAAGTTGACAAGTTCATATTTCCTGTAGACTTTATAGTCTTGGAAATGGATGAAGATCGTGAAGTCCCAATGATTCTTGGCAGACCATTCCTTGCAACCGGTAAAGCATTAATTGATGTGGAACAAGGTAAACTCACTTTAAGGGTAGAAAATGATTAGGTAACCTTTAATGTTTATGATGCAATGAAAATATTTGATAAAGGTTCCTGTTATATTATTGATATTCTTGATGAGTTTATTTCTGAGTCTGTTGAAGAGAATGTAGGTGTAGAGATTATGGAATCTGTTTTAAGAAATCTTGATGATTGGAGTAATGATGAGCAAGAAGAAGAAGTTGAGAAAGTACACCAAATCAAAGGAAGATATTATGATGAGCTAGGTACTGGTGGAAGCAAGCCAGTACCATCATTGATACAACCACCAAATCTTGAGCTTAAACCCCTTCCTTCACATTTAAAATATGCTTTTCTAGGAACTGGAGATACTTTGCCAATAATTGTTTCATCTTATTTGATAGGTGAACAAGAGCAGCAGCAAACCTTACATCAACTCGAAACTTCAAAGTTACCAAATCACATACACTTCTATTAATTTAACTTAGTATTTACCATTATTGCTCCTAATTGAAGCTCATTTATATCACTTGTATATAATTCATCTACTCCCAAAACATTCTTCAACTAACCACATTGCTTCCAACACAATTTCTCAATTCTTAACATCCTTCCTTTATATTTGTCAGCAATGTATCGATGAGGATTAAAGATTGACACCTATGGTATTTACTAAATCTCTTAACATCGCCAGATGATTCCTAGCTCTTCCTTTGACATCAATACTCCTAAAATTCCAATATCTCTTCGATATTCAGTTCTCTAATGCACTTTGTCTCCATAATTATTACTTTACAAATCCATCCATGGTGTTCTCAGATTATACCTGATTATTTTCCACTTGAATTTGGTATCCTTCTACTCCTCTTTAATTTCTTTCCAACCATCACATCCTTCAAAACAATTATATGATGTCCTTCAGAATATTAATCCAACTCATTAGCACTTTCTGATCAATATACCTTACCTCTAATTACTGCCATTTTCGTTGAACTTTCTTAAAACATAATCTCCTTATAATTCCTCAAACAACCATTAGAAAGCTCCAAATACAGGATAAACTCCAAATACATGATTTTTAATTTTCAAGCATAACTTTAAAGATCAAATCTTACATAAGGTGTTATTTAAGATGATGTTAATAGCTATGCTTCTACTGGTTTAATCAAATTTTTCCACCATCGCCAGATACCATAGATAATCCACAACTTTCATTTGTCATTTGTGCAATTTCAATTGTCTTCCAAAACTTGTATTGCCACTTTATATAATGATTTATATCTGTGGTCTCATATATACTTTTCTAAAAATTATCCTGAAACTCATTATCATATATTAACTCAGATGTTATTATCATCCGTTATACATAGATTTCTCATACCTAACAACTCACTAAGATCACATTTCCTTCTTGCAACTGTTGTTTCACATATACATTCATATCTATATAAGATTCAACTATTCTCTTATTTAATGATTATTCCAATCCTTCTCATCAAGTCTTCAATATGATTTTTCTCGCTTACTTTTATTCTTCAGCAGGACCTTTCTCACTTACTTTCATATGTGTACTAGGTTATAATATAATTGCCAACTATCTATAAAGATTTTCTTTATACCTCTAGTTTCTTATAATCAACTTTAGTCATCTTTCTTTCGCCTCTAACTTCTGTCTACATATCATCTTTAATACTGTCATCTTATTTAGTACCGTCTTTATTTTTCTCCCATTTCACCAATCATTTTCTTATGGTCCTGACCCTTCATTGTCATACTAATACTTGTTATCTCAAACTTTATCATAAATTATTTTGAATATCCCAATAACTATATTAGCATTTTCTTCATCCTTACACTTGCCAATAACTTTAAGCAGTCATTTATTTCCTACTTCTTTCATACACCATCTTTATCCCACTTCATTATATAAAAGAAATGAAAGAAAACCATAAATATAAATAATTGTATTAATTTCGTTGCTATGCTCCCATTAAAGTATTAATAGATGAGTTATTCATGTATGTTTCTTGCTTGTATTATCATTATTTAGACTTTTGTCGTTTTAATTCTCGATTTCTTTTCCATAATGATTTTACATTCTTCCTTTTTATTTTAGTTGATTTTATGAGTTTACCATTTCATTAACAATTTTGACCATTGCCATATTTGACAACTTTTATTACATTTGTTGTTAATGTTAATGTTATAGTTATAAGGTCTATCGATTCTCATAGTCATTTCTTATTCTTCTATCATAACTATAATTTTATTTTTTTTTCTTTTGTTCACTCATTTAATTATGTTATACATATATATACATATATATTCACATATATTTTATCATTTTGCTTGAGAACAAGAATTTTTTTTATTCCATCATGAATCTAATAGTGAGAGGGCTAACAAGTATCGAGAGTAGCTAAACTAACCGGTATTAAACTAACATATGACTTGAATTTTAAGACAGACTCAAAACAAAAAGGCTGGACATGACAAGAATAGAGGTGACAAGATTTGACAAAGCATGATAAAACAACAAACAATACTTACTAAACATAATATTTATCGAATAAAACAAATCATGAACTTGTTAGTCTCACTTCACATTTTCTTGTATTAGATTCATTGTTATTACATATTTGTATACTAATTGGAGATTTATATTACTATACTTATTTTCAATCCTTGAATTTTATAAGTTATCATTATTTAATCGTCACTACCACTATGGAAATTTGGTGTGGTAGTTCTCATTTTGATTCTCTTTTATTTATGGCTATAATATTTTACCTTTGTTATTTGTTATTTGAAATCTTTGGAGATGCTTATAAAATTCTTTTTTTTTTTCCTTGTGCCTTTTGAATTTGCATCATTTAATTCAAATAATGCTTCTTCTTTTTTAACTTTTCTTTGAATTTCATAATTAACAATCATTAAAGATTTGTTGCGTTGTGTCATTAAGGATTTGTTGACTATTAGGTTGTCTCTTGGTTAACTTAAGAGGAGGTTTCAATCATTTATTTCATTCAATTAATTTTGGAATTTATAGTTTGAGTTCTAAATTTCTTTATGTAAGTTACAATTATTAATTTATGTATTTATATATTCTCTTTAACTTACTCTAGTCATTATTGTTTTGTCTGTTACATTTCATTAGATGTCATTAACTTCTTGTATAAACATGTTATAGCAGAAGCCTAAAAGTCATATGTTTAGTAAGAGGGTATTTTGGTTTTTATAAATTGTCATTTCTAGATTTTTTTTTTTTTTGAACTTTATTTGTTGTACTGATCACTTTTCTATATATTTAGGGAGCAACAACAAAAAAATAAAATAAAATAACAAATATTCCAAGAAAATATATGAAAATAATTATGAAAACATAATGACATAAATGAAATAAATATAATACTTATAACAAATAAGTTGTAATGAAAGAAACAATAAGAAATCATAATGAAGAGGTTAACCTCGAAAATTTTCATTAAAAGAAACAACTCTATGCTTCATAGCTACTAACTTTCCCGTGATCTACCCCCGTCTTCATCTCACCGTCCTAAAGAGTTCATAACCTAATTTCCCTAAAGATCATAAACCTATGCTCTGATACCAATTAAGCTGTAACGCCCTAAAATAAGGCATTACAACCCGCCACGTGTCATATCTTGAATAGGACACGCTAAGGCTCTAATATCCACAAATTTTCAAATATCACCTGTAAACATACATAAAGTATCTCATAAGGTACTCAACACAACCTATATAACCTGAAACATAGCTTCTGAACATGATTTAAAACAATCATACAAGTTGGCAATACCAGGCCAACTAAACTAAACCACCAATTCATAATGAAAACCTTCTTTACAACCTAGAACTTCCTACAACATAAAATCTTAAAATTTTCACATAAAACATAAACAGATAATTTCCAAGTCTTCAATATATCTAAACACTTCTCTCCTTTCATGAACTTGTAAACTACAAATCTAACTCTCAACTGAGTAGTCAGGTCTACTATCACCGTCCCCCTGATCAAAGATCAAATCATAACCCAAAAGTTCATATACAATGTCTTCATCATCTACACTTGAAATTTTAAAAAGTGAGCTGCGAAGCCCAGTACATAACTCTAATCCTTTAAGCAAATGCAAATGCACATGCAACAGGTATATATATCAAATGCACTTAGTCTAATGCAAGCAATCAATTTGTTATCTTTTTATAGTCAGCAAATCAACATAGTTCAGAACTATGTATACTCTAGTCCTGAACTCGAAGTAACTCAGACTCCTCTTTAAAAACAACCAACTCTTTGGAAAATAAGGTAATTATATATATATATGGATGAGTGGGTATTCCCCAAACATCCCCGTTTCCTCCTAATTCTACTGGAATCATCTCTATGCACGAGTCTACTCGGGACAACCTCACACATAAATCATCAGGGGCTTACCAATATCACTGTCTGCCAAGTCTTTACTGGTCAAAGCGAAACACAACCAAGCAGAAAATTATTAAGCTGAATAAAATTAAGTTCATTATAAAGTTCTATCCCTACAACCAATCAAGCAACACTAATCTTACAAGAAAAAACAACAAGCAGGGATTGGTCGTACCTGGATTCGCTTCAACTCCAATCTCACCAACAGAACTTCTATCAGAAAAGAATTCCTAATCTTACAAGAATTCCTGATCCACAACATATCTCAATCAATTTCGATTTCATGCACATAATAAAATCCTAACCCTGAATTCCATAAATTTTACTCTTTATCACATATTTATAAAAGATCAACATACCTGTTCTTTTTGTTCATAATTCAGTAAAACCTTCAAACACATCTTTCACCAAAATTCTTAGTTATCTCTGCAATTCCTTCAATATATATATTCTCAATTAATAAAACAATTACTAGAAAAGACTATAATTTTAAACCACAAAGGTTGTTTAGATCCACACTTACGGAGACGTATAGATATCGCTTGAATATAACCTTAATTCAAACAAATAATAAACTACGACCATAGTCCTATAATTTGCTAATCTTAAGAAATTACAAATTCTAAGATAGATCTTACCTTTATATGATCCTAGATTCTCTTAGATCTCAAAAACCAGATCTTGAATCAGAATAGGGTTCTTCCTCGAAAGCTCCTTCAAAAACCATAAGCAAAATCCTAAGAAAGATGTAGATTTCTTGAATCCTTGAAAAATCATGATTAGATCTTCTTACCTGAACCAAAATCTTGATCTCCTCTTTATGACAAACTCACAACAAATCATTTTAGAGAGGTTTCTAGGTTTAGAAAGAAGAGGAATAGGGTAAAGATATAAATAAACTTGTGTGACCCTTCAAATTCTGCAACAGTACATTGGAAACGAAAAGACAAGAAATCCTTCAATTCTTGTAATGGCATAGGAAACGAAAAGACACCTCATGTATTATATGTCTGCCATATAATACACATAAATAAAACTTATAAGGATGGACCATAAAACCCTCTCATTTTATAACAAATGACACTACTACCCTTCATTATAAAATATTTTCCTTTTTATTACGTACCTAATACTGGATGTGTTGTTTTGTTGGCTTGAGAAAGATAATAATATGACTGTTTGCATTAGTTTAAGTTGCATGAATTACCTATTTATTGTATCTGCATATGCATTTGTTTTTGAATTGGAGTTATTGTACTCGGCATCGCCGCTTATTCTTTTAAATTTCAGGTACCGGTGAAGAAGATATAGTGTATGATCTTTCCGGATAAGACTTATTATTTGATAGCGGGAATAACGATAGTGGACCTGACTATCCAGCCGAGAGTTAGGCTTTATATATCAAATTTCTAAGAAAAGACATGTTCTGATCATTGGATCTGTAGTTGGTTGTTTTTATTGGTTTTACATGGAAAGATTTTAATGCAAATAGTATTTGGTTTCTGTTGAACTTGTTGACTATGATGTCAACTTGGATTTTATGCTTGAACAACGAATTTATGTTTTATAAAGAATCAGTTTTTAGTTTCAACAAGTTTTGTATCCTATGAGATACTCTATGTGTGTTTGCAGGTGATATATTGTATTATTGTGGATATTAGAGCCTTTGTGTGTCCTATATAAGAGAGGATACGTGGTGGATTGTAATGCCTTATTTTAGGGCGTTACATCTTGAATACGTATAGTACACGATATAGGTCCATGTTTGATTTCATTAAAGTAGGCTAAGAGGTCTTTTTAATGAATAGATCTAGGCTATTGATAGAGTAGATCCTAAACACCTTGAGAGAGAAATGGTAAAAACTTTCTATCGCTTGTTTTGAAATTAATTTAGTTTCTAAAACAAAGGATTCATGTTTTTTATGCAAATGTAAGTTACTAATGGTTAGGAAGAGATTCCGGCGGTTTGGCTTAGTTTAGGTGCTTTTGACTTTGAGAGAAGCTCTAGCATAATTTAGTGAATCCGATGGTTCAATAATCAACATACCCTTTTTTCTAATAAATTCTTGAGTTACATAAATAGACCTAAGATGAAGCATGATACAATTGATCCACTTGAAATGTGTATATAATTAAAATATGGCTTCTAACAACAAGTATATTAGGTCTGATCAAGTAATACAAAAGTGAGTTGAGTATCATTCCCATAAGGATCAATTCAACTACTAGACGAGTATTAGCTTTAACTAATATTAAAGCAATCAAATTTTAGCAATCTAAACCAATTATCTAATTCTAATCTAACTTAATACCTATTGATGAATGCAACGAGATTGTTAGAGAGATATATATTAAAATAATGTGGGAAAAAAGAATCCATCTTAACATTGCTAATCAAATTGAAATCATATTATATTGATAATTAGACTTATGAATATTCATATGAAATTGTCAAGATCTAAAACTTGGAACCAAGTTTTAATATCTTATAAACCACAAAATAACCTAATAGCATCCGCTAAATAAAATACCAGTGGAATCTTGTTCACAATTAAAATCTCTTGATTCTACAATTGACTAATGATTTAAATTAACTTCTCCTAATTCATTAGTGAGAAATCAACATAAAAACATCACATGAATCACAACAGCAAGTTCAAATTAGATTAAACTCCGCGCTTCCACAATTGTTGTTTAACCTTTATTTATGAATTCCTATGAACCCTAATTTCCCTTCCAAGTTATCAAGATTCTTACAAATCAAATTCTAAATAGAAATAAGATGAATAACAGGAATTCAATATGAATATTTCATAACCCTAACAACCATATAACAATTGCAAGAACCATACTGGCATGCTTAAGGCTTCATCAACTTCCCACAATAAAAATTTAGCTACTCATGAATAATGATTCACAAATCAGATATGAATGTGCAATAGAATTCATATTTAAAAACAAAATCAGACAATTGAATTGCATAAAAATAAAATCAAATATCACCAATTCAATTGACAAGGTCTTCAATTGCAAAATCTTTACGAAGCTCCAACTGATCTCTCTCTCTAACAAAGGAATGAAAGTTAATCTAAATTTTTTTTTTTTTTTATCTTTTTCTGTATGTTTCGTGTCTCTCTAAAGTGAAAGAAACCCTATAATATATAAGCAAAATTCTAGACATTTCATTTAATTTTTGCAATTTCAAATCGTATGCCAGCAGTTACACTTTCTGTGCCAACAGCTTATAGACGACAAACTCCCCTACATCGCTTAAACACTAACGGCTTTGGCTTTGGTGTTAAAGGTTTGGATTTTGTGGATGACCTACGCAACTTGAACGCCGGCTGATAAGTGTAAAAAGATTCTTATTTCTAGCACTTGATGGATATGATTTTCTATTAAATTTATGAAAAATAATCAAGAAAAGGATATTGTAAACCCCAAAAATTTTCACATTAGTACACAACTCTAAAGTAGAAAGTATGAATTAGCTAGTAAACCTATAACTCAACAAAACCCCAAGAATAGATCAATGAACTGAATTTAGCTAGAATATGATATAAAAGCCTAAATCAAGACCTCTTTGACCCTAATTGATCCAAAAAATGAGATTTCGTATCTTGAACTAATAACTCAAGATATAATTAAAGGTAGCTCAAATTTTCAAACCCTAAAACTTATCATACAAATAGAGATGGATAGAAAAATATAAATATATAAATTAAATGGCTACTATTGAACTCAACAAAGACTTGAGATTATAACTATGAGTAGCAATAAGCCTATATATGGAATTAAACCCTAAATAAAAGATTCCTAGATAATATTAAACACTAATAATAAGATTTCATAATAAGTATCGAAAACCTAAGATATATAGATAATTTGGCTAAGATAATAAATGTGATAATGAATAAATAACCAACTATGCTTATAGATAAGAAACGATAACCTAAAGATAAATAATTAGAGTTATAAATACACAATAAAAACATAAACAGATGCAAAACTAATAACCTAGACTCCAAATAAATATTTAAATCGCACCATTGTTCTAGTTAGGATATTCTTAAGCTATTGGAGCCTAAAACAAAAATTCACCTAATAAGCTTAGAAAACCTTAACTACGGGAGATAAAATCTTAAAAACAATTAATCACGTAAACTTAAAACCAAAATTGTATCTTTTGGCAATCTAAAAATTTTGTAGAATCCTATAAAAATACCTTTAGACAAAAACTTTGAAATATTCACTAAATCGTACCCGATTAACTTAATAAACCACCTTAATATTTAGATAATTATTATCTAATTAGTATTATTATATATAAATGCATGGATTGGTTCCAATTTACATCAAATGTAGGGTTTAGATTTCCTTGAAATTTGAGAACTGAAATGCATGAAGAATGCTCCAAATTTTCTACAAAAAGTCAACAAATTCAACTCCTAAACCAATCAAGTGTTGCCACGACAACTTCCCCATTAATTGCAGCTAAAACAACTTGATGAAACAGTGCCCAAATGTAGAACAATCTGAAGCAATTATCGGATGAAAATCGTCCTCTTCCTTCTCCTATATATATATGTGTTTATAACTCTTAAAGAACAAGCAAACAAACCTCACTTATTACCAAAGCCTCCAGATCAAACAAACTCCCAACTAGCAACCAAATTGACCTAAGAACAGAATCTAACTCATCCCAAACACCCTAGTTTGGATCAAAGCAAAAAATGATACTAAAAATGCTCAAGTTGGTAACAAGGCAAGTTGATTTGTTTCGGCTTGTTGTTTGTTAAAAAAAATGATTTAAATTGAATTTTGATGATCATAGGATCATTACCAACCCAAGAACAAGCTTCGAATTCCACTGAATAGGCTTAAGCAAGATAAAATTCGAAAACCCTAGTTGCACTTCTTTGATCCAATAACTATGAATCATGTAGGTATTTTGATGTTTTAATTGGATATTAGTGTAGAAAAACCTTGTATAAACTCATAGGGATCCTTTGGAGAAGCTTAGAACATTAGAAATCGACCAATAAAGGGATATCTTTATATTATGAGAAAAATATATAAAGTAAATCAAAAGAAAACCGATAGTTTTAAATAATAATAAATAAATATGAGTTACTATACTAAGTCAAATAAGGAATAATACAAACATAACAATAATGGCTATAAAAATGAGCTAACTAAATATCAAATTTTTGAGTAACCAATGAGTACATATATAAGTATCAAACAACATGAAAATAAATATGAACTAATACTTGATTATCATAAGATTACTAAAGAACCAATATAGTAATAGAACAAAAACCCAACATCAATATAGGACACAGAGACACTCATAGGAATTTAATCATATAGTTTAGGTGACATTAATAAATATATTAATCATCTCAATACGTGACCTGGGTACTTGTGAGGATTCTCCTGACGACAACTACGATTACTTGACATAAGCAAGTGAGTAAATCAGTCTTATTATATTGTATATGCCCGTAACTTGGCGAACCTTAAATAAAAGATAATAATCTGAGTATACTGTATGGGAATTTGGGAATTGTTTGTTGAATGAGATATTGATTGCCAAATCACTCTAATAATAATAATAACAGAATTACGTATGACTATATTGGTTTGTAACATGATTGATTGCCTGTGCATTGATTGATCGCCTTCAACTTGAATAAAACTACTGGTACCATAAAAGAAATTACACGTGCATTGCATACCTTTGTTCTGTTGATACCATAGGAACTAAATGGTAAATAAAGGTCACCACTTATGATATTGCTTGAAAATGACTAACACTTAGTGGAGTCTCTAAAGCTAAAATAGGAAATGAGTATTTAATACATAATAAATTCAAAGAGACAATTAAATTGAGCATTGTTGTTTTTCTGAAAGCTTAGTCTCTCCTGGGTAGGTAGGCCATAGATTGTGATCCTTTAACCCCGATAAGAGGATGTGAATCTTCATCCTGTTTGGATTCTGGGTTATCTAAACTTGTATTTGTACATGTGCTTGATTGATGCATTTCATATGATTGCTAATAAACTTGTGTTGATATGTGATAAATTCTGGTTATTCACTGAGCCATGGTTTAGCTCACACTCCAACAACCCTTTTAGGTTCACCTTGCGACCTTGGCTCGTTACTTCCATGAGCATGGTCTCGGTAAGGATTTAGAAGCTGGAAGCTTGAGTAGTAGTTTGGGTTAAGAATTATATTTCAATTTCTAATTACAAGTATTTAGCATTAGGAACTTTAATTATGTATTGGAGCACTTTTTAGGAAAAGCAATGGTCTGTAATGTTATTATTATTATTATCTGGCTATGGATGATAGTTATTTACTAAGTTTACATCTTATATATACTTGTCTTTTTTATCAAAGCAACTAAAAGATCGTGTTTATTGAAAATATGTCATTCTCATAAGGTAAACTAGTAATATTATTCAAGTGTATCTTGTTTACTACTACTACTAGGATACCCTCGGAGCGTGACAGATACTTAATTGCTTCTTGTGTAATTTCAGGTACAACTTCAATCTGATTATTGTTCTTATTGTTGTTTTGATCATTGTTGCCCGCATTATTCCGTGCTTCATTTTCTGCCATTTCTTTAGTTTGTAGCACTTCTTCTCGCCTTCTATTTTCTCTTCTTTTTTGATGCAGAGTTTTATCAATCTTAGGACCAATTGGTAGAAGTTCCCGACTTCTACTCCAGTGCATGTAACCTGCAAAAAGAAAAGAAAACAATTAAACCCTAGAAAAGCACCTAAACTACTAGCAAAACTAAAGGTGGTCTAATATTAATTGGATCCTCGGGAATGGTACCAAAAACTTGATCCGCTTGAAATGTGTATATAAATAAATACGGATTCAACCAGCAAGTATACTGGGTCTGATCAAGTAATACAAAAGTGAGTAGAGTATCATTCCCATAATGATCAATTTAACTACTAGACCGGACTTTTAATTTGTGCTCTTACTTTCTTGCACTTTATTTATTTTATGCAATTTATTAAGATTAGTCATTTTAGTATTAGACTTGTCCTTATCAAGTTAAAATAATCTTTCTTTCTTTTTGGACTTACCCATATCTAAGTTCGGGAAGCCTTAACATAAACTAAGACTTCCTAATACTTGACATTTACTTCTATGCTTATTTATTTCTATGTCTTTTATCCTTTATATGATATTTTTGTCATACTACTTAATTACAAGTTCATATTCATGCATGATCACATTGTTGTTGTCTTAATAAACTAAAAGGAGTTCTTTCATTGATAACGAAAATAAGACTAAGTTCTCTATAAAAATAATTGTTGTCACTTAAGAAAAATTTCCATTAAAATTTAAAACTTAAAATTACTTTTCAATAACATTCTCTTCAAAAATTTAAATAGGTCCATCATAAATTTTTAGTGTTGTTGTATGTAAAGATTCTTCAAGACTTAATTATGTGGTTCCATTACTCACTTTTCAAAATACTTAAAATAAATATAATTTAAATCTTATATTGATAATTCTTTATTGTGAAAATTTTTCTTAAAAACTTATTTATAAGACTTACACACACTTTTGATAATTGCCTTCAAGCATAGTTTTAAATTTATAAAGGCTCGTTCTTAATTCACTATAAAGGCAATAGGCAGTGTATCTATTAATTACAGAATAAAATTAATACGGTGTCGTTCTCTAGGATCTGGATATCAAGTACTAGTATTACCGTTTCTCTACTATGTAACTGACAATTTTGATGATTTCCTATTACTAATATACTGCTAACTACATTTAATTTGCTAGGAGAAACAAATACACTAGCACTAATAACAAACAAGATTCAATTAAAACCAAACAAACTAGGTTTTTATTTCATCTAATTTAACTTGAGAATCCTTGGAAACTACAGTTTTGATTCAGTTCTTAAGCTGTTGAGTTTCTCAAGCAAAATGATAATTCTTTCGAATATATCAATTTTTCTAAACCTAAGTTAATCAATTAGGATTTCTCCTCAATCAATAGCAACCTAAGCCTACATTAACAACATGAACTCATAGGAATTTCAATAGTCACAAAGATTCTTGTTGTTCTATATCTAGAATTACAAACGAATCTTATCAATTGCATAGATCAATTCATAAAAGCAATCTTTCAATTAGCTTAAATGAAAATCAAACATAAATTTGCATTGTGGATATACAAACTTAAGAGTAGTTAAAGAGCATGCAATTGAACAAAAGAACATCAATCTTTTATTATGCCCAAATTCTCATCACAAGATAAAATTAGAGTTCGACAAAACCCATATTTGAAAATTTACTCTTCCATATTAATTAATGAGAATACATTCAATTCTAAAAACAAACTAGAATTCATGCTTTCACCTAAGAAAATGAAGCTTAAAATTGTGGATCTTCAATCCAAGATAGTTTTGACTTGTTGTTAAACTCTTGAAGAACCCGTGTATAATTTCTCTTGGCTGTCCAAAGTAACACCCCTTTAATGTCCAATAGATGTTTACTTAATAAATAAGGGGTTACTATTCAATAAAAAAAGCCGTTTCTCAAAAAGTAACAGACTGTCAAATCAACAGGTTTGGGGACAGTTCATGTGACTTAGCATGTCTAGCAATTTTCTTCATTGTGGAAATTGACACCACTGGGACATGGCTTATTCCAAAGTCGTGTCCCTTACTGTGGACTTTTTTCTTCATTGACACGGCTTGTCCTAAAAATGTCCCTTGCAAAGTTAATTTTCCAGATTAACACGGTTCGTGACAAGTCATATCGCTGTTGTGTCTTTTCAAAACATAAGATTTAGACCTTGATTGTGCTTTCCCTTGACATAGTTGAAAGACATGGCATGTCTTTTTTGTTAACCACTTTTTGGTCCAATCTTTGCCTTTTTTGACTCGTTTTGCTTTCTTTTTATAAAATAGCTCCTTTAAAGACCTGAAAGCATAAATTAATATTTAAAGTGTCAAATTCACAACATTTATCAATAAATGATCAATAAAAGTCTTTTTGGCATTCATAAAATAGAAAATTTTGGTTTATCAAATTCTCCCACACTTGAGTATTTGCTTGTCCTCAAGCAAACAGTAAGGACAATAAAAATCTTTCATCAAATATGCCCAAAACTTTCCATAAGTTAAAACTCACATAGCATCCATTTTGGATCATAGCAACTTACTTTTGTACCTACTACTTAAAGAAATATGAATTACCACAAAACAATATCTTGGTAATTGAACTTTTTGACGTTTGGGGAATTGACTTCATGGGACCTTTTCATTCATCTTTTTCAAATAAATATATACTTGTGGCAGTAGATTATGTTTCAAAATGGGTTGAAGCTGTTGCTTTACAAACAAATGATGCCCGAGTAGTTTTACGATTTTTGAAAAGAATATTTTTACTAGATTTGGGTGCCTAGAGCTATCATTAGTGATGGGGGATCACATTTTTGTAACAATTAAATCAATTGGCTAAGTGGAGGGATGAAACTTTTGAGAATGCTCGTGTCTACAAGGAACGAGCAAAGAAATGGCATGATAAAAACATTATTAAATGAAAATTTTTGCTTAGACAAAAAGTTTTACTTTATAATTCTCGTTTGAAGTTGTTTCCAGGAAAGTTGAGATCAAGATGGTCAAGGCCATTTGAAATTGCAAAAGTTTTTCCCTACAGTGTAGTAGAATTGAAAACTGATGAGAATTGGACTTTCAAGGTGAATGGGCATCAGCTCAAACATTGTTGTAAACCCCCGAAGTTTTGTGAACAATTGAAGCTTAAATCCTAGTCTATCGTAACCGTCCGGCATCCCTGTTTAAGAAATCCTAAGAGAGTAAGAAAGAGTTTAGTGAGTAGAATAGTTCGTAATTATCTAAGGAAGCTTAAAAAGACTAGTTTAGTAAAACCGCGACTTGTTTTGAACCCGATCGGACACAGTTCTTGAAAAACATGTCCCGGGACTCAAAATAGTAAAAATATTTCGAATATACCGTTAGACTCATAAAAATATAAGATTTTCAAAAATATCAATTTCATAATTTTTTCGGTAGCTAAAAATATTAGATATCGCATTTATACGCGTATTTTCTACTACCGGTTACTTAAATTGTCATGTCTGTTACTTTACATTACACTATTTACTACTATTCTACACTATTTATTCATCTCTACTTTTTCTTACAACCCATACCTCTATTTCTTACAATTTTCATTTCCAATACAACTTCACATCTTTCATATCTTACTTTTCATTAACAAAAATACAAAGAAATAAATTTTCTCTCCCCCTTTACTCCTAATTTGCCCCGGCCCCTCTTCCTCTTCTCTCCAATTTGTTTTATTTTTATTTATTTAATTAACACAAATTATCTCTCACATTTTCCTATAAATACCCTCTCTTCCTTGCACTTCTTTCACACCTTTCATATACTAAAGTTACTCTCTCAAAATTCTCCAAGAATTCTCTCCCAAAGAGTTCTCTCAAGTTTAGTTCTTTTAGGTAATTTTTTCTCAAGTCCTCTTTATGTTCATTTACTTAGTATGAGCTTAGTGTGTGTTTTCTAAACCATGAAGGTTAAAGAAAGCAACAATAGGTTCATACTTTATTTTTGTTCATGATCTAATTTTTTTATGCTGCTTTTATATATAACTATCTAATATATCTATATAGCTATATATCTTTTAGAGCATATAAGCTCATTTGTTTTGCAATTTATTTACTTTTCTTGCAATTTATTTACTTCCTTGCAATTTTTTACTTTTATGTTGTTTTTAAGACGATTCTTTCTAGTCTTAGACTTGTTCTCATCAAGTCAAAACATTTTCTTTTTCTTTATGGGACTAGTCTTTTCTTAGTCCCAGGATACCTTGATGAAGCTAAGGTTCCAATACTTGATTTATTTCTTTACTAGCTTATTCTTTTAAGTTATTATGTTTCTTTATGTTTTCATAACTTTATTATTTATATTCATGCATGAACGTAATGACTTTTGTCTCACAAAATAAATGAGGAAAGGTTTTCTTAAAAATTCTTTTCCAAGAAATAAAAGTAGGAAGTGTTTTTCTTAAAACAAACTTTTCTAAGAAATCTAGAGGAGCTCATAAACAAACATAGAGAGAGCTTTTTGAAATAAACAAAGATTTTACAAAAACTTCACTTTTTCATCAAGTGCTAGAAATTCTTTTCATCAAAATAGAATGATCTCAAGAAACCAAGAAATTATTTCTAACTATAGAATTATTATTACTTTCAAAAGTATTGGAAACTAAGTTTAGAAAATAAAATCATTCCTTAGGAATTTAATGAGATTACGGAAATTAAATTTAGGAAAAGAAAATACTCATTTAAAATAACTTAAGATATTTTCAAAGCAAAATAAAAGGAATATTTCAAAAGTTCTCACTTTCTAAAAATCTTTAAAAAACCTTACTTTTTCATAGTTTGAGACAACTTCATTTAATTCATACATTCGATATAAGTCAATTAATATATGTATATGCATTTCAAAGGTTTTACGAGCTATTATAATATCTATCTCTTCAAAATAAGCTTTGGATAAAAGAATGAAATCAAATTTATAAAAATTCGTGGTGAATCTACTCATCGCTTTTTCGTAACCCAAATGACTTAGTTTGATGAAAGTAAGTTTAGAAATAGATAGATCTTTTCGAATAGATAGAAAACGGTATATTATATGCAAAATTCCAAGTTAAAATGCGCAAGTTATAGCCATTTTAAGTTGGAATTTCTTCCTATACGATTTTACCGCGATTTTAAGAAAAGTATAGAATATTCAAGAATAGAAATTTTATGAAAGAGTCATTTTGTGTATTTCATCTTGTTTAGGTGAATGAGGAACCGAGATCACTTTCCCGGAAGATTACTTCGATTAGGATCTACCGACATGGAGTGAGTTAATCCTTTACTAAATTACATTTCCTTGTTTGTGCTTGTAATTAGTAGCACTAGGGATTAAGGAAAAGATAAAAGTATTGTGTGATTTGAATTTATGATTGGTTGAATATAAGTTAAGAATATCGAAAGAGGAATTGATAATTAAATTGTGATTCTTACATTGATATGATGAATATCGTTTTTGATCGCCTTTAATTTGAACTCACATTATCTGGTTAAACTTATAGTGAAAATAATTCATGCATATCATATCCATGAGTCACATTTGTTTCACTGCTTTCTCATGTAGGGAAACGAGGAAGTTGTAGTGGTGGCTAGTAGGAGCCGAAAAGTCTACATATGCTAGTAGGAGCCAGAAAGTCTACAGGGCGAGCAGGAGCCAGCAAATCTACAAATATTGATGGTCGTATGAGCCTATAACCTCCCAACTCCTAACATAGAGGGTGTAAAATCCATGCTATGCATGATTTCTGGTTGATCTTGTGTATTTTGTTTGTTCATATGTTTGGTGCATTCTCATATGATTGTTTAAATACTTGTTTGATTTATGGAAATGTCTTGTAGATAGAATTATCTTACTAAGCTAGATTTGTTTATATCCCTATAGCTTTTTCTTACAGTATGATTACCTTTGGTTAGCATCAAGGAGCCCCGTATGCCAGGTACGAGCTTAAGCTACTAGGAGTTTTTGGGATAAGTTATATGTATTTAGTTTTAAACATAGATTTCTAAGAAAATCTCTATAGTAGGCTTATGTTATAGTTATGATTACTTGTAGTTATAACAAGACTTTTAAGATGGGGGAATGCCCCTAAGATGATGTAAGGAATTACTATTTAAATGAAGGTTTCATGTTTATTCGTATAAGTTGTTGCTTTCTTTTATTATCTACTTAAATGTAATACCCTGTGAGTCTCCTACTATCTTGGAAGCACGCCTTGCATATGATATCAAAGCTCCTGCATGACTAAAGTTGTCATTCATTAGCTTTAATATTATATGCAGCGGACTGCCACGTTTAGGGTACCCTCTGGGGCGTGACAATTATTATGGAGGGGAAAACCATGATAGTGCTACCATTGTCATAAATATTAAAGAACAATGACCAGAATTGGGAAAGTCGAGCTAAGCGACTCTAAACTAAGCGGTTCTTGGGAGGCAACCCATGTCTAATTTAAAAGTAGTATTTTTGTTTTGTTTTTGCTAATTTTTTTTTTAGTATGTACAAATCAATCAAAAAGGAGAAATTGAGCTTTTAACTGACAAGGGAGATGCATTTTTTCAAGAAAAAGAGAATGAGGAACAATTTTGTCAAAATTGGATAAGCTCCAAGGAATTACAAGATAGGTACTCTAATTATATAGGGTACTGAATTTTAGAGCTTTTCTTTTCTTTTCTTATACAAAAAAACGGCCGGCACTTAAAAATTCAAAGCCACTGGCTTAAAGCCAACGTGTGCAATAAACCAGAACACCGACTTCTTAACATTTACGCCGCCAGTGTTGAAGGCGACATAAAACCAAAGTTTCAAGGGTTTTTAACCCCGATCAAAGCTGGCACTTGGGTTTCAAAGCCGCTAGCTTTGAAGCCGGCGTAGACTTGTATGCCGACAGTGTACATGAGAAAGCTACCGACGTATTCGATAAAAATGCTAGCGTTTGTTCTGCAGAATCATATTGTAGCAGGTATCTCTCTCTCTCTCTTCCTCATTTCTCTCAATTTACCCTCTCTCACTCACACATACGCACCCCCACTACCCTTTTCATTCACCTACTCAATTGGATTCATCTTGCACAAGTAAGTGCTCTCAACTACTACTTTTAATTTATTTTTTTACTTCCATTGTATTCATATCTGCTTTGAATCTGTCGATTAGCTCATTAGTTTGTCGATATTGGTAGATGGGACATCTTGTTCGGATCTAGATAGAATTGATAGATTGAATGTTTTTTTATGAAGTTTTGGAGTTGGATTTCAGATCAATGCATGATTAATTACATTTGCTGCTTATCTGATCCATGAATTATGAATACACTGTGAATTAGGGTTCTTGAATTGCATTGTAATGTTGAAAATTCGAAATTTGGGGCTTTTATGATTTGACTGAAATTGGATGCATGAAATGAATTTTTGTACTGTGCAGAAGCTCCAATTGATGTTATTTGCTCTAGTTTGAACATGGGAATTCGAATTTATGCAAATTTTGAAGATAAATTGGGTTTAGAAGTGTTTAAATGACTTTTGATGAAAAAATTTTCGAAAACACTTCTCCTGGTGAATTTTGAATTTCCAACATTCAAGTCTAAGCTGGTTGATCTAAGCTGCTAGCTTAGAACTCATTTTGCAAGTGTGAATTTTCAATCTAGTTCCATGCCAATTGCTTCATTGCTTGATATACCTAGGATCTCAGATCTGTTTAAACTCATGTGGTGAAATGAATTAGGTATAAATTTTGAGTGTATTCAACAAGAATTTCATTAGGATTATTGGAATTGTGCTAAGCTTTGTTCCTTAATAAATGACATGATTCACTAGGCTTAGGCTTTATTTTGCATACAATTCTGATTTCCTACTCTAATTAAGCTCAATATTATTGCAGAAATGGCTTCTAAGCAGAAAAAGTAGAAAACTACTAATGTTTCTACTTCTGGTTCACAAACCAGAAATCTGCTGTCCAGTAAGCAGTATGCAAAGGATAGGAAGAAGAGGCTATTAAAGATGGATTTCCCGAACACCCAATACTTAGATTGGAGTTTGCTGGATGAATATGGATTGACTGATAGGGTGAATATAATCCAAGATCCAGCTTAGATTAGATTGTTTGATTTCAGGGAGCTAGCATATAGAACTTGACTATTGAGTTCTTATCTACAATAAAAAGTTTACCTCACATAGCTGAATCTACATTTCAGTTTCAGGTATTGGGTGAGATTAAGGAGGTCAAGTTGAAGAAAATGGGCAAACTCCTGGGATTATACGATGATGAGGAGGAGGAGAATTTGAATTTGCCTAACAACTGGCCTGGGGGAGAAAATCAGATGACTTAGGAGGCTTATTGGTATCAGTTGATTCATCCTGAGTGAGCAAATGAGCCATTTGTTCCCTCAAAGTCATTAGCCACTGCATTTGCTGCTGTTGGGCACAAGCTGCTTCACTACATTCTTGCACATACGCTGAGCTGCAAGAAGACTAGTCACAGCAAAGTGACTACATTTGATATATTTTATCTCTATAGCATTATTAGAGGCTATAGAATTGATTTAGGGGTGGAGATAGCCAACTTTATCTATAGGTAGGCTGATGATACCAGGACAAGACTCCTGTTCTATGGTGGTTATATCACCAGATTATTGAAAGGCATGGGAATTTTTGAAGCTCCTTAGGGAGATTAGATATTTGAAAGCAAGAAGATCTCATCAGCACCTTTCAGAGGCTGGGGATTGCTTAGAAACCCCAGAGGAGTTCAGCCACCAGTTATAGAGGAGTTAGAATTCCAAGATATCTTTCCTAGTGATGTTCCTACTAATATCCCATCCTCCTCTGCTCATCCTCCTCCTATAGGTAATGCTTCAGCATATGACATGGATCAGCTTAGGCTGGATATCCAGGGTTTAAGGAGAGAAAACCAGGAGCTCAATGACAGACAAATCAAGGAGAACAAGAAAAATAAAAAGTTCAGGAAGATGATTTTTGAGGTAGTGAAGACTGCAATCTGCTGCTTTAATCTAGAAAAAGGGGCTGAATGAATTATGAGACTTCTACTGAGTCTAGGCATAGCTCAAAGCACACTGCTAGACTTAGTTCAGAGCACACTCACACAGCTAGCCCAAGAGATACTTAGAGACTTAGTCCTGAGCACACCATAAGCTAGTCTAGGGCCAGAGAGCTAGAGATCCTACTAGCTCTCATTTGTTCTTTATTGATCTTTATTTTTTATATTGGCCTGTATATATTATGAGCACCCAAGTCCCTGTAGGTAGACTCACTTTGATCTGTGCTTCTTAGTTAGTTTTTATTTTTTTTTTCTTTTTGTTTTTCTGTTGTAGAGATTATAGGGTTGAACAAACAATCTCTCTGCTCTGAATTTTGCTGACTCTTATTCGAAAGGAAAATAAAAGGTTTCTGTTTCTTTTCTTTTTTGTTCTATATCTCTGAAACAGTGAGGACACTGTTTAGTTGAAGTGTGGGGGAAGGGATAAACTAAATTGAATGGAGTTATGAATATGATCTGCTGTTTGAATTGTTTAGATTAATTGATGTTTGACAGGATTTATTTGAGTAAACACCCACCTTGTATTTTGGTTTGAAAGCAAATTATGGGGAAATTTTGCAAAATTTTTCAAAAATCTCTTGAGAATTAGAGGTAGTACAAAGTAATGATTGAAAGCATTTGATTAAACAAAGAAACAATGAAATTAACTTGTTAAAGTATCTTACTCACCTGCTGTTGTGATTAGTTTACTAAGTTGAAATTGAGTGGCAAAATCCTTATGGAACAAGTTTACTTTATTTTTAACTTGGAATTGGAAATTTAAGAGCTTGTCAAATCCTTTTGTGAAAAATAAACAGGTTTACTTCTAGGAAATTTTAGTTTGTATATACTCTTTGAATTATAACATTTAATGAAAGAGGTAGAATGTTTTTTTGTTAAAAACTGAGATTAAAACTTATTTTGTCTAGATTAACTCCTCAATTTTGATTATAGTACTCTAATTACAAGAAAATAGTGTGGTTAGAGCAGTAGGTACAAGAAAAACAAGTTAAAGAATTTATGCTTAAATTAGAAAAATTGTACTATCTATGAGAGATTTCAAGAATTTTGTTCTTAGTTATTTTGCTTGAGGACAAGCAAAAGTTCAAGTGTGGGGGAATTGATAAGATCATATTACATACAACTTTTTGATGCTTAAATAGCTAGAATGGGTACTTATTTTGGTTAAAATTCATGTTTCAGTATAATTTGGACAAAGGAACCAAAACAAGAAACTATGAAATGGAAATAGGAAAATTTCAGGGGGTTATGCGGTTTTCTGATGACTAAGCCGCCGGTGTACAGCCAGCCTTCATCATCAACAGAATAAAAATCCTTAAGGCTGCCTCTACACCGCCGGCCTTGAGGCAGTGTAGACTAAGAGAAGATAAACAAACTGGCTCAACTGCCAGTGTAGAAGAAGAAGAAGCCAGCTTCTGCAGATTTCATTCAACGCCGGCTTTCTAGGAATCAAAGCCGCGGCATTGAGACGACCTATAAGATCAACATGTTTACCCTTCTTAAAGCGTTGTATACACTGCGATCTTTCAAGCCTTGATTCAATTGAACATACGCCGCCTGAAAGTTGCCGCATAGAAGGTGAACAGTTCAGTATAGATTGAAGGTCGGCAGCTCAAAGCTCAAGAGTTGCCAATGCAGAAGGAGTTACAATGTACGCTGGACTCTAAGCCGCCGGCGTTGAGGTAGTATAGATCAAAATTCAGAAGGCACAAGTAGATACCACATGCTCGGTTACAAAATGAATGGTCAACTTTGATGGATTGTCTAAGCCAACATGTAAGCCGCCAACTTTGGGATGACTTCCTTATAGAATGGCCAACCTTCGTACTTTAAGAATATGCACCGGCTAGATTTATATCTAAGCCACCGGTATACAAGCGGCCTACACTTGTAACTGAAAATGGAAGCTGCCAGTGCACTACTTGCGCATGAAGAAAAGACTTTACTCTGTCTGTAAGCCACCGGCGTAGGAACTGTAACTGCCGCGTAGATGTTGAAACTGAAAAATTTTCATTAATGCTTTCTCACGAAATTTTTCCTATATAAAGGAGATTTCCCTCCTCTAGTTCCATAAGTCAAGAAAAACAGAAAAACACTTTAGTATACAAATAGCTTTAGCATTTATAGAGATTTATGAGGGATTTGAAGCTTACAAGAATTTGTAATGAAGATTGTGATATTTGAATTGGTAATACTGATCTTCTTGTTAAGCAATTCATTTATAAATTCCTTATTCATAATGACATCAATTACATATTCTTATCTTATTATTGAATTATTATTCATGAGTAGCTAAATTTTCCATGTGGGAAGTGATGAAATCTTAATCTTGCTAAAATGATTTTTGAATTTATATTATAGGAATTGTTAGAATTATGGAATATTTGTAATTGAATCTTATTATCTATTTTTTTTCTATATGAAATTGAATTGATAAAATTTGATAATTTGGAAGAAGAATTAGGTTCATAGGAATTCATGAATTAAGATTAAACAACAATTGCGAGCGGTGGAATTTAATCTAATTAGATATTGTTCCATGTAATTCATGCAATATTTTAATTTAACTTCTCTCAATAAGGAATTAGGGAGAAGATAATTTAGGATATTAGACAATTATAGAATTGGGAGGTTTATAATTGTAAATTAGATTCCATTGATAATTTATATATAGTGGAAGCTAATAGATTATTTTATGGTTTACTAAAACTTGATAGTTTTAGGTCTTGATAATTTCTTACAAATATCCACAATTCTAATTATTCATATAATGTAACTTCAGTATGATTAGCAAAGATTAGAATGGATTTTGCTCCTTCCCACATTTATCTTATATAACTTTCTCACAATCTCATTGCATTCATTGTTAAATATTAGATAGAATTATTTAAATAGTTTAAATTGATACATTTTGATTGCGTAAATATTAGTAAAAGCTAATATCAATCTAGTAATTAAATTGGTCTTCGTGGGAACGATACTCGACTCACTTTTATATATTGCTTGATTTGACCCAGTATACTTGCTGGTAGTATCCAAACTTACATTTTATATATACATTTTAATCGGATCATTTTGCAGTAACTTACCTGGATTTTTCTGCCTTGTTTCCTCCAAAAGTCCTATTCTTTCAATTAAGAACAACACTTAGCTATCAAAAAAAAGATATGATCATGAGTTCAAGAAAAAAAAAAAAAGAGAAAATAAAAAGAAAAGTTAAACATGGGTTGTCTGCCAAGAAGTGCACTTTTTTAATGTCGTTGGCTCGACTTATTAACAAAAATGTACTCTCATCCACTAGGATCCCAAACAAATGTGTCCCAGACGCAAGTTTTTACCAAAATTAGCATAAAGTTGCTTCTCGTCCTAGTTTTCCTTTTAAGCATAACAAGATTCAGCAAAAATTTCAAAAAAAATTCATAGGGAGAGGGGTATTGGAAAATTGGTTCTATCTCAAAATCAATGATATATCAATAGGCTCATCATCTCCCAAACATCCAATGATCTCAACAGATGGAGAGAAATTAATATCTTCAACTGCTATCTCTTGTTCCATCTCTCTAAACATCTCTTCTTTTGGGGTAAGTTGAGGAATGTCCTCCAAATATGTGTTCTCAATAATTGGAGTACTAGGGAAAGGATTAAGATACAACACCTTAGTCTCCTCATAATCATCTTTTTCCTTAATGGGCTCCAACTTATCTTCATGATTGTTTAGATCTACCCTATGATCTTCAATTTCATTTTTCTTCTCTACCAATTCATCCTTCAATTTTAATGACTCCTCAAGTTGTATATTTGGATCATTTTTTCCTAATGCATCGAAAGGACTTGTAATTATCTTCGCAGGTACTTCCTCATGTCTCCTAAGAGTTTTTAAATATTCAATCAACCTACATACCCACTCTTGAGATGGTCCTAAAAGAGTGGCCAATTCTTCTAAACTTATGAGTTTGTAAATTTCAGGAGCATAGGATTGCTATGAGTCTACTTCAAAAAGCGGTTGCATCATCCTAACAAACAAATCCACGTTATCATTTCTTAAATCAATGATCCGTTCCAAAATAGATTTGTTTTGAGGATCTTTTTCAATATGGCTGAAGGAGGAAGATGGTGTGTTTAATGTAGCTAGAGCATGGTCATAATGTGAATGTGGAGAAAAATGTGAGATAGGTCTCCCACTTTGACATTCAAAAGTCCAATGTCGTCCACCACACTCCTTGCAAATCATATCATTAAGAGTCATAAGGTCAGTATCTGGAAATTGTTAATAAGAATCAATAGAGGATAACGCATTTGTATAACATGAGTTAGAAGGATGACAATATAGATTTTGGCATTTATAAGACTCATGATCACCTCCACAATACAAACACAAAAATCCAATGAAATTCATAGTTCACAGCAATCATGAAAAATCAAGAACACATTCACTCAAAACGAATCACCCCAAAAAGCATAAAAAAAATGGTTACAATAGTAGATGCTAAAGCTTTTCCTAGCATTTGCTTACCAGCTCCCCGGCAACGACGCCAAAAACTTGATAATTGCCTTCAAGTGTAGTTTTAAATTTATAGAGGCCTATTCTTAATACACTATAAAGGAAATAGGCAGTGTACCTATCAATTGCGTAATAGAATTAATACGGGTGTCGTCCTCTAGGATCCAGATATCAAGTACTAGTATTACCGTTTCTCTACTATGTAACTGATAATTTTGATGATTTCCTATTACTAATATACTGCTAACAATATTTAATTTGCTAGGAGAAACAAATACATTAGCACTAATAACAAACAAGATTCAATTAAAACCAAACAATCTAGGTCTTGTCTTCATCAAATTTAACTTGTGAATCCTTGAAAATTACAGTTTTGATTTAGTTCTTAAGCTGTTGAGTTTCTCAAGCAAAATGATAATTCTTTCGAATCTATCAATTTTTCTAAACCTATGTTAATCAATTAGGATTTCTCCTCAATCAATAGCAACCTAAGCCTACATTAAGAACATGAACTCATAGGAATTTCAATAGTCATAGAAGATTCTTGTTGTTCTATGTCTAGAATTACAAATGAATCTTATCAATTACATAGATCAATTCATAAAAGCAATCTTTCAATTAGCTTAAATGAAAATCAAACATAAATTTGCATTGCAGATATACAAACTTAAGAATAGTTAAGGAGCATGCAATTGAACAAAAGAACATCAATCTTTTGTTAAGCTCAAATCCTCATCACAAGATAAAATTAGAGTTTAACAAAACCTAGATCTAAAAATTTACTCTTCCATAGTAATTAATGAGAATACATTAAATTCTAAAAACAAACTAGAATTCATGATATCACCCAAGAAAATGAAGCTCAAAATTGTAGATCTTTAACCCAAGATAGTCTTGACTTGTTGTTAAACTCTTGAAGAACTCGTGTATAATTTCTGTACTTGCACTCTTTCTTCTCCTTTTTTTAATCTGCCTCCATCTTCAATTTATAATGATTCTTACATAAATGGAATTGGATGCTCATTATGAAGGAAGTGGGAAGTTATGGGAGTTACGAGTCTCTTGGGTTTCCAAATCAACACCCTTTAATGTCCAATAGACGTTTACTTAATAAATAGCGGGTTACTATTTAATAAAAAAGCCATTTCTCAAAAAGTAATGGACTGTCAAATTGACAAGTTCGGGGACAGGTCGTGTTACTAAACATGTCTGGCAATTTTCTTCATTGTGGAAATTGACACGACTTGTAAGCCCTGGAAAATTTTAGTAAATAATCCTAGATGAACTTCGAAAATAAACACTAAAAATCACTCCGAATTAAAACCGAACTTCGATAAGTCCCAAATCCCGAACAAATCCAGAAAATTCCGAATCGTGAGAAAAATAAGAATCCTTAAAAATGAAATAGGAACTCAATATACTTCAATTCCAAAACCACTACGTACGACAAATTCTATATTTAACTCCAACTTATAAAATCGGGTAATATAGAGCAAAAAAAAAACCAATTATTAAAAAGTAAATAATGATTAACCTTCGGAAATAAAACTCAATCCAAAGAGTTCCGAAAACGTTGAGAGATATTAAATACTTATAAAAATCAAATAAAATAAATTTCCCAAATCAGATATGTTGTATAAACATAAAATATCAGTTTCCAAATTGGCAAAGGTATAAATCGGAAAGTTAACTGGGAAAACCTAGGTCTGCGAAACTCCCAAGAAACCCCGTAGCCTAGATCCGACAATCCCATATTCCTACACCAAGGAGTCGGAATAAGAGAAAAAGGTGTAGTTGGTTCGTATTAAGTCTAGGATGCTCTAAAAGATGAGATTAACAAATTTTCAGTCTATTGCCAACCCAGTCGGGTATAGACTTCGAAAAGCGTGCCCCAGGATTCGAAATATTAAAAATATGTTATTAATACCGTTAGACTCATATTTTTATAAGGATCTCTAAAATATCATTTTTATAAATTTTCGATAACTAGAATTACCTGATTTTGCGATTTTATTTGTATTTCATTACTACCGATAATTAGCTAGTTTTTTTGTACTATTTACTATTATTCATTAACAATTTTAATTATTCTTATAATGTATACCTCGGTTTTCCTAGTAATCGAATAAACTTTATAAACCGGAGAACGAAACCCTAAATTGATCTAGTTCAAGCTTAGTGAGAGGAGCTTAGAAACCCTAAATCTGGCTTTTCCTCGGTTTCATAACAAAAGAAGTTTTATAAAATAAATTAATATGAATTATCGTTCTAAAGTATATTTTAAACCTTACAAAGTTTTAAATTCGAAAAATTTTCTATTCCGGGCCTTCCCGCTCTATTACGAAAAAACAGCCCCAGGACCAGAAACTCAGAAAAATATTTCGAAATATTCACTAGAACCGAAATTTTATAAGAATTTCAAAAATATAAATTTTATAATTTTCTGGGCTATAAAAATTACAGTTATAGCATTTTTCCCATATTTTCTTTACTACCAGTAAAGTAGATGTCTTGTCTACTATTTACCACTATTCACAAGTACAACCTACACTACACACTACCCATACCCTATTCTTATATCCTTACGACTACTCAATACATTTTCTTTTCCAAGAAATTTTTGTTTCTTATTTTAATATTATATTTATTACATTTTATTACACAATTTCAATTTCAAATAAAATTAGTTCTCTCTCTCCCTCTTCCTCCTCATGTGGCCGGCGCAATTTCCTTCCCAATATGCCCCAAATTGAATTATTTTATCTCTTTTATTACTTCAAACAAACCCTAAATTCACTAATATAAATAATCTTTAACTTTCTCTCTCTTCATTTCATTTCCATTTATCTAAAAAATCACAAAACACTCTCTCCACTCTCGCCCCTATTGCTGTGAGCCTCCTTCCCTTTCACACACACACAACAAGCTCTTTTCTTCTTCATTTCTTCATCAAAGCCTTCCTTAGGTGATGATTTTTAAGTTTATTACTACTTAAACTTGTAATGGCAAGACTATACTGTGTGTTTTCACCTTAAATCCCCATGAGCAAATGCTAGGGATAAGAAAACACTAATACAAGAATATCAAGCCATCACAAGAAGTAGATCTTGAGTTTAATTAGTTTTTGTTGAAGTAATATTATGTTCATGCATATAAAAGTAGAGATCTTGCATGAAAATTTTATGTTCATGTCTTTAAACTCATTTTCATGCACTATAAGTTATAGATCTAGTGTTTAGACACTCATGTTTTTCTTGACATTCATGTTCATGTGAGTATTATGTGTTGTCATGCATCAATGATCATAAAAGCTTGGTCTTGCATATATGAATGTGTTAGGTGGTAGATCTTTATGAATAAAAGATAAGGAACTTGAAAAGAAAAGATTTTTGTTAAAAATGTGTAATGGAAAATTCGGGTAAGCTTCAAGGCTTATTTTAAAAACCCTTGAAACCACTTTGAAACTCATATTTTACATGAAAAATGAAAGGTATATATAATAGGTATCTCTAAGGAATGATTTTTACAAGTTCAAATAAGTTTAGGCATGAGTAATGTGTAAAACAAGTAGTGGAATTGAGATGGAAAATTTTGAGCTAGAGTCAAATTGTTAAATTCGTAAATTGAAGTGATGCCTACATAAACACTTAGTATTCAAGCTTAAATTTCATGTTTTATGTGTTAAATGAAGTCCTTAGGAAATAGATATAGTAAAGCTTTAAATTTTGATGCATTAAATAAGTTTTCTCAAAGGAAACATGCAAGAAATGACTTTTCCAAAATTCGGATTTTTGTGAAAAGCCTATTTAAAAATATACTTGCAAGGTGAAAAATGTAAATTTTTATGTGGAAATGAAGATCTTGGATAGTATAGATGATGAAGATTCATTTTTAATTAGATAACAAGTAAATTCTAAGAATAAAATCCCAAAACACTAAGGAGATGCAACAATTGGAAAAAGTGAATTTTAAGAAATGACTATTGTTGGAGTCTTGTAGGAATTAGGAGTTCTTAAAGTTTCATTATCGAAAACCATCAAGACCATGCATATATTGAACTCATTACATGTCATTCATACTAGGAATTCATTCATATTCCATCTATACATGAATCATCAACTAGGAACATTGTGATTAAGTGCAAAACAATTTTTCGGAAATGAAAAAGTTACAGTATAAATCTGATCCCTCTTTTCTGGACCTTAATGTTTTCAAAACTTGAAATTAATAATAGAAATAGATATATCTTTCGAAGTAGATAGAAATCAATATAAAATTTGCGAAATTCCAAGTTAAAATGACCAAGTTGTGGCCGTTTTAAGTTGGAACTTCCGTAAATAGCAAGAATTACGATTTTGTCTAGCATAGATGCAAAGCTTGAATTAGTTAAGTGATGAAATTCTCATTAGGTTATTCTTATTTGGTAGGTGATCTCGAGAACGACGATACCCTACCACCCGACTATTATTACTAAGAGACCGGTGTACCATGGCCGAGTGAGTATCACTTCCGATTTCAATTATTGCTTGATTGTAGTAATAGTTGCACTAGTTGCTAAGAAAAGATAAAAAGAATGTTTATGCATGATGGGGTTACTTAGGAATTATGGTTGTCTGCTGTTGATAGGTGAAGTTGAACTTAAAGAATATCGAAGCCGGGTGATAAGTTATTATTTGTATAGAGAGGAGCTAGAATTGATTGTCTGCGAATATTGCTTGGCCACCTAAAAGAATTGGATTAATCGATTATTAGACATTCAATATAAATTTGAAGTCATTCATATCACGATGGGGATGGAGCATTAGCATTTGTTGGTTTTTTGTGATCCATAAAACGAATATGTTGGTTAATCGTGATCCATAAAACGAATATGTTGGTTAATCGTGATCCATAAAACGAATTTGTTGGTTAATTGTGATCCATAAAACGAATTTGTTGGTAAATCGTGATCTATAAAACGAAATATTGTTCAGTTGACCGTGAGCTTAAATGGCGTCGTACCGTAGGATTCGTTAATCTGCTAACCCGGGATGAAGGGTGCAAGTCCATCCACATATGATTTCCGGCTGGTCATATGTTTGCTAAATTCACTTGATTGATGCATTTCACTTGATTGAATAATCACTTGCTTGAATGATTTGTCTTAATTGCGATATGGAAGTGTTCACTCACTAAGTTAGTGTAGCTTATACCTCAATAGTTTCCTATTGCAGTATGACGAATTATGGCTATCTCCGAGGAGCCGAAAACCTCAAGTACAGTTTTTAGATATTGAGGAACATTTTGATGAGGCTAGGATCTAGAAGTAGTCGCGGACTTCCAATCATGCTTGCTAAATTAGTGTTTGAAGGATATTACAAGGGATTTTGTGAGTCTAAGAACTCTTAACATTGTTAACGAGGGTATGCCCCTAGTTCATGCAATAGAATAGTTTTATATGGGACGGTTATGATTTACATTCTTATTGCTATGTATATCTCCTTAAACTACTACGAAGCAAAGCATGGTCTCTGTATGTTGAGAGTGAGACTTACACCCGATGTTCAAACTCATGGGAAGACTGAGGTTGCCTTACTTGAGTTTAAATATTGAGTGTGGCGGACTGTCACGTGTAGGGTACTCTTTGGGGCGTGACACGACTGGGACATAGCTTATCCCAAAGTCGTGTCCATTACTGTGGACTTTTTTCTTCATTGACACGACTGGGAACATGGCTTGTCCTAGAAATGTCCCTTTCAAAGTTAATTTTCCAGATTGACACGGTTTGTGATAGGTCATGTCGCTGTTATTTCTTTCAAAACTTAAGAATTAGGCCTTGATTGTGCTTTTCCTTGACATGGTTGAAAAACATGGCATGTCTTTGTTGTGTTAACCACTTTTTGGTCTAATCTTTGCATTTTTAACCCGTTTTGCTTTCTTTTTATAAAATAACTCCTTGAAAGGCATGAAAGCATAAATTAATATTTTAAAGTGCTAAATTCATAACATTTATCAATAAAATGATCAATAAAAGTCCATTTTAGCATTCATAAAATAGGAAGAATTTTGGTTTATCAACTTTAATAAACACTAAGAGCTAAACAATTTTTCTCCTAAGTGAAGTTTAAAATTAGCTCACTAGTTAAAAAAATTCACTTAGAAATAAATCGGTATACAACTTAAGGAACTAAGTTTTAAGAAATAAATTGATTTTCTTTTAGGAAATTAAGAAAAAATAAATAATAGCTATAATAATTAAACACTCACTTGTAACAAACTAAAGATTTTCCAACAACCCCCTAAAGGTCCATGTGTTGAAAAATTATGAATTTAGGAAAGAGTTATTAAAACTTAAGACATTTTAAAGATGATAAAATTTAGGATGATTTTTCTTCACAACCACATAAAAATTTACGTTTTGGAAAATAATTGGCTAAAAGAAGTTCAATATGACGATGAAATATTCAAAAGCTTAAAATAACTATAAAACCATGACTTTTCTTTCATTAAGTTTCATACTTACAAAATCTAAGAATTTAGAAGTTTGTTTATGAATCAACTTAAGAAAATTTCTATAAGGAAATATATTTAAAGTTTCATGACACAAATGAGTAAAATCATGCCTTGTAAAATAAATTATTAAATAAAATTCTTTATAAATATGAGACCTTTGAAACACTATTTTCTTTTTGATTGAGCCACATGTTTACAAACTCGTAAATTTAATCACAAGTTAAATAATAACTTTTCATTAAACATTGTCTTTCACAAAGATTTTTTACAAATTTTATTTTTGAGACAACATCACTAGAATCATGCATATAATATGAATCTATGTATATATTAAAATTTTAAATATTTATGTATTTACTATGGAATTTTTGGATGAAATAGAATTTAGAAAAATTACGAATTCAGGCTAGAATTTTTTGTTTGAACTGTACCAACTCATTTTCGAACCAAACAACTTCAAATTTTCAAAATAACCATAGAAATAGATAGATCATTTCAAGTAGGTACAAAATGACATCTTATATACGAAATTCTGAATCAAAATGAGCAAGTTATGGCCGTATTAAGTTAAAATTTCATATAACCCAATTTTTTACGTAAATCATGAGATAAAATTAGGAAGTTAAGTAGAACTTCTATGTAATACTCATTTCAGGTATTTCTTTTTTCCAGGTGATGAGGAATACGAGACTCCCCTTTCTGATGATTATTACGACTAAGAAGATTGCGATATGGATAAGTGAGTTTTTCCTTCTAAATAAGTTACCTTGCTTGTGTTTGTAAAGTAGTTGCACTAGCATGATAAGAAAGATGAAAACAAATATGTATTGGGGATTAACAAGGGTTAAGCATGTGTTTCTTTTGCTTGTATGATTAAGTGAATGCTAAGCATATCACATCACTAGAAGGTTTGTTTAACTCTATTTATTTCTTTGTATGCTTGATTGCTATGTGTATTTAAATTGATTGATCGCCCTCAATGAATCATAATACGGAATGGCGTTAACGAGAAAACGATCATGCATAGCATCCGTTGAGTCACATTATCGAAAGGCTACTACTCCTATATGTAGAGTTGGATGGGCTACGAATATGTTGGGATATGAGCCATGCTCCTTCCTAGAGAATCCACATTGCTCAAGGAATGTGACTCTATGTTTGAAGCCATGCCAACCGAATGCTTTGGGCGAGTGCTTAGGGACTAAAAGTAGAAGATCAAGAGGATCTTCATCAGCAATTCCCTAGCCCTTGATATGGAGGGTGTAAATCCATTCTATGTATAGATTCTGGATAACTATACATATGTGTGTTCTCCATGTGATTATTGCATAAGAATGGTATATGCTTGACTAACCAACTTGTTTGTCTATGGTTGTCGGTGTAAATGATGAGGAAACATCTCACTAAGCTTATTGTAAGCTTAAACCCCATAGTTTTAGTTGAAATAAGGATGCTTGAGACTTCGTTCAAGGATGGTATATTAAGGAAATCATTGGCGGATCTTTGAGCCCTTGTGGAAGGAGTAGAAATATAGGATGGATTTACTTTCTTGTAATTTGTTTATGAGAAGAATATGATATGTTGATATTTTGGAGATTTCTAGGATATGTATTTCTGTAGACTTGAAGAAATTAGCAGGGATATGCCCTTAAAAATTGTGACTGACTTTATTTATGTTTCATGTTAAGTATTTCTAATGCCTTGTTACTTAATTGTTATCAAAGTAAATTGCACTACTCTGATATGTTTCCTTAAATGTGTGTATGCCTTGTACATGATATGGAAGTCTTTACATGACTAAGGAAGTCATCTTAGGTTTTAATATTATATACGGTGGACTACCATGTTTAGGGTACCCCTCGGAGCGTGACAGTGCTAGTGTAATCAATTTCAACAAAAGTTTATTAGAAGACATATTTCCAATGGGGTTAGATTATGAAATTTTATAAGGGTCATTTACTCTATTAAATTAGGGATGAATTATGCTTAATTTTTCCTTGAATAAGCTTAAAGTGGAGGAATAAGGTATTTAATACTTAAATATGTTCATTTCCCACTTAGGTGAAGAAAGAACATTTGGAGTAAAAAAAGCTTGTCACCATCCTCATCATGGCACGGCCTAAGATTACTCCACCGGTCTCCCTTTGATGTGAATGTACGCCTTGTACCGATATAGAAGCTTTCGAAACATACAAAACAACACTTCATATATTTCGCTAAAATATAAAGTCTTACAACTTCTAAGGGGCATTCCCCTGATAATTTCCATAACAACATGGTCTTACTAAGATAAATAACTAAAGTTAGAAGATTTTAGAAGAAATCTACTCTAAGAATTCAAAACTGAGTTCCTCCAAAAGCTTCCCAAAATAAAGATTTTACCCGGGCGATCAAGATGTCTCAGGTGCAAAGTGATAATCTTGCAATATCAAAAGTTTATAGGGGTATAAGCATAACTAGCTTAGTGAGATATTCCTTATGCAAAAGTACTCATAACATGCAATCAACCAAGTTTATTAATCAAGCATATGAAATGCAACAACCATATGATCAAACATTACATACGACTATCTAGTTTCGTATATATGATGGATTTACCCCTCCATCGGTGGTTAGGGAATGATTTGAACTGGGCCCTAAACGACCTCCTTAAAAGTTGTGCGCATCTTGAGGTTCCAACGAACCATACTACTAGTCCCCAAGCTTTCTTTACCCAAAGCGATCGATCCGGCTCGACTATAACTTGAGGCCGTATTTCCCGAATGTCTTAATTCCTCAAGATGTAGCTCGGCAGCTTACCTTTCCAGTCCCACGCTGAGGAGTAGTAGCAAAATTTCAAAATGATATTCTAAGTGATATGCATGGGCAATTATTATATGGGGATTCCAATATGACATTAAATTATTTAAAGCGATTAAGCAATAATTGCACACATAGCAATACATACATAGAAGCAATAATATCAATCACATATCGGGTTCCGATATTCTTATCGTTCATTGATCGGACATAACAATTCACATATATATTCCCATAATATCTCACATGCATACCAATTTTATCTTTTCCTAACATCTAGTGCTCTATTCTACAAGCACATGCGCAAATACATAAATGTAAAGGAAACTCACTCGTCCATAGCGATCTTCTATAAGTCGAAGTAATCTTAGGGGAAGAGAAGATCTTGGTCCTTAGCACCAAAACAAAAGAAATACTCGAAGTGAGTATTTCATCCAAGATCTACTCAATTTCTCTAATTCTATCTTATTGAATTTGTCAAAAATCGTATGAATGGAAATCCCAACTTAAAATAGCCATAACTTGCTCATTTTAACTCGGAATTTTGCATTTTATATACCAATTCCTACCTGCTCGAAAAGATCTATCTATTTCTAAGGTTATTTTTATCAACAGAAGTCATTTGGTTCTAGGAATAGTGACGTACAGAATTGATACGAAATTTTCAGATTTCAAAACTCAAGTTTTCAAACTTTTATCCATCTAAAAATCTTTGTACCAAAAATATAGATATTTTTTTGGTTGAAAAATCTCTTGAATATATATATATAGACTCAAATTATATACATGAATTTAGTGGTGTTGTCTCAACAATGATTTTTTTAAAACAATGTGCCCTAAAGTGAGATTATGCTAAGACTTGAAATGAAATTAGTTTTGTTTGAAAATTTTTCTAAATTATCATAAGTGATTATTTCCTTCTTTCAATTTCATTTCTTAGTTATTGAGAATAATTAAATTTCAACAAGTAATTTTAATCTTTTAAGATTCCTACAACTTTATTTCTGGTGGTTAGAAAATGTAGTTTTCTAAATATTCCTTGGTAGTGACTAAAGTTTCTTAAAGTAGTCATGTTTATGTGTTCTAAAGTTTTCCCAAAGTTAGATCCACTTTAAGTAAATAATATCAATGATCTTCTAAGTTATTTACTATTTTTATTTCCTAAGTAAGGCTTATCTTTAGAAAAGATTATTCTTTGATAATTTTGTAAAACTTGTCTAGACTTTAGTATTTTAGAGTGCTGGTTGAAAGCTTCGATAAATGAGTTTAAGAAAACCTTTATTGAACAATGATTTAGCCATATTAATTTTCAAAGAAATCTTCCTATTTCCTTGGTTTTAAAAAGAGAGTATGTGATATTTTACTCTATGTATACTTGGATGAAATCACATGTACTATTATTGTTAGAAACTTGTGATGAGCGTTTCTAACTTTGGAAAAGATTTGTTAAGATAAAACTTTGTGTTTTTATGGGAAAATCATTTCTTACATGACAAAGATTTCTTTTTAAGGAGGTTTATTATTTTTCTTTACTTAAGAAAACTCTTTTTCATAGTTGTTGAGACAATATCAACATGTTCATGCATGAATGAGAATATATAACTATGAGAAATATAATAAAAACAACATAATAAGATAAATGTAATAAGAGCATAATAGTAAAGTCAAGTATTGGGAACCTTAACTCCATCAATGTATCCTGAGACTACGAATAGACTAGTCCCAAAAAGAAAAGAAAAGAAAGAAAATTATTTTGACTTGATGAGGACAAGTCTAAGACTATAAAGACTAGTCTTAATAATAGCATGAAATAAATAAATATATTGCAAAGCATAAAAATAAATAAATAACAAGTAAGCTTATATGCTCTAAAGAACATATATAGGTACATAAATATATTTAGTTAGATATAAATAAGAAGTTAGCATAATAACATTAATAATATGAGCAAAACATAATAACAACAATAGAAATATAGAAATTGGTATTCATGAACAAGAACAATACATGAACATAATGTAGCTTCCATAACAATAAGTTTAGGAAACTCATACCATGGTCATGTAAAGTTAGATGATATAGTAGAAGTAATATAAATAAAGTTTATTACCTAAAAGATGTTTGATGGTGGAGAAAAGTGGTGTTGTTTGAGAATTTTGGGGGTATGTAGAAAGGAATTTGAGAGAGTATTTGGAGAGAGTTTTGAGAGGAGAATTTTGGAGAGTTTTGGTTGTAAATTTGTGGGTAGATGAAGTGTGAAAGAAATGAAAGAAGAGGGGGGTATTTATAGGAAAAGTTGGAGAGAAATTATAGTTAATTAAATAAATGAAAAAGAAAAGAAAAATGATGGCATGAAAGAAAGTGTAACTAAAAATTAATTTTAAAAGAAAAGTATAAGAGAAGCTTGGTAATATGTGGTGTAGAATTTTTATGGAAAAAGAAAATTATAAAAAATAGGTATATAGGTTGTAAGGATAGGTAGTAGAAAAATTAGAAATAGATGAATAGTAATGAATAGTAGAAAAGTACTATGAATAGTAGACTAGACAACTAAAATACCAGTAGTAAAGAAAATACGCGTAAATAAGCTATATCTGATATTTTTAGTTACCAAAAAATTCTAAAACAGATATTTTTGAAATCCTTATATCTTTATGAGTTTAATGGTATTGTCGGAATATTTTCACTCTCCGGTGCACCCGGGCACTATTTTCGAAAACTGATCCCGTTCAGATCCGAAAGACACTAGAAAATTGTGAATATGATATTTTTAAGCTTTACTATATTATTACGAACCATTTTCCACAATTATCTTAATTTCATTGTCTAGGGTTTAAGAACATGGGATTATCAAATCTAGATTCATCAGACTAATCATAGAAATAGGTTAAGTTTAGGGTTCCGATTTGACTTCCGGTTCTTTAGGGTTTACTATATTACCGAAAAATCTAGGGGCTTACAACCTACCCTCCTTAAAGAAAGTTTTGTCCCCAAAACTTGACTATCATACTTGATTCTTCAAATAGATTCGGATATTTGCGTCGAATCTCATCCTTAGCCTCCCAAGTTGCCTCCTCATGGGTGTGATTCCTCCAAAGGACTTTGACATATCTGATTTCCTTATTCCATAGCTTTTAAACTTTCTGATCTAGAATTTGCACTAGGTGTTCCTCGTAAGTGAGGTTCTCCTTTAGCAATACTGGCTCCAACTCTACTACTTGATTTGGATTCGCTACATGTTTACGCAAGACTGATACATGAAACACTTTGTGTACTCTTGATAGATTTGGTGGCAAGGCTAGGTGATAAGCTAAATCTCCCACTCAATCAAGCACTTCAAAAGGTCCAATGTACCGTGGGCTGAACTTTCCTTGTGAGCGTACTCTATATATCCTCTTGGTTGGATTTATCTTTAAGTATACATGGTCTCCCATTTGAAATTCGAGAACACGCCTTTTCTGATCTGCCCAGCTTTTCTATCTATCTTGGGCTTCTTTCATTTGTTGTTTGATTATCCTTACTTTGTCTGTTGCACCTTGTACTAAGTCTAGTCCAATAGTGAGTTTTCCACATCATCCCAAAATAGAGGCGACCGACAGCATCGTCTGTACAAAGCTTCATATGACAGCATTTGCATGGTAAAGTGGTAGCTGTTGTTGTAGGCAAACTCTGTGAGTGGAAAATGAGCATCCCAACTCCCTTTGAATTCCATAACACGAGCACGTAACCTATCATCTAGGGTTTGGATTGTCTATTCTAATTATCCATCGGTTTGGGGGTGATAAGCTGTGCTAAAATGCAACTTTGTCCCCATACATCTTTGTAAACTTGTCCAAAACTTAGATACAAATCTAGGGTCTCGATCTGATACAATCCCGGTGGATACTCCATGCAAACGTACTATTTCCTTTATGTATAGCTTAGCTATCTTGTCCATTGAGTACGTCATATTGATTGGTATGAAATAAGCCGATTTGGTCAAGCGATCTACCACGACCCATATGGCATCATATCATGCCGATGTTCTTGGTAATCTGCATACAAAATCCATCAAGATTTGATCCCACTTCCACTCAGGTATCGGCAAAGGCTTTAGGAATCCCCTCGGCTTTTGATGTTCCACCTTTACTTGTTGACAAGTCAAGCACTTCATCATATAATCAGCCACATCCCGTTTCATTCCATTCCACCAAAAGTGGCTCTTAAGATCTTGATACATCTTAGTCCCTCCTGGGTGTCTTGTGTATCCAGAGTTATGAGCTTCACTTATGATTTCCCTTTTCATTTTCTTATCATCCGGCACACATAGCCTTCCTTTCATCCTCACTGCATCCTCTTCGTCTATGGTGAAATCAGTATACTTCTCCCTTGCACTTCTCTTTTGATCCTTTGTATGACTTCATCATACCGTTGAGCTTCTTTAATCCGTTCCACAAGAGTCGGTTCCATCACTAAGTTAGATATTTACACCTCCACATGTTGTCCAATGAACTCGATACTCAGCCTTTCGAATTCTCTTACTAACTCCTTTTGGTCGGTCAATAAAGTGGCAACTTCCTCGTGATTCTTTCGGCTTAAGACATCAGCGACGGCATTAACTTTTCATGGACAATAATTGATCCCAATGTCATAGTCTTTTATGAGCTCCAACCATCTCCGTTGTCGCATATTCAACTCCTTCTGAGTGAATAGGTACTTGAGGCTCTTGTGATCCGTATATTTCGCATCTCTGTCCATACGAGTGATGCCTCCATATCTTGAGTGTGAAAACAACAGCAGCTAGCTCCAAGTCATGTGTCGGATAATTTTGCTCATGCGGTCTTAACTGTCACGAAGCATAAGCAATCACTTTTCCTTCTTGCATTAGCACACATCCAAAACCATTTCTTGATGCGTCGCTATGCACCGTGTATGGCTTCTCAGGGTTTGGTAAAATGAGTATCGGTGCAAATACAAGCTTTTGCTTGAGCTCTTGGAAACCCTTTTCTCTTTTATCGGTCCAGATGAACTTCTCATTCTTTTGAATAAGTTGTGTTGATGGCTTGGCTATAGTCGAGAAATTCTTTACGAACTTTCAATAATAGCCAGCTAGACCAAGAAAGCTTCTTACTTCCATTACCATCTTCAGTTGCTTCCACTCCATCACTGCTTTAATTTTTTCAGGATCAACCAATATGCTTTCTCTTGAAACAACAAGTCCTAAAAAGGATATCTTATCCAACCAAAAGTCACACTTTGACAACTTAACATACAACTTATGTTCTCTTAACATCCAAAGCACCATACGAAGGTGTTCCTCATGTTCCTCTCATTTAGTCGAGTAGACCAAAATGTCGTCGATGAAAACTATAACGCACTTATCTAACAAGGGCTTATAGATTCGATTCATTAGGTCCATGAAAGCGGCAAGTGCATTTGTCAAACCAAAAGACATTGTCACACTCCGAAGGGTACCCTAAACGTGACAGTCCGCCTTACACAATATTAAAGCTTAGGAAAGACCGTCTCGATTACGTGAAGGCTTCCATACTATATATAAGGTTTCTAACACATGGAGAAGACACATCGGAGTGATACATTTTATATTGATACAACTTGAATAACAATGTAAAGGAAATACAATTCACTATACTTCAATTACAATTCATCAAAAGACTTCACTGGATAAAACTATTATAAAGCAATTCACAAGACCTAGCTAATATCTTCAAGTATTCTTACTCCTTGCCGGAATCCCGAAGTCATACTCGGCTCCAACTATCCAGTCCCTAGGTAACATTCTCCCATCAACCTATTTATTTGAAAAACTATTGGGGTATAAGCTACACTAGCTTAGTGAGGGCCCCTTAATTTCGAACCATAACAAGAAAGTTATAAATCATTCATATGCTATGCATGAACAAATGCATGTGCAGGCAATTATGTATGGGTATCCGAAACCGGTACATAGAACGGATTTACACCTTCCGTATCTAGGTTAGAGATGGTATTGAAAGTCTACACGACCTGTTGCTAGTCCCCAAGCCCCTTAGGCACATAGCACTCGACTTGGCTAGGCTCATACATAAGATGCATCCCTGGTGCCCTTTAGTTCCCTATGAATGAACTTTGATACCGGGCCTCATTCTCCAAACCTGACCTCAGACCATATCGACCGACCTACATAGGAGTAGTACGCTACCAAATGCAACATAACCGATGCGATGCATGGCCAATTTATTTTTGCTTAGGTCAAATTATTCATATATTCTTTAGAGTGACCAACCAATATCATATACATAAACAAAACAATATGAACAGTGCATTTATCCAATCGAATCATGGTTTCGATATGCTTTAGTATTCTTTAGCATATATACATTAAAGTCTCATCATCTATCCCATCCCCATTCATTTCGATTTTTATCTTGTTCCTATAATTATAATGCAACTAGCTACAAGCACAAACAAGATAACAAAATAAGAGGAAAACTCACATATCCATTGGACTCCGGTCTTTTAATCGTAATAGTTGGATAGTAACGAATCCCCGAAAGCAAAGACACCTAAGGAAAGAAATACAAAAATTAGTATTTCAACTCAAAACTAATCCACTCTATCTCATATTAAATTCGTAATTCTCGTCCTACACGGGAATTGCAACTTAAAACGGCCATCACTTGGTCATTTTAACTCGAAATTTAGTAAATTATATACTGATTTCTATCTACTTCGAAAGATCTATCTAATTGTAATATCATACTTAAGTTTTGAAAACTTTTAAGCTTTGAAAAGATCTTATCAGTTCAAATCAGTAGCGAAGACAATTTTAGAAAATTGATTTTGTGAAAGTTCATGAAGTTTCTACTATCCAAAGCAAGTATTCATGCAATATGAACAAGTTACTATCATAAATGATATGTCATGAGATATATATGTACATGTTCTTGATGATATTGAATAAATGAAATTTTTAGAAAACTTTTTCCTTGTAAGACCTTATGAAAAATCAACTTAGAAAAGCTAGTCTTGTATTTTTTACAATCCCCACTTGTTTTTAGAAAAATTCCTTGATAAAACTTATTTATTCTTGTTAAAATTAAGCCTTCATTATGTATATTCCTTAAGACCTTTATTTTTAAATAAGAATTCCCATTTTACACTTTCTAAACATGTTTTTAAATATGGTTCATCTCAAAATCTGAATTTTGTAAAAATTGTATTGGTGGTGATTCCTTTAAGTAAACTCATTTGATACTTAAAAACTTAAGGCTTAATCATACCCTAGCAACTAAGGACTTCATTTCTTTAATAAAACTTCTATTTTGTGTTTGGAAAGTAAGTGTTTTCATGCCATTACTCCATTATTACGAATTTCTTAAAAATGACAAAGAACTCAAATTTTCCTACTTTATTTCTACTCCTTGTACTACATGTTTTTATTACCAAATTCCATCTCAAATTATAAAAATCTTTACTTAATGATATCTATGACCTACACTCTTCATTTTTCATATAAAACTCAAGTTTTAGAGTTGGTAAAAGGGTTTTTAAGGTACGGTCTTGAAACCATCCAAATTTTACAAGATTAGGATAAAACTCAAATTTTATACTTTGTAATCTCTTTCTATTTTGAGAATCTCTATTAGTAGTGTTGAGCCTGGATTTTTCATTTCCGATTTAATTTTTTTAATCCGATTCATATTAACCCTTACCCATTTAATACAAATCCTCGACTAAGAATTAAAAAAAAATTATTTTTGAAAATATTTTGGAGTCGCCACCCAATAGAAATCTGGAAAAAAAATAAGTTAGGATAAATGGGTGGTTAATCCTAACTTAGCTAGTAATCTACAAAAAAAAATGATTTTTAAAATCACATTTTATAAACTAGAGATTTTTGGATACGAGAGCTATCCTATTAAAACCATACTGTTACCACTTGAAATTCTTAAATTAAAATTTATCCTTTTAATGCTCATAAAAAAAATTCCAATGTGAAGACTATGATTTTTATAATTTACAAATTCAAACAATATTTACAGATCTAAATATTTACAATATTGGCAAATGTAAATATTTACAACTATGAATAATATTTACAAGTTGTTATTAAAAAAAAATATTTACATGCAAATAGTATTGAGATTTATAATTTTTGTTAAACTAGTAAATCTAAATATATACAATAATGAATCAAAAATATTAGACAAAACCAAAAAGAAAAAAAAAAAACACTTTTTACATTGCCCTGGAGGTGCCTACGTACCCACTTGATTTTATTTTTTTTAGAATTCTTTTCACTTTAAGTTCTTTAATTTTTGAATTTTTGTAAAGAGAAAAAAAAAAGATTTTTCAAAGTGTTCCTGTAAACTAACAAATTTATTATTATTATTTTTAAAGAAAATGATTTTCCTAGGTGACAAATCAATTTTCATGCATATATCTGTTTTTTCTTTTTATGATATTTTCCTATTTCTTTATCTTTTTTTAATCACTTTTCATTTTTTTATAATAATAATAATAATAATATAATATTACTTACCTTGTCGGGTCGGATCTTGGAGTCGAATCGAAGTTGGGTCGGTCCTTCATCGGCCGTAGCTGTGATCAGAGAAGACATTGGAGCTGTGCTCGGAGGCAATTGGAGAGTCCGAAAAACACCAATTCGGGGGTTTCAAAGCACAAAACTTGCGAATTTGAACCAAGTGAGGCCTACTAACACTCCTGTGATGGTGGATCGAGCTGGGAGTGGCTAAATGCGGTGGTTAAAAGCTTTGAAGATGGTAACCGTTGGTGGATCTTGGTCGTAGATGAAGATCAAGCTTCTATAACTATCTATAACTTCCTACGAGTAGATCAAGAACTCCTAAATCTTCCTATAACCTTGGATTTTCTCAAAAAACACCATAACCTCATGAATTCGAAACCTCGAATTTAAACTTAAGAACTTCGATTTTCGATTCAAAAGAAATTGAGAGTTTCTGAAGCTGTGGATTCTTTTTTTTTTTTTTATTTAGAAGGATGAATTCGAGTCCTATTTATAATGATTAAGACTCGAATTAGCATTGAATTGGATCAAAACTCCAAAATCGAAAGCGTGTGGAAAAAAGAAAAATAAATAAATTTGGGTATTTGTGCCTTAATTGAACAAATTGTAAATGAATTTGGCTTTGAATTAGATTGAAAACAACGAATTAAGTCTAATTCATTATTTTAGAAGTGTAATTCCGACCTTGAAGTGTAAATTTTTAAAAAACGAATTTTGGAAATTATGCCAAAAAAAGCGTATTGGATGATTTTCAAACTCAATTTCAAATACCCAAATTGCATTTTGAAATCCTAAAATGATATGAATCCAAAGTACTCCAAGTCTACTTCCATATCCCAAAAAAAAATTTCATGAAAATTGAAGCCAATTTTCCCAAAAATTGATCCAAAAACGGCCATTTGAGAGGGAAAAAAGGGTCGCGTCTCCTGGGGCAGACGACGCGCGTGTGGCACACACCCTCCATACACGTGCCACGAGCGTGTGCGTGCACTGCACGCGCCAGGCGCAAAAAATATTGTGCCCTCCATGCGATTCGAACTCGAGTTGCTTCTGTTTCCTTTTGCATTCAAAATATATTTAAGGCTTCTCTAAAATATGGATTTAATTGATAAAATCATTTAATTGTATCCAAACAAATTTATAATTAAAACTAGTATTATAGTAAGCCCAAAAATTTTAAGTTTTATTTATTTTTCTTATCTTTTTTTCTTTTTCCTTATAAAAATAATAATTTTTTCTCTCTCTTTTTCTTATATTTCTTTTTCTCTCTCTTTTTTTTTTTTTTTTATTCTCTCTCTTTTTTTTTTTTTGTATTTTTTGTTTATCTATTTAAATTTGAGGACTTACATAATATTAATTTTTATTATAAATCGAAGCCTTAAATGGGCAAAAATTGGGTGTCTACAGCTGCCCCTCTTTGTGGTGATGTTTGTTAAATCTTCATCACAAAGACAAAAAGAGGTCTAATTTTTGCTATTTTTTGAAGAAAAAACATAGTCAACCTGTTGACAAAGTGACGGCTTTGTGATCCCGTCTCTTGAGATGGTTTGAACTCTGACTCTTTATTTAGACTTGATAGGGTACTAGGCCTTAGGCTTGAATTGGCACTCTTGAGCTGGCTTAGGTTTTGTTTCAAACGTACTCCTTGAACTGGCATTTGTCTTGACAAAGTGCTCCTTGAGCTGGCATTTGTCTCGGACAGGCGCTCATTGAGCTGGCATTTGTCTTGGAAAGGCGCTCCTTGAGCTGGCATTTGTCTCAGACATGAGCTCCTTGAGCTAACATTGGTCTCAGACAGGCATTTCTTGAGCTGGCATTTGTCTTGGCAAGGTGCTTCTTGAGCTGGCATTTACTTGGACAAGCGCTCATTGAGCTGACATTTGTCTTAGATAAACGCTGCTTGAGCTGGCATTTGTCTTGAAAAGGCGCTCTTTGAGCTGGCATTTGTCTTGGACAAGCGCTTCTTGAGCTAGCATTTGTCTCAGACAGGCGCTCCTTGAGCTAGCATTTGTCTTGGAAAGGCACTCATTGAGCTAGCATTCTTATGCTCTTTGAGTTGGCTTAAGGCTTGCATACAAAACTAGGTTTTATGCATTTGTTGAAAAGAAATTCTTACCTGGTTTTTGTAGAAGTTCCGAAATTGTTAGATCCAAGCGAAATCCAACTATCACTAGGCTTTGTACATTTGACTAAGCAACTTGGCATTATCAGAACAAACTTGTTTAAGAAGAATATACTCAAGGTGGCTGAACTTCCATTTTGTTGGACATCCTTCAATGTTTTCTACAAATTTTTGCTTTCTTGATTTGCTCATTAGTTTCCCTACAACATTTAATTACCTTGGAAAGAAAAGGTCAAATTACCAAGTATTAAAATGTTTTATAGTCATCGATAGAGGTGATTGATCAATGACCGATCTAATGCTGATGACTGCCAGGAATATCATTTTTGTTGATAGATAATGAAAATCAGATCTCATGTAAGCAAAGGAAGTAACAAATTTTCTGAACTTGATAGAAATCTCATTGATTCATCAAACATAGTACAACTTGACTGCATCAGAGTTTACAGGATCCTTTAAATTTGGACCGTCCATATGTGACAAGATCAATGCTCCTCCGCATAAGGCTCTCTTTACTACATATGGCCCTTCATAGTTAGGGGTGAATTTCCCTCTCGGATCTTGTACATTTGGCAAGACTTTCCTTAGAACTAGATCTCCTTCCTTAAAGCTTCTCGGTCGAACTCTTTTATTGAAAGCTCATGCCATCCTTTGTTGGTATAACTGACCATGATGCAAGGCCGTCAATCTTTGTTCATCAATCAAGTCCAGTTGCTCAATCCTTTTCTTTACCCACTCTGCTTCATCTAGTTCGGTTTCCACCAAAATTCTAAGGGAAGGAATTTCAACCTCGACTGGTAAGACTGCTTCAGTGCCGTAAACCAATGAATACGGGGTTGCTCCTGTCGAAACCCTGATGGAGGTACGATAGGCCATGAGTGCAAATGGTAGCATTTCGTGCCAATCTTTATAAGTAAACCATTTTTTCTATTATTCTTTTAATGTTCTTGTTGGCTGCTTCAACTGCCCATTCATTTGGGGTCGATATGGGGTAGAATTCCTGTGCTTGATCCCGAATTGCTCACACAACTCTGTCATCAGTTTGTTGTTCAAATTAGTGCCATTATCGGTGATGATGGATTCAGGAATTCCATATCTGGCAATGATGTCTCTTTTGATAAACCTTGTAATTACCCCTTTGTAACACTGGCATAGGAAAATGCTTCCACCCACTTGGTAAAGTAATCAATGGCTACCAATATGAATCTATGACCATTTGAAGCTTTTGGTGAAATTGGTCCAATAACGTCTATTCCCCACATCGAGAAAGGCCAGGGTGATGACAATGATTGCAATTCCTTAGGTGGGGCATTCATTTTGTTAGAGTATATCTGACAAAGATAGCAATGCCTGACATGCTTGATACAATCAGATTCCATGGACAACCAAAAGTAACCCAATCTCATGATTTTCTTAGCAAGCATATATCCATTCATGTGGGGTCCACATACTCCTTCATGGATTTCTTTCATCAGTGTTTCTGCTTCTATCTCGTCTACACACCTCAGAAGTGTGGCATCGAATGACCTTTTATATAATAGGTTTCGCTAAGCAGAAAATGACCCCAGTCTTAATGCTTTTTGTTCCTTGGGTGAGGCATTTTCAGGGTACTTTCCTGTTTGGAGAAACTCTTTGATTTTCTCATACCATGGTTCCTTCTTTGGGATTACCTCAGTATTTAGGCAGAACGCCGGCTCCTCTTCGATTCTGATTTTCAGGGTAAGATCTTGATTCCCTTAGTGATCTGGATCATTGTTGCTAGCGTAGCTAGTGCGTCAGCAAATTGGTTTTGAGTCCTTGGCATGTACGTGAAGGAGATACCATTGAATTTCTAAGCTAACTTAGTCAAGTATTGGTTATAGGGTATCAACTTTGCATCTTTGGTCTTGTATTCCCCTCGAGTTTGGAAAATTATTAGTGAAGAATCTCCATACACTTCAAGATCTTCTATTTTCATTTCCACGCCATTTTGAGGCCATGATGCAAGCCTCATATTCTGCTATATTATTGGTGTATGGGAATGTTAATTTTGCTGATGCAGGGTATTGACTACCATCAGGAGATACTAGGACTGCCCCAATTCCGCATCCATATACGTTAGGCACCATCAAAGTACAACTTCCACTTGGATGCTTCTGAATCTTTGTCTGTAACTGTCATTAACACATTTTCACCTGGGAATAAGATTTGTTCATCCGTAGTGTCCTGCTCAATCGGGTTTTCTGCCAATTGATCTGCTAGTGCTTGCCCTTTCATTGAATTCTGGTTCACATATGTGATGTCGAATTCTGATAGCAACATTTGCCATTTTGAGATCCTTCCAATCAAAGCCGGCTTGTTGGCCAAATACTTCAACGGTCATGCTTTGTGAGTAGCTCAATGGGGTAATAAAGAGTGTACTGTCGAAGTCGATGCATAATCCAAACCAAGGCACTGCATGTTCTTTCTATTTGGAGTACTTTTGTTCCCCTTCTGTGAATTTCTTGCTCAAATAATAAATGGCTCTTTCTCTTCCATTCTTCTTTTTGTCCTAGCATGCAACCCATTGACTCAGGAAGTATGGTCAAATACAGGAACAAAGGATAACCCGGTGTAGGAGCCACTAATACAGGAGGATTTGTTATGTATTGCTTGATTCGATGAAAGGCTTCTTCACATTCTTCATTCCAATGTTCAGGTGCGTTTTTCTTCAACATCTTAAAAAAGGGACGACATTTGTCAGTCAATTATGATATGAATCGAGCGATGTAATTCAATCGTCCTAAGATGCCCCTAAACTCCTTAAGGGATCTCGGAGGGGGTAGTTCTAATATAGCTTTGACCTTGTCTGGATCAACTTTTATGCCTTTCTGGCTTACCAAGAATCCTATAGCTTTTCTGAGGTTACCCCAAATGTGCATTTTTCTAGGTTTAGTTTCAACTGGAATTTTCACAATCTGGCAAACAGTTTTCTCAAGACAACCACATGACTTTCGACTTTGCGATCATGTCATCTACATAGACTTCAACCTCTTTGTGCATCATGTCATGTAATAATGCCACCATTGCCCTTTGATATGTTGTCCCGACATTTTTGAGACCGAAAGGAAAGGCATGACTTTGTAGCAAAAGGTACCCTAAGTTGTGACAAAGGTTGTTTTAGTCTTATCTTCTTCTGCGATCTTAATTTGATTATACCCTGAGAAATCATCCATGAATGAAAAGAGATGGTTTCCTATTGTATTATCCACTAAGACATCTATATGGGGCAAAGGAAAGTTGTCTTTGAGAGTGGCCTTATTTAGGTCACGAAAGTCCACACATACTCTAACCTTCCCATTTTTCTTAAGGATAGGCACTATGTTAGCTATCCAAGCAGGATAGTCGGATACTTCAATAAAACCGACATCTAAGAGGTTTTTTACTTCCTCTTTGATATTTAGTAGGATATCAGGTTTAAAACATCTCAACTTTTGCTTTCTGGGCTTAACATCCTTTCTAGTGGGTAACTTATGGACTATTATGGAAGTGTCCAAACTAGGCATGTCTTCATAAGACCATGCAAATATATCCAAATGATTGGCCAATAATGATACCATTTATTCCCTCTGTTCACTGGATAAAGTGGTCCCTATCTTGAGATTTCTAGGGTTTTCTTCAGTCCCAAAATTGATCACTTCTATTGATTCATCAATTTCAATCCTACCATGTTCATATTTTTGCCAACTTTCTTGTACCTCCGTATGATCACTAACATCATTCTCGATAATAGGATTAGAAATGATATCAGTATTTTCATTATATACCGACATAAGATATCCCTTACTTTCATTATCACTGAATCTGGATGAAGGGAAAATAAAGAAAAGGAAGGAAGTAAGGACAAAAGATATGTAAAGAAAATCAAAGCATTTCATTCATTCATTAGGATGGGTCGTTAAGTACATATGATTTTATTGAGCAATTAATAAAAAATAAAACATAGAATCACTTGTTTGGTTCAACCCTTACTCAGAGGCAATCCTAAAGCCATACAAGGGAATGTAGAACCAATTATTCAGACTATAGATAGGTTGGGAGCCACAGGAGGGTCCCGTTGGTTTATTGTTTGCGGAATTGATTGTTGTTCCTGAATCTGGCTTCTGAATGTAAGCCAGCTCTGGGAATGTTTCTTGGATATCGAGAAACTTAATAGGGGTTCCTAGCCATTCTTCACCCCTCTTTTTTCTCGCCTTCATCTTCATTTCTAGCTCCTCAACTTTGGATGGACAATATCCTAACCCAAACATTCCTATGTGTCCTTCCAAACACTTCGACTTATCTTTGGTTAGTATTGACCTCCTCAAATATTTGTAAGCCAAAATCTTAGGATTCTTCTTCACCTATATAAGGGATAGTAGTATCCTTATAGATGGCATGATCTTGTTCTCCTTAAACTGTAATTATCTACCCTTAGGTAATAAATTTGCATCAAATGGAATTGCCTCAGCCGAATGAATCCAAGGTCTTCCGAGCAGTAAATTGATTGACCTTGGTATGTCCAAGACTTGGAAAGGTATAGTGAATGGTTGCGGTCTAATGATAACTTCCAAATTTATCTCACCAGCTATTTCCTGCTTTGATTTATCAAAGGTCCTTACCGTAGTGGAACTTGGCCTTATGTCAGATGCGTCTACTCCTAACAATTCTAGAGTAGCCAATGAGCAAACGTTCAAAGATGACCCGTTATCAATGAGAACACGGGCTATGATCATATCGTTGCACTTAACCACTATAAAACAATGGTTAAGTGTGTCTAGTACCTTCCTCTCCCAAATCTTCAGGTGAAAAGGATATTTAATCCATTGCAAATATGGAATTAGCCTCGTGCCCTAAAGCTTCGGTAGTAATGCCTTAGGGGACTTTAATTTGTTGAAGCGCCTTGAATAGTATTTCAAGGTGTGTCTCGGAATCTAACAGGTGGTTTATCAGGGTGACTTGAGTAGGGGCCTTAGCCAACTGCTCAGTAATTCTAAATTCACTTGCTTTCATGAGTTTTGCAAGTGCATCTCTTTCATTTGATCCTTCCTCTTTTTTTTTTTTTTTTGTCTTTCTTCTAGAGGAAAAACTCTTTGGCCATGTCTTTTTCTTTCCCGAGTGTCCTTGTCATGGTTCCAGGAACTTGGTTGTTTGCCCGATAATCAAGCAGGGCAGCTTTGTAACTGGACAGTGCAATGGGTATATGAAAGACATAACTTTTAGGGCTTACCCCTAGCAGTGCTGCTTACAGTTCTTCATAACATCTTATAACCACCGGCTTTGGATCACCTCCTATCATACCAATGAAGTGGTCTTCAACTTTAGGTAAGGTCTTACCTTCTTCGTATTTTGGACCCCATCCTGTTGCTGGTGCATTGGCGTAAACTTTTGGCTCTATCCACAAATCAACTAGGTACTGGTATCTACCAGCAGATTCTAAAACACCAACTATAGGATCCCCTGCCTGATGTTGTGCCTTTAATACTTTCTTAGTACTAGCTTTTTGGGGTTTAGGGATAAGCATTTCCTGAATATCTTCCCTTGTAACTTGCTCGGTTCGAAGCAGTTCATATATGGCAGGCCTTATTCTCGTTCTATCCCTCAGATTCATATTAGCCAAGTATCCTTTTGGAGAAGGTCCCAGGCCACTTGCTCTACAGGGATAGGCAGTTCACTAAGTTGATAGTTGGCCCAGATTCTTCTTCCAAGATCATATTGATGGTTGGTCCATGATTTAGAAGGGATTTGTAAGCCCCAGAAAATTCCAGTAAATAATTCTAAAATAAACTTCGAAAATAAACCCTAAAAATGACTCCGAATTAAAGTCGAACTTTGACTAGTCCTAAATCACAAACGAATCTAGAAATTTCTTAATCTTGAGAAAATGAGATTCCTTGAAAATAAAATAAGAACTCAACGGTCTTCAAATTCAAAACCGCTACGTATGAGAAATTCCATACTTAACTCTGAATTGTAAAATCAGGTAATTTAGAATCCAAAAATAAATTATTAAAAAGTAAATAACGATAAACCTTCGGAAATAAAACTCAATTCAAGAATTTCGAAAACGTTGAAGATATTATATACTTACAAAAATAAATTTTAAAATAAATTTCTCAAATTAAATATGTTGTATAAACATAAAACATCAGTTTCCAAATTGGCAAAGACCTAAACAGGAAAATCACCCGGGAACCCTAGAGGCCGAGGTGTGGTATAAGTGTGTAGTGTAGCTCGTAATAATATAAGGTCGCTTAAAAATATCAGATTGGTAAATTTTTGACTTATTTCGAACTCGTTCGGATACAGACTTCAAAAAGCGTGTCTTAGGGCACAAGATATCAAAAATATACCATTAATACCGTAGACTCGTATTTTTATAAGGATTTCTAAAATATCAATTTTAAAATTTTTTGATAACTAGAATTATCTGATTTCGCGATTTTATTCGTATTTCATTACTATCGGTAATTAATTAGTGTTTTGCACTATTCACTACTATTCATTATACAATTTTATTATTCTTATAAATCCTTATATGTTTTAGATAAAAATTTTATATATTATAGAAAATTCTGTTTTTCTAAAATTTAGTATTTTCGGGTTTTTACCGGATAAGTTTCTATTTAAGACCTGATACTAAAAATAAAATAAATTAATTAAATAATTGGAAAATATTTGAAAAATATTTTTATTTTCATAAAATATTTTTTTTATTTTTTCGGGTTATGAAAATATAATTTATAGCTTATATTCGCGTATTTTGATCATACCAGTAACTTATTTGATAATTCACTAAAATAAATTAATTAATTATCATATTTTAATTATGAAAAATCTGCTACAAATATTTGGAATACATTTTCTATATTTTTCTTATTTTTATTTTATTTTACTAAGAAAGTACTATTATAACCCATACCTTTAAGTACACCTTTCACACATCACTTCTTTTCCACTTCAATCTTTCTACACTTCATTATATTACTTCATGGCAGATTTTGACTTCTTGTTGCTACCTTTTGTCCCTTGAAATGCCCCCAATTTAATTAAATAAACCTATTTTAAATCTTTCTTCAAGAAGTTACACTTACACATTAATTACACATTTCAATTTCAACTCAAAAACCAACCAACTCCCCTTCCCCTCTCTTTCACTTTCACGCCAGCTATGGGACATCTTTGGCTGCCCATTTCTTTTTTTTTTTTTTTTTTTGCTTCATTTAATGAGTCTTTAACTCATCCAATCTCTCTCTTCAATTTACACATTTAACCCTTTGTCATTCTTTGCACTTTTCCTCTCTTCTTCCTCTTTTTCTTTCTTCATTTTCTCTTGTTCTCTCAAGCAAGCCTTGCTGCCTCCATTCCTTCTTTGAGCTCCCACACATATTTCTTCAAGATTCTTGGATAAAACTCTTGTCCAAATCTTCCATAGATGATATGGGTAAAGTATAGTGAGAGTTTCATGCATCAAATGACCTTCCATAAGCTTAAAAGCTAAGGATGATGATGCCAAAATGAAACACTCCTCTTATCCATGATTACTCTCTTGTAGTATTATTATTTCCTTGCTAGAAGTAGTTATATTGTGTAGATCTAGCTTTTATCTAGCTTTGATCATGTTTATGTTTAGATCTATGAGTTTACAGCTTACTACAATGTATTTCTTTTATATTTATGCTCATATTATGTGTAGATCTTAGATTTGAACTTGAATAAAAATAGTGAAATTCGTATTTTGACAAAGCCCATATTTAAAAACCCTCTTCCAAGTCTTAAAATGGAAGTTTTAGTTGGAAAAATGAAGATTTAGTGGATGTATACCATCAAGATTTCTTTTTACAAGAATCAAAGATAATTTTCAAAAGTTATTTTCAAAATAAAAATCTCATTTTCGGATTTTGGCCAAGGCATAGTTTAAAAACATGTTTTACAACTCAAAAATGAAGATTTTATTCAAGAAATGGAAGGCTCTTAAGATAGGATATGTAAAGGATGATTTTTCCTAAGTTTAGATGGATTTTATCAAAAGATATTTCCAAAAATAAATTTGGTAAATTTGGATCTCAACCAAGACCAATTTTGAAAACCTATTTACCAACTCCAAAACTCATGTTTTATGTGAAAAATGAAGGGTATAGGTAATAGTATCATTAAGTAGTGATTTTTACAAGTTGAAATGAGTTTTGATGAGATTAATGTATAAAACAAGAAGTAGAATCAAGATGGAAAATTTTGAGTTAGTACTCAACTTGTAAAATTCGTAAGTTTGGATGATGCCCATGAAAACACCTATTATCCAAGTTCAAAATAAAGGTTTTATGTATTAAATGAAGTCCTTAAGTAGGTATAGCAAAGTCTTAAATTTTAATGCATTGAACAAGTTTTTCCCAAAGGAGTCATTCAAAAAGTGGATTTATAAAAATTCGGATTTTTGAGTAAATCCTATTTGAAACATATTTGCAAAGTGCAAAATGAAAATTTTTATGTAAAAATGAAGGCCTTAGGTAGTATATGTTATGAAGACTTAATTTTAACTAAGATAACTATAAATTGCTATGAATGAATTCCAAAACACTAGTATGATGTCAAAGTTAAAAAACTAGATTTTTCATAAGTAGTTGTTATTGTGATCTTGCAAAATAAAAAGTTATAAAATTTTCTTTTAGTAAAAATCATCAAGATCATGCATACATTAAACTCATCACATGTCATTCAGGTTAGGAAATCATTCATATTTCATGTATACTTGAATTATCAAATAGAAACATTTCAAACAATTACAAAACTATTTTTCGAAAATGGGAATCGTTACTGTCAGATTTGATCCTTCTGTTTTGTGATACAAATTTTTTCAAAACTTGAAAATAATATTAGAATTAGATATATCTTTCGAAGTAGATAGAAATCGATATATAATTTATTAAATTCCGAGTTAAAACGATCAAGCTATGGCCGTTTTAAGTTGGAATTCTTGCTTAAAACGAGAATTACGAATTTGATAGTTTGTATAAGATAGTTTGGATTAGTTAAGTGATGAAATACTTATTATGTATTTCCTCCTTTTTAGGTGACCCCGAAATCGACGATTCTCTACCAGCAGATTACTTTTACTAAGAGACCGGTGATCCAATGGCCGAGTGAGTCTTCTTCTTATTTTGTTACCTTGTTTGTGCTTGTAGCTAGTTGCATTAGAATTATAGGAACAAGATAAAAACCGATATGAATGGGGATGGGATAGATGATGAGACTTTGATGTATGTATGCCAAAGAATACTAAAGCATATCGAAACCATGATTCGATTAGATAATTGCACTGTTCATATTACTTCTGTTACGTGTACGATATTGGTTGATCACTCTAAAGAATGTATGAATATTTTGACCTAAGCAAAAATTTAAATTGGTCATGCATCGCATTAGACATGTTCCATTTGGTAACGCGCTACTCCTACACAGGTCGATTGGTATGATCCGAGGACTCGTTTGGATAATGAGACCCGGTGCTAGAGCTCATTCATAGGGAACTAAGGCGCATCAAGGATGCATTCCATGGGTGAGCCTAGCCGAGTCGAGTGCTATGAGCCGAGGGCTCTGGGACTAGCAGCGGTTGTGTAGACTTTCAATACCATCCCTAACCTAAGATACGGAGGGCGTAAATTCATTCTATGTGTGGGTTCCGGATACCCATACATAATTGTATGCTCATGTATTTGTTCATGCATAGCATATGGTTGATTTATAACTTGCTTGTTATGGTACGGAATTAAAGGAATTCTCACTAAGCTAGTGTAGCTTATATCCCAATAGATGTTTGAATGAACAGGTTATCTCAAGAATGCTAAGTGGGGACCGAGATGGTTGGAGTCGAATATAACTTCGAGATTCCCGTGGGAAGTATGAATACTTGAAGTTATTAGCTAGGTTTTATGATTTGCTTTGTAATAGTTTTATGTAGTGAAATCTTTGGATGAATTGTAATTGAAGTATAGTGAATTGTAATTCCTTTACATTGTTACTCAAGTTGTATCAATATAAAATGTATCACTCACTCGATGTGTCTCCTCCATGTGTTAGACGCCTTGTACATAGTATGGAAGCCTTTGCGTGACTGAGGCGGTCATTCTTAGGCTTTAATATTATGTACGGCGGACTGCCATGCCTAGGGTACCCTTCGGGGCATGATAGGATTTGTACTAATGTTAGGATTTGGAGCTTCCACAAAGTCTAGCTTAACCAACTTGGCATCAATGAGATCTTGAATCTTATTTTTCAGCCTGCAGCACTCATCGATGGTATAACCGACTTGTCCCAAATGATAATCACACTTTAAATCAGGGTTGTAGTTTTTTGGCTTATATCCTTCTTTTGGGATCTCAAAACTGATCAAGTTATCGGCCCTTAGTCTGGCAAGGACTTAGCTTAAGGGTACCGAGATTCTGGTGAACTGCCTTTTGTTGAATCTATCGAGCTGCTAAGGATGATGTTGTTGCTAAGGTTGGGTGGATACTTGGCTATTAGTAGAAGGTGGTTGGATATTGAATCTTTGAGTAAGCTTGGAAAACCGAGAGGTATTGACCACACTAACATTGGCCTCTTTTCCTTTGATATTGAATCTTGTGTTCAGTTGCTTCTTTTCTACTTGTTGCTTGCCTGTAGTAATGGCACTCTCAATCTTACATCCTGCCATTACTATCTCAGAGAAATTCGCTAATTTATGCCCGATTAAGTGAGAGAAAAAGTGTTCCTCCAGGGTATTTATGAAGGTAAATACTAGGTCCTTTTTTGGGAGAGGCGTAGCAACCATAGCTGCTAGAGCCCTCCACCGTTGAGCACATTTCTTGAAAGTCTCCTCTTTCTTCTTGTTCAAGTTGCTAAGGTCCCACATGGATGGGGCTACCTCGATGTTAAACTTGTATTGGTTATAAAATGCTCTTGCCAATTTATCCCATATATTAATTTCATTTAAATCCAATTGGGCATACCAAGTCAATGCTGGCCCAGTGAGACTATCTTGGAAAGTTTGAATCATTAGTTGCTCATACTGGGAATATTGGCTCATCTTCCTCACGTAGAGTCGAGTGTGTAGCTTGGGGCAACCAGTGCCATCATACTTCCCAAAATCTGGCACTTTGAACTTTTCAAGAAAAATGCTATTCTACGTGGCTAGTAAACTGGTAATCCCTGCTGGATCAAATCCATCAATTTTCTTGATTGCCTTTAACTATTCAGTATATTGAAGCATGAGCCTTCTTTCCATCTTTGCTTTGAGCCTCTAATTCCTTCTTTAGCTCATTGGGGCTATGTTCGGGCATTTGGGGAATATGTTGTGATTCTTCCTCCTCGAGAAGCTGACCATCTGTACCCTTTTTAGTTCCAGAATGTCCTTCAGTAGGTGGGTGAAGACCCTTTAGTGACTCGATGCTTTGAGTGAGGAGTTGCATTTGTTCAGCCATTTTGAACATAGTTTGCTCAAGAGTTTGGATTCTCTGATCAGCGGTTGAATCATTACCGTTGTTGCTAGTCGTTTTGGATCTGCACCTAGTGACAATAGGACTTCTGATTGGATCTTTACACTTCGGAGCTATCTTTTCAAACCTGGCTGGTTCAGCTTTAAAAGAATTTAGTGAGAAAATATTTTGAAGAACCAATGCAAACAATATATGTACACAAAAGAAAGAAAACAAATGCAAGGATACAACATACGGATGTAAAAGGGGAATGGTGACCAAAAGATTGTGATGAATCTTAAAAAGTTTTATTGGAGTTGCATTTTTTTTAAAGAAAAACAAACACTCATTTTCAATCTCTTTTTTCTTGATTTGAAAGAAAATTACATAGAGAACCCTAAACTAGTCTCCTAGTCTTGCTTGGGTAGATGATTTTCTCCTCTAGCATACTGATCCTCTTTTTAGCCTTCTTCAATTCTGCTTCCAGGACAAGGGCCTTACTTACTGCTTCCTCAAGTTTGTAGGCCAGACTTTGCTCTCTTTCTTGGAAGTCTCGATAACATACCTCCAGACGGGCCGACATGGTTTTCATATAAGCAACCATTTCGGGATTAGGTTCAGGAGGTATTGGTTCAAGGACTTCAGGGGCTTCATACTGGATTTCTTTGTTCTTCTTCAGCTGACTGGCTATATACCATCTGGTAGCCTTGTATTTCTTATTTTCCTTGCTTTCCGGCTCAACTTCATAAACAGGCTTGATCTCTCTATTGTCCTATAAAGCTTTGACTTGTGTGACCCTAGCTTTCAAGGCTGCTAAGGTTTTGGTTGGATCTGAGTAATCAACCATAACGCGATCCAAATCCGGCTTGATGGTGATGTCCTATAACATACCATATTGTCTAATCACACTAGGGGTAATATCTTGTGCACCCTGTTATTCCAATTAGGGGAACCGCAGGGTATTCCTTGCGACCCAAAATAGCAACAGGACATTTAGACCAGGGAAGTTGCCACAGATAATCTTCAGGTCTCATGTCTTCTGGTATGTCCATTATGTTCCAAAGAGTTTCATCATCTTCAATGTGGACCCATTCGATGAAAGATTGGACAAGGTCATAATTGCTGCGAATGAGAGCTCCATTAGCTTAAATCTTGTCCATAGTACTTAGTATGGCTAGCAAACCAAATCATCATTAGGTGCGTACTGGCCTTGAAACTACCTCGGCCTTTGGCTTTTATGTGATTCAAACTCCTAACCTGTTTAGCTAACAAAGCAGGAACATATGATTTTCCTGCTAAGTATTGGGCCACTAACTAAAAAACCCAATAGTGGATGCACAAATTCCCATGAGGGAATAATATGGTGGCAAAGGCAGCGGTTATGAAAGCATTGGCCCTATTTTCTTCCCAGATATCAAATGGTACACAGTAAAGGCTTCTTTTCTTCTCAAAGTCATCAGGTGTTCCAAACCAATCCATCAACGAAGACAACTTGATGTAATGGTCATTGCAATCCTTTATTGATTCAGCTACTGGTCCTTCTTATCTCCCAAGAACTCTGAAATGATACGGATTGGAACACGAGTAAGGTCCGAAACACAAATCCCTTCTGAGGTAAGTGGAGCTTGTAGCAACCTGGCAAACTCTTCAATGGTATGGCTTAGGACATGCTAGCCCAAATGAAAAGCCACTTTTTCTGGTTCCCAAAAATGGGTAAGCGCCCGGAACATAGTGAAAGGAATCTGAACTCTTGGTAAGGACAGAATTGGGCAAGCCTATCCTTAATGAATGACTGTTGTACCGAACTAAAACTAACCATCCATTGATCCAATAAGGGCATGGGATCCTTGAAAGTTTCAACACGGTGTTCCCTAATGAGGCGGGACCATAAGCTGGTATTGATACCGACATTTAGACTTGAAGACATTATTTCCTATGTCGAAATAGAAAACAAGCTACTCTTATTTTTTTGGAAAAAACAAATTTTGTTCCTTTTTTTTCTTTAAAAAAAATGAAACTCCTTTAAAATGTAGATTCACTATGAGAATGTGGTTACCATCCCATGATTATGAATGCAAAATTTGGTGGGTTCCAAAGGGCCCCCAGTCTAGTGGGTCACAGATCAACACCAAACCGGAGTGGGAGGTCTTTTCATGAACCGGAGGGCGGAAACCAATTGCCCCGGATCTTACTTCAACCTCCCTACCTAGGATCCTAAGACGGCCTGGTTCTGACCGTATCTATCACACGTTTCATAAAATATGAAAAATGCATCATATCAACACTATTTAAAAAAAATAAAAATAAAAATAATGTCTTTTTGTTTTATCTGTATCACTAAAAAAAAAATATTAGTACAACTATTTACAAAGTAATAATCATACAAATAATATACAAAATGAGCATTGCAAATATAAACTTTTAAATTTAAAAAAAATCAAGTGGCTAGCCCTCTAAAAAAATAGGCTTCTCCAGTGGAGTCGCCAAGCTGTCGAGCCTGGATTTTTCATTTCTGGTTATTTTCTTTTAATCTGATTCATATTAAACCCTTACCTATTTAATACAAATCCTCGACTAAGAATTAAAAAAAATTTGATTTTTTGAAAATATTTCGGAATCGCCACTCGATAGAAATCAGGAAAAAAATAAGTTAGGATCAATGGGTGGTTAATCCTAACTTAGCTACTAATCTGCAAAAAAAATAATTTTTAAAATCAAATTTTATAAACCAGAGATTTTTGGATCATGAGCTATCCTATTAAAACCATACGGTTACTACTTGAAATACTTAAATTAAAATTTATCTTCTTATTGCTCATAAAAAAATTCTAATGTGCAGACTATGATTTTTATAATTTACAAATTCAAACAATATTTACATATCTAAATATTTACAATATTGGCAAATCTAAATATTTACAATTATGAATAATATTTACAAGTTGTTATTAAAAAAAATATTTACATGCAAATAGTATTGAGATTTATAATTTTTATTAAACTAGTAAATATAAATATATAATAATGAATCAATAATATTTGAAAAAAACCAAAAAGAAAAAAAAACACTTTTTAAATCGCTCCAGAGGTGCCTACGTACCCGCTATTCGGGATCAGACAATATGTAGTTCTTTTCATAAAACATTTAGTGTGTTAGTTGATTTTATTTTTTTTAGAATTCTTTTCACTTTAAGTTCTTTGATTTTTGAATTTTTGTAAAGAGAAAAAAATTTTCAAATTGTTCCTATAAAGTAACAAAATTTTTTTTTTTTCAAGAAAATGATTTTTCTAGGTGACAAATCAATTTTCATGCATATATCTATTTTTTCTTTTTATCATCTTTTCCTATTTCTTTATCTTTTTTTAATCATTTTTCGTTTTTTTTCTAAAAATAATAATAATAATAATAATAATATAATATTACTTACCTGGTCGGGTCGGATCTCGGCGTCGGATCGAAGTTGGGTTAGTCCTTCATCGGCCGTAGCTGTGATCAGAGAAGACGTTGGAGCTGTGCTCTGAGGCAACTAGAGAGTCCGAAAAACACCAATTCGGGGGTTTCGAAGCACAAAACTTGTGAATTTGAACCAAATGAGGCCTACTAACACTCCTGTGATGGTGGATCGAGCTAGGAGTGTCTAAATGCGGTGGTTAAAACCTTTGAAGATGGTGGCCGTTAGTGGATCCTGGTCGGAGATGAAGATCAAGCTTCTATAACTATCTATAACTTCTTACGAGTAGATTAGGAACTCCTAAAGCTTCCTATAACCTTGGATTTGCTCGAAAAAACACTCTAACCTCATGAATTCGAAATTTCGAATTTGAACTTAAGAACTTCGATTTTGGATTCAAAAGAAATTGAGAGTTTCTAAAGTTGTGGATTCTTTTTTTTTTTTCGATTCAGAAGGATGAATTCGAGTCCTATTTATAGTGATTAAGACTCGAATTAGCATTGAATTGGATCGAAACTCCAAAATCAAAAGCGCGTGGAAAAAAGAAAAAAATTTGAATTTGGGTGTTTGTGCCTTAATTGAACAAATTGCAAATGTATTTGGCTTTGAAATTGGGTTCAAAATAACAAATTAAGTCTAATTCGTTATTTTAGAAGTGTAATTCCGACCTTGAAAGTGTAAATTTTTAAAAAATGAATTTCAAAAATTGTGCGAAAAAAAGCGTATTAGATGATTTTCAAAATCAATTTCAAATACCGAAATTGCATTTTCGAAATCCTAAAATGATATGAATCCAAAATACTCCAAGTCTACTTCCAGATCCTCAAAACAATTTCATGAAAAATGATGCCAATTTTCCCAAAAATTGATCGAAAAACGGCCATTTGTGTCACGATCCTAGACTTTTTCGCTAGCACAATGAGACCGTGCGACGCTTACTGTCCTACCCGAGTAGTAGTAAGCAAGCCTAACGCAGCAATATTCGATTAGCGATCAATATCAATATCTGTAAGCAACAAACGTAGGCAACAGTGAGTAACTAGCAACAAGTAAAAAGGGACGCGGGCAAGAATCGATCTGAAAATGAATCACACTTATTAATCTCATGTACAGGCAATAGTAAAGTGTGTGTGGGGTTTGTGTAAACTGGGATATCATTGACTGTGGGCAGTCAACCGGTGAGTAAGAGCTTCTATCCATAAGAGTACTCACACCCCCACAAAGAGCTTTATTAGCCTTTGTGGTTCTTGCAGGAGGAGACATTAAAATTGGTGAGGAGGCAATACCAAAATTAAAAATAAGTAAATAAAAAAATATTTACAATAATCCCCCTTCTACTCCTAGTATACAAGAGATCGTCACACCCTCCCCCACTTAATCTATTGACGTCCTCGGCAAGGTGTGCTAGAGGTTGATCCTAAGGCTCGAGTCTTCCTTGCTTTAGCTGCTTTTCTCTCAGCATGAGGCATAAGATCTTCTTCTATCTCCCAGCTATTGTCTTCTTCTTCGCGATCTTTCCACTTTACCAAGTATTCAGTACGAATTGCTCCAATGGTTGGATCTTTGACACTTCGTTCAGCAAGGATGTCTTCGACGGCTTCTCTAACGTTGAAGTTGAACTTAACATTCGGCTGCTTTGACTCATTATGCTTTGGGTCTTCCATGTTAGAGTAATATGGCTTCAAAACACTTACATGAAAGACAGGATGAAACTTCAATCCTTTAGGAGGCTCCACTTTGTAGGCGGCTTTTCCAATCTTGGTGATGATGGGAACCGGACTAACATACTTCTGCATAAGTCTTTTGTCTTTATGCTTCAGTTGTAAGCCCCGGAAAATTTCAATAAATAATTTCAAAATGAACTTCGAAAATAAACCCTAAAAATCACTCCAAATTAAAACCGAATTTTGACAAGTCCTAAATCACGAACGAATTCAAAAACTTCTCAATCTTGAGAAAATGAAAATCTTTAAACAATAAAATAAGAACTCAGTGGTTTTCAAATTCAAAACCACGACGTACGAAAAATTTCATATTTAGCTCCGGCTTGTAAAATCGGTAATATAAAGCCCAAAAACAAATTATTAAAAAGTAAATAATGATAACTTCGGAAATGAAACCCAATTAAAGAATTCCAAAAACATTAAGAGTTATTAAATACTTACAAAAATAAAATTAAAATAAATTTCTCAAATTAAATATGTTTATAAACATAAATATCAGTTTCCAAATTGGCAAAGGTCTAAACCGGAAAATCACCCGGAAAACCCTAACCGAATACAATAGTGTAAGTCCGGCAATCTAGTGCTACTAACCCTAGAGGTCGAAATGTTTAAATATATAGAATAACTCATAGTAATATAAGTTCGTTTATAATTATCAGATTGGTAAATTTTTGACCTATTTCGAACCGTTCGGATACAGACTTTGAAAAGCGTGTCCCGGGGCTCGAGATATCAAAAATATACCACTAGTACCGTTTGACTCGTAATTTTATAGATTTCTAAATATATTAGTGTTATATAATTTTTCGGGTTATAAAAGTTACAGTTATAACCTTTTTAATCGTATTTTCATTTCTATCGTAATTGATTAGTCTTTTGCACTATTCATTTTATTTCATTACACAATTTTATTATTATTATTATTTTATATACCCCGAGTTTCCTAATAATCGTGTAAGTAAACGAAAACCAGAAAATGAAACCCTAAATCGATTTAGTTCGAAGCGTTATGAGAAAGACCTAGAAAACCCTAAAATTCCGGCTTTTCCTTGATTTCCAATAAGAAAATTTTATAAGCAAAATTAATTTTGAATATAGTTCTTGATTATATTTCAAAAAAAAAAGATCAGATAGATTTTGAGAAAATTTCAACTCCGGGTCATCCGAGACCCATTATAGAAAAGCGTGCCCGGAACTAGAATTTCAAACTTTCTTTATGAATACTCATTTGAACCGAAATAAAATAAGAATTTCAAAAATTATTTTTCATAATTTTCCGGCTTACGAAAAATACAGTTATAGCTTTTTTATTCGTATTTCATTACTACCGGAAATTAAATTATCTTGTCAACTATTCACTACTATTCAAAAAGTACCACCTATACCACCTAGTCTACCTATTTGTACACTCTACAATTTCAACACTTACCATCACTCAAATCACCCTCTTTTCTAAATACTTTTTGTCCCCTTAAAATCAATACAATTTATGACATTTGTACATAATTCAAATCAAAAGCAAATCAATCAAAAAAATCAAAATTTTCCCTTCCTCCACAAGCATTGGTTGGCATGAAATGCCCCCGCCCCCCCCCCCAAGCTCCATTCTACAATTTTTTTTTTTCCAATTCATTTTTACTCCATTTAACCTAATTTCAAATGCTATATAAACAACTTTTTCTCTCTCTCTCTTCATTCTTTCATTCTCAACTTTTGGAAAGTAAAAAGGCTCTCTCTTCTCTCCCCATTTCCCCTCTTGGCCGAAACATTACAAGCCCCCCACACACACACAACTCCCATTTTCTTCTTTCATCCTCTATTTCTCTTCAAGTAAGTAAAGTTTCACTCCTTCCAATCATAAAACTTTGTTATGGCTAGGTGATTCTTGGATATTTCCAACCAAAGGACCCCATGAGCTTTGCTAGGGTCAAGGAAAGATCAAAACAAGAATCCCGAACCATTACAAAGTAGATCTATCACTTAAAGAAACTTTCATGCCAAAAGCTTTACTTTTTCTCCATCAAAAAGTATTTTTTTACAAAAGACCTTTTATAAAAATATAGTTTTTATGTTTTTAAAACACATTTAAGCATTTGATAAAGTAGATCCATCATTTTACTACTCTTATTCATGTAGACATTTAAGATCTCATCTTCATTTTGAGTTTATGTGCATTCATAGTTTTTAATGTTTTGTCCTTAGTAAATAACCTTCCTAGTATATAGATCTATAGGTACATGAGTTAATAAAGTCAAAAAGGAAAATACTTTTCAAGAAATAAACTTGTGTAAATTCGGATGACTTTAGAAACCTAGGTTAAAAACACTTTTATCAACTTCAAAACATGTATTTTACAAGAAAAATGAAGCCTTTAGGTGATTGATGGTGTTTGATGATATTTTTCATGAGTTTAAATGAGTTTTTACTAAAGAAAATATTTAAAACAAGAGATGAAGTCTAAAAGAAATTTTGGGTGAAAAGTCTTGAAAGCCAAATTCGTAATAATGGATGTATGGTTAGAAAACACTATTTTTCCAACTTCAAAAATAGTATTTTCTTAAATAAATGAAGTCCTTAGGGTATAGGTATAATAAATACTTAAAGTTTTGAGTATAAAATACATTTTCCTTAAGGGAATCAACTTGAAAATAAAGTTTTCTAAATTCGGATTTTTGGAAACCCCCTAGTAGAAGACCCACTTAAAAGTTTACAAATGAAGATTTTATTAAAGAAATAAAGGCCTTAGGATATAACTAATATAAGGGTCAAAATTTCTTTAAACAAAATGGAGTTTTCCCAAAGAAAATCCTTGTAATAAGTAAGTGTGACCAAGTGTGGTAATCTTACTTGTTTAAACAATAGCATGAAATGATTTTCTAGGAAAAAGTTTATTTAAATTCTTTAAGTCTAAAAAGTTATAAGAACTTAGTGTCATTATAGTTCATATCATGACATTCATGATAGGGAAAATCATTACCATGGCATTTAGTTCCATTTTACATGTAGGAATCTCAAGTGCATTCATGAAAACCGCATTTTCGGAATCAACACAACCGCTGTACAGATCTGATCCCTCATTTCCGAGGCTTAGATATTTTCAAAACTTGATTTAAACTTCATATTTAAAAAGCTCTTCCGAAGTAGATAGAAATCGATATAAAATTTGCGAGATTCCGAGTTAAAATGACCAAGTTATGGCCATTTTAAATCGGGACATCGAAAATGACGCGAATTTTGATTTCGCTAAGTTTTCTTAGAGTTTTAGTATCCTTAGATGGTAGAATACTCATTAGAGTATTTCTTATGTGATTAGGTGAACCCGTGAACATTGACTCTTTACCACGGATTATTACTAGAAGACCGGTGATCCAATGGCCAGTGAGTTCATTTCCTGAGTAATTATGCTCATGAGTGTGCTTGTAATTGTAGTAGCACTAGATTTAGGTAAAGAAAATTGTTGATGAGAAATGAACTTTTCATGTTGAATGAATGATAAGTATATCGAGATGAGACTTGTTGAAATAATATTGTATGAGCTAGTATAGACTTGGATTGTCTGAAATACTCTATGATCGCTCTTAAATTGCATAATGAACTTGCTACGATTCTATAAATAAACTGTACATGCATATCATCAGTGAGTCACATTGCATTACGAGAATGCTTTTGGTGGGAACAAAAGTATGATCGGGGAGGCAGCGGGCCTTCGTTAACGTTAAGGATCTGCAGGGTCACTTAAGTTAACGGGCAGTGGAGTAGACACTATAAACCAATACATATAAACAGGTGGAGGACCACCTTCGTTAACATCAAGGGCCTATGAGGTCGCTTATGTTAATGGGCAGTGGAGTAGACACTATAAACCACAAGAGAAAATATTGGAATTGTGGTTGCATGTTCATGGACCACCCCAAACCCCGAATGGAGGGCGTAAATCCATTCACATATGGCTACCGGAAAGTCATATGCTTGTATGCTCACGTGCTTGTGCATTCATATGATTGTTTAAATAAACTTGCTTGTATATTTTACAATTGAGTATATTATTGCGGAAATGAATCTCACTAAGCTAGTGTAGCTTATACCCCAATAGATGTTTAAATGAGCAGGTTATTCCAAGAATGCTAAGTGGGGACTGAGATGGTTGAAGTCGAGAATGATTTCGAGATTCCGGCAAGATATAAGAATGCTTGAAGTTTTTGGCTAAGCTTTACGATTTGCTTTGTAATAGCTTTATGTAGTGAAGTCTTGGGATGAATGTAGTTGAAGTTTGATAAATTGTATCTTGAAGTATATGGTTTTGTATTTGGAATATAGTGGATTGTATTTCCTTTACATTGTTACTCAATTGTATCAACATAAAACGTATCATTCCGATGTGTCTCCTCTATGTGTTAGACGCCTTGTACATAGTATAGAAGCCTTCGCGTGACTGAGGTGGTCATTCTTAGGCTTTAATATTGTGTACGGTGGACTGCCACGTTTAGGGTACCCTTCGGGGCGTGACATCAGTGGTCTAATCTGGTCTGGCAATAGCCTGATGAGGACTTGATCTCCAACATTGAATTCTCTGGGTCTTCGCTTCTCATCTGCCCATTTCTTCATGCGTCTGGAAGCTCTTTCAAGATAGACCTTGGCAACTTCAGATTTTTGCTTCCAATCCTTTGCAAACATATAGCTTTTGGGCATTTCCCTGTATACGGCGCTGCCACTGTGTGGGGTAACAGTGGTTGCTGACCCATAACAATTTCCATAGGGCTTTGTTGGAGGAAGAGCTCCGCTAGATGTTGAAATTAGAACTAGGCAATATCCAGTAAATCCACCTAATTCGTCTGGTTGGCAGCAACAAAGTGCCGCAAATACTCCTCCAGCATCCATTGAACCTCTGTCTGTCGTCACTCTGAGGATGGTAGCTGGAGGACATACTGAGTTCGGACCCTAAAATGTGAACAATTCGGTCCAAACTTCCTGTGAATCTGGCATCCCGATCACTCACAATGTTTTGAGGCACACCCCAAAACTTCACAAATGCTTAAAGAAAAGCTGGGCAGTCTCTGTAGCATTCGAACTCTTCATGGTTGGAATGAAGGTGGCATACTTCGAAAACCTGTCTACAACAACAAAGATGGATGAGAGATCACCTACTTTAGGTAAGCAAGTGATGAAATCCATGGAGACACTCTCCCATGGACGAGAAGGCATCGGAAGAGGTTCCAACAACCCTGCAGGTTTCTGCCTCTCGATCTTGTCCTGCTGACAAGTTAAACACGTTCTGGTGTAGTTTTCACATCTTCCTTCATATCCGGCCAATAATAACCCTGCTTCAACAAGCTCATCATCCTCTGCCAACCGGGATGTCCAGCCCACAAGTATCATGGCACCCTCATGAGCGCCCTCCTCAAGTTCCCACCTTGGGAACATACAGGCGTCGACCTTTGGTGTAGATCAACTCCCCTTCAACCCAAAATCTGCGAGTCTTGCCCTCCTCAATCAACTTCTTCAAGTTCTTGGCCAACAGGTCTGGGCCCAAGTGTTCTTTAATCTGCTCTCGGATAGTACCAGCATATTGACTGGCAGACTGTTGGGCTATCCGACCAAATAGGCCAAATCTACTCTTCTACTCAAAGCATCTGCCACCTGATTTGTATGCCCACTGCGATACACAATCTCCATATCAAACTCTGCAAGGAATTCCTGCCATCTCGCCTGCTTGGCTGCAGTTTCGGTTGAGTAAGAATATGGCTGGCAGCAGAATTATCAGTTCTCACAAGGAACTTCGACCCCAACAAGTAATGCTTCCACGTTCTGAGGCAGTGCACAATAGCTAACAGCTCCTTCTCCTGTGCTGAGTATCTGCGCTAGTGGGGTTCAACTTCTACTCTCATATGCCACTGGATGGCCCTCCTGGATCAGCACTCCAAAGGCGATATCAGAGGCATCCGTGTGGACTTCAAAAGGTTTGGAGATGTCAGGTAGGGCAAGGACCGGCTCCTCTGTCACAACCCGCTTCAACTCATCGAAGGCAGCCTGACACTCCTCATTCCAAGACCATCCTCGGTCCTTCTTCAAAAGATCTGTAAGGGGAGCAACCCTCTTGGAATACCCCTCTACAAACCGCCGGTAATAATTGGCAAGTCCAAGAAATGAGCGTAGCTCAGTGACACTTCTTGGAACAGGCCACTCTCGAATAGCATCTACCTTGGCTCCATCCATCCTGATGTGCCCTTCTTCGATCACATGCCCAAGAAAGTTGATGCACTTCTGGGCAAAAGCACATTTCTCATGCTTCACATACAAATGGTTTTCCCTCAACTTCTGAAATACCATCTGCAAGTGTTTCACATGGTCCTCCAATGTCCTGCTATACACAACGATGTCGTCTAGATAGACAACAACAAATTTATCCAGATAGTCCCGAAAGACATTGTTCATTAAAGTACAAAAAGTTGCAGGAGCATTAGTGAGACCAAATGGCATCACTAGGAACTCGTAAGCCCCATAACGAGTTACACAAGTAGTTTTGGGCTCATCTCCCTCAGCAATGCGGACTTGATGATAGCCTGAGCAAAGATCTAATTTGGTGAAGTATTTGGCACCACTCAGTTGATCAAACAAATCAGCAATAAGAGGGATGGGATAATGATTTCTCACTGTAAGTTTGTTGAGAGCTCGATAATCAATACACAATCTCAAACTCCCATCATGCTTCCTCTGAAATAAGATAGGAGCCCCGTATGGTGCTTTCGAGGGACGAATGAAACCCGCCTCTAATAACTCATCAAGTTGCTTTCTCAATTCTGTTAGTTCTGGAGGCGACATTCTATACGGAGCCTTGGCAGGTGGTTTGGCTCCTAGGATCAACTCAATTTCATGATCCACTGACCTTCTTGGAGGTAACTCCTTCAGGAGCTTGTCAAGCATAATGGAACCATACTCCTTCAGGACACTCTGAATTACCTCTGGAATCTCAGCATTCCTTCCATCCTCCTTCTCTGTCAAGACAGCAAGGAATGTTGGCTCTTGGTGTTGGAGCCCTCGCTTCAATTGGAGCGCTGAAAGCATCATTGCCCCAATGCTCTTATCTCTGCTACTCCCACTACCAGCTTTCCTCCTCTGAACGGGCACACAACATGGCTTCTCGCCCATAAACATTAGGCAATCAGCTGCTAGAAAGGAAGCAACTCTAGCATTCCTCAGAAATTCTATCCCCATGACTATTCTGAAGTCATCTAAAGGGACAGCAGTGAAGTTAAGATTCCCGCTCCAATCTCCAACCTTCACCTTCATACTCTTTGCAACTCCTTGAACCGGACAGGCCTTAGAGTTTACAGCTTTAATTTGGCTAGAATCATCAGATAACACTAGCCCCAATCTCTGAGCTTCGGGCACATCAATGAAATTGTGTGTGGCTCCCGAATCAATCATTGCACTGGCAATCTTGCCGTTGATGTGCAACTGAACAAACATCAGTTCGTTGTCAGTCTTGGTTTTGCTGGACTCTGTGGAGGCTTTTCCAACGGCTGACAACATGTGTAGAGCTCCCATCCTAGGCTGCTCTTCACAATCTTCCTCAGATTCCTCATTCGCACAAACACCCTCTGCCTTCTTCGTTAGAGCATTGAGTGCAGCCCTAGTTGGACATTCTGCTACCCTGTGAGGTCCGTTACACAGGAAACAAGCAAGTGGTGGCTTCTTGCCACTGCTTGAAGCACCATTTTTCCCCGTCTGTCGAGAACCATTGAATTTCTTCTGGCCCCCTCCATTACCTTGATTGTTAGAACTTGAGGCTCCCCCACTTTTGGCTTTGCCCGACTTGCTAGACTTTCCATCATCGTGTCCCAACGATGCACCCTTCCCTCTGGAATCATTGGTGTAGTCTGTCAAGCGCTCAGCGGCTGTTTGCACTTGAGTCAAATTCTCAACCCGTTGCCTCTGCAACTCATTCCTAGCATATGGCTTCAATCCCTCCAGGAAATAGAACAGCTTATCATCTTCACTCATACTCTTGATATCAAGCATAAGTGTCGAAAAATCTCTGACATACTGCCGGATTTCATCGCCATGGCGAAGCTCACGTAGCTTCTTCCTGGCATTGTACTCAACATTCTCAGGGAAGAATTGAGTTCGCAACTCAGTCCTCAACTGTGCCCATGTATATACATGTGCCGTACCGTTCTGGATCTGCTCATATTTGGTACGCCACCACAGCTTGGCATCACCAATTAGGAACATAGTAGCTATGGAGACCTTTGTGCCCTCATCATTGTGTCCCATAGCTAGGAAATATTGTTCCATGTCGAAGATGAAGTTCTCCAACATTTTGGCATCTCTCATGCCAGTGAATGATTTTGGCTCAGGCACTTTAGGTTGATTACTAGGAGCTTGAGCATGAGCATGGGCGGGAGCATTTGCAACAGCTCGCGTCAGCAATGCGATTTGCTGCCTCAACTCCTCTACTGTCTCTACAGTAGCATATCTCATCAACCCGTTTCTCAGCCCATCAACAGCTACCTGAGATTCTTCCCGAAGAGTGGCAATTGCACCCCTGAATTCTTCAGCCATCACACCAACCCTCGCGGTGTTTTCTTGACTTGATGTCTCTACATCAGTCATCCTCTGATTAAGCGGCAGTAAAGCTTCAAGACGCCGAGAAATATCCGTAACTGCACATTCAAAGCTTCTAAGCTTCGGCAAACTCTTCTTGTCGCGTCATGGTTGTTCCCACTGGAAGAACCTAAGCTCTGATACCAACTGTCACGGTCGTAGACTTTTCGCTAGCACAATGAGACCGTGCGGCGCTTACTATCCTACCCGAGTAGTAGTAAGCAAGCCTAACGCAGCAATAATCAATTAGCGATCAATATCAATATCTATAAGCAACAAACGTAGGCAACAGTAAGTAACTAGCAACAAGTAAAAAGGGACGCGGGCAAGAATCGATCTGAAAATGAATCACACTTTATTAATCTCATGTACAGGCAACAGTAAAGTGTGTGGGGGGGTTTTTTTAAACTGGGATATCATTGACTGTGGGCAGTCAACCGATGAGTAAGAGCTTCTATCCAGAAGAGTACTCACACCCCCACAAAGAGCTTTATTAGCTTTTGTGGTTCTTGCAGGAGGAGACATTAAAATTGGTGAGGAGGCAACACCAAAATTAAAATAAGTAAATAAAAAAAAAATATTTACAATAATCCCCCCTTCTACTCCTAGTATACAAGAGATCGTCACAATTAGCCTATGTTTGTAATACCTATACTTAACTATGTATGTTTTAAGTTTATACCTTTTATGAAACGTGATGATAATGATGCTATGTTTTCTTAAAATATTTTTTTTAAGTTAATAGATTTCCAATTTATTATTTTGAAGATTTGACAAACAATTATTCAAACACTTCTTGTAGGACAACCTTACATATAATACTGTAGATTATATGTGGTTAGGGATCTGTAATCACCTATTTAACTATCGAGGTGAGGTCCGGTCTTTACACAAGGAGAGCAAGAATTAATCACATTGCACTTCCAAGATGTAACTATACATGATCTAATTTGGATAAGGCAAAGTTGAATTGGGATTATTAATCTATTTGTAAACGTCTCCTTAGGACCATAACTTGTGAGGTGATTTTGAATTAGCTAGACTCTATTTTAAAAATTTCTTGTCTAAATAGTATTCCCTCCAATATTATATATAAAATTTCTCTCTTCGAACATGATGTTGTCAAGTATTCTCCATTATTCATACGTTATCTAATTTAAAAAAAAATAATAATTTTAGAATAAAGTTTACAATAGTCCTCTTTATACATAAATATATATGATTAGTAAGAACGTAAAAATGAAGAATTTTGTTTTATATAATTAGTCAACATACCTTTTATAGAGTGGTTAGCAAGGAAACCAAGAGATACAAAAGCAAGAATTTTTTGTTATGAAATTTTACAAACAAGTATATGCTTACACACACACACACACACATAAACAAAGGGTTCCCTCTTCTCTTATATTCATGTTTACAAAAATCTGTGTTGAAAAATCTTAATCACAATATGACCATACTATTACGAAAAACCTAAAAAAATCTTACTCATAATATGACCATACTATTATGGAAAACCTAAAAAAATATCCTAACCAATTGATAAGCATGTTTCATGTCCCAATTAACTATTCCATTAGTTAAGAAAGTTAAAATGAATTAGTTAAGCACTTTGGTAGGTAATGGAAGGACTAAGTGGACATGCGTTGTTAAGGAGGATACCACTTATATAAGAGCAATCAATGGACCAACAATATGCTTCTCCATCACAGGGTTATTTTCCTTAGCCCTTTTTAGCACCATAGGGTGCACCATAAATTGGGTCATTCTCTTAGCACCACCCATCTCCTAGAACATATCCATTCCCCTTCACAACAGCATCATTGTGATCATCTCAGCATGCTCCTTCATAGGCACAGCCATCTTCCAAGCAGCAGTATCCTTATTATGTTCCTAGACTACCCTCAACATGCAGTTATTGCTCATTTATTTCTTTAGCTTTAGCCTATGCATCAAAGACAACCTTTATTACTTCATTGACTTAGGTTCAATAGGATCAAGTTCATAAACTCTAGCCTTTATATTTTTTTTATTACTTGAATCCATAATTATTATTATTATTATTATGTTGCTATATATGTCAAGATTTATATGCTTTTTAGTAATTCCATGCCTAATGGACTTGGTTGGATGAACGTGGGTATTGACTTATTTCAATAGTTTGGTAATATTTTTTCATTTATCTCTATTATAACTATTTAAATTTAATAGTTAAATCATTTTATTTAAATATATATTATTATAGTAATATATATTATATAATCATTATTACATAATATTAATAATATGTTATATTTTAAAAATAAATTAATTAATATAATATATAATATATTGCATATTTAATGCACATAAAATATATTATATGATATCAATTTCTAGTTATAAAAATAAAAGATAGAGAAAGAGGTGAAACTCGACTCAACTCGACTCATTGTCCTAATTAAAGCGAGTCTTGCTTCATATAGCATCGAGCATGGTGAATATTTAGAAGTGAGTCCATGAGGTGAATGTACCGTTATGAACATCACAAAACTTAGGCATACAATAACAAGTGTGAAGCAGCAAGTATACAAATACATTCATGATAGATAACAAATTACAACTGCTATATACTAAGAGTAATCAACAACCCTCAAACCGATATAAAGAACGGAGTATAAATAGAAGCAGCTAGAGACAAATGGTGTTAACCAAGGTTGTATACCCTTGTTTAATAGTCTTTCTTCTTCTTTCTCTCTTTCTTGGAGCATGCTGATAGCTCGAATATCATGTAAGGAAGAAGTTGGGAGAGAGATGTTACCTGGATTATGTGGCAGTACGTTGCCAAGGCACATTCTGAGATCTTGGAGCACATGGCAGCAAAAGAAAAGCAACAAGGTTCTAGATTTGTTCTCAAGTTAAGTTGTTGAGTGTTATGTCGAGAATAGTGTGTGAGTTTTGCCTACTTTCTTTAACCTAGTGTAGCTATTTTATGTTGTCATATGGTGACATTAGTGTAAGAGGACTTTCTATTCATATGGGCTGGACTTCAGTTTAGATTGGGTTTGCTAATGGAATTTTGGACTGAGCCTTGAATTTTAACATGTACTCACCTTCATAAGATAAATGACGCGATTTCTTACCTTTATGAGGCGAAAAAAACTCATCTCAATTACTTACCTCTGTTCGAGTGATCATTAAAATGTTAAGTAAAAGGAAATTTGATTTCTTTCACAAGTTAAATATATATAGTTTGAAAATGTTATTCGAGTATGAGTCGAGAAAATGAAATTAATTTTAATATTTTCATGCACGTAAAATTTTTGAATGTGTAATATTAATATTGAAAAGTGTAAAAGATCTTTTTTTTTTTTTAATCATTGTAATTTTGGTATTTTAACAGTGTTTTTTTTTTCTAAATTAACAAGTACATTTATGATGTACTAATGCAGTTATATGCTTCTTTTTCCTTAAGTATTTTAAAACTGTTTGTCCAATATATTTTTTTCCATCAAATATTTCGTTGTGTATAAAGTTGAATTCAATAACTATTTTGTATTTTAAATTTTTATTATATTGTTTTATTTACTTTTTGTATATTTGCTGGTATTTAAAAAAGTAAAATTACCCTCTATGTTGAATTGAATAACCCTTACTCTATCCTAAATAAACCATCCACTACAAATTTTTATTGTTTTTTTTTATAATTTTTATTTATTGTTTTATGTGTGTGTGTGTATTGGCATGAGTAATAAAGTTACGACGTTTTGTAGTATTCAAATATAACATCAATAAGACTAGAAGAAGGCAACGACGTAATTTATTGGTGCCATGGCGTTATATTTGCTTTCTGAGTAATGCCTGGTATTAGTGAAGATATATCTAACTACTTATAGATGTTCCCAAAATAGAAAACAGATTCTATTTCTTACAATTTAGAACTACCGTGAAGTTTATTCAAATATGAAATTTACAAGTTATGTACGCTTTACGCCACTTATAATATTTATTCCTCCTTTTTCGTAATACGATGATTTTGTTATCTTGGTGGCTTCGATAAACGCAGCTATTAGATTATTACAACACCTTAATGTAAGAAATCGAATTTCGTACTTGAAGGATGACGGCTTAAATTGGATGCCAATAAATTGTAATATTATTCACATAATATGATGATTTTGTCATTTAAATCTATCAATGTCTTTTTTAATAGATGCTCAAAATCTATGGAAAGTAGAAGTTAATTTATCGAAAGGGAAAAAAAAATGGTAGTTAAGTTTTAAAAACAAATGAAGCATATTCATAATCATAGTATAACTACTTATAGATGGACAAATCAACATTCCAGACATCATGTCACTGCACACGTGAGTCATCCTGAAAGCATCCTACAAAATTTTTGGAATTTAGTGGAAGTGTTCTTTAGATATAACTTAAAATAATGGTGGTGGACTAACATGATTCGGATTCCCTTCTAATTTTGATTTTTTTTTTTTACATGTATATTATATATCTAATTAGATATATTGTGATATGTTGATATTTATTTTTATTCTTTCATACACGTGTATGTCACGTGTTCTATATCTAGTTTCTATATATAGTTGTCATCTGTACAAAAATCAGTTAAGAAAATATAATAAACTTGAGAACTCTGTTTTTCTTCCTCTGTTTTGTTATCTTCTCGAGGGTTCCTTTTCTTATTCTCAATCATCGACATAGCTGGATTTGCTTTAGAGAAAGTTTTCATGGTATCAGAGCAGGTTTAATTCTTGCTCTTCTCTTGTTTACTCGTCTATTGATTGATATATGTTTTCTTTATTGAATCATGAGTTTGATCGAACGATTTTTGGTGATCCATTTTTTTGTCTGGATCGGATCATCCTGTATATCAATAACGAATTTGATGTTCAATGGTACGAATTATCTCGGTTGGAGTCGTTCCATTCGCTTGGCTTTAGGAGCGAAAGCAAAATTAGGTTTTATTGATGGATTATGTCAAAAACCTACAGATAATGTCGAAGAAATAGAAAAATGGATTAGAAATGACTATATGATAAGGTGTTGGTTATTGAATTCAATGACAAAAGAACTTTCAGAAGCTTTTATGTATGCTCAATCAGCTAGGGAATTATGGCAAGATGTGAGTGAGAGATTTGGAATGACTAGTGGTCCGATATTGTATCAATTGCAATATGAAATTGCTAATATGAAGCAAGGTAATTCATCAGTCACAAAATATTTTAACAAATTGAAGAGGATTTGGGATGAATTAAGTAGTCTTTGTGATAATCCGATTTGTGATTGTCCTGCACGAGAGCATTGTGTTTGTGATCTGAAAACAAAATGGCAAGAGATCGATAATAGAAACAAGTTAATGCAATTTCTTATGGGTTTGAATGATGTTTTTGAATATGTACGCAATCAAGTCTTGTCGATGGATCCGTTGCCTACTGTGAGTAAGGCATACTATTTGATTTGTCAGATTGAAAAACAAAAACAAATGACTGAAATTCTTGGAAATACAAAGGAAAATATGAATGCAGCGTTTATGGCAAGGAATGTTCAGAAACAATCTTTTGATGATAGAAAGGAAAGGAGGAATAGATTGTATTGTAATCATTGTAAGAAGAATGGCCATACAAGAGATAAATGTTTTGAACTTGTGGGATTTCCAGATTGGTATAAGACGCAGACGCCTAGAGGAACTAGATTTGGTCCAAAAGTTGCAGCACAGTTAGAAGTTTTGGACTCACCAGTTGAAATGCCACAGCTCAACTCTGTTAGTGGGAATGATACTGATTTAATTTCCAGAATTTGTCAACAGGTTGTGAAGATGATGAAAGATGATCGATTATCAAGTGGACACTTGGAAGAACGTGTGGCCAATTTCGCAGGTAATATCCTGACTTTAGCATCCAATTTTGATGGTACATCGAGTAAGTGGATTGTCGATACTGGTGCTTCAGACCATATTACTCCTTATGTTGAACTTTTAAACACAAAACGAACACTGAAAAATCCAATTAGAATTAAGTTACCTGATGGTCATGTTAAACTTGTTAACATTGTTGGGATGTTACTTTGCATGATCAATTTGTTCTACATAATGTCCTGTTTGTTCCTGATTTTCATTTCAATTTTTATCTGTTAACCAATTAATATCCAAACACAACCTCATTGCCATTTTTAACCCAACCACTTGCATATTTCAGGACCAGATCTCTAAGACACCTGTGGCGATGGCTGAAACAGTTGGAGGACTTTATGTTTTGAAATCTGAAAATAATGCTGGAAATTCTAGTTCTTGTTTGTCAAACACTTGTACTGTTGTCTTAGATCCTAAAATTTCACCTGAACTTTTCCATAAGAGACTTGGTCATATTTCTTGGTCCTCTTTATCACATTTGCTTGATACATCCATTAATAAAAATACACATACTAGTTCATTTGTGATACTTGTATGCTTGCTAAGTTTCACAAGTTACCTTTTGATGTGAGCTCTACTTGCTCATCTTATCCTTTTGATTGTGTTACATATGGATATATGGGTCCTTATAATACACCATCTATGTCAGGAGATAAATTTTTCTTAACCATAGTTGATGATATGACACGTTGTACTTGGACATATTTGATGAAACATAAAACACAAACTTTATCCTTGATGTCTACCTTCTTTGCTTATGTTAAAAATCAATTCCATGTTACCCCAAAGGTTATTAGAACTGACAATGGAGCTGAATTCATGTCACATGAGAGTCAAGCATTGTTTCACAAACTTGGTATGATTCATCAACGTAGTATCCCTTACACACCCCAACAAAACGGAATTGTCAAACGTAAGCATAGACACCTCCTTGAAACTGCAAGGGCTTTGCGTTTTCATGCACATTTACCCAACAATTTTGGGGGGAATGTGTTCTTGCAGCAACCACTTATAAGTAAAATGCCTCGTCAAAATTTGAATTGGTGTTCACCCTTTCAAATGTTGTACAAAAGCCACCTTCCTATCAAGACCTACGTGTTTTGGATGCTTATTATGCAGCCACTATCAATATTGGTAGGGATAAATTTGATCCACGAGGTAGACGTTGTGTATTCCTTGGTTATCCATATGGACAAAAGGGTTATAAACTATATGATTTGGATACACATACCATATTTGTTAGTCAGATGTTCTTTTCTATGAGGATATTTTTCCTTTCAAGTCCTCATCTCTCAATATTCTCATTTCGAAATACCATTCTTCTCTTATACAAAATTCTCTGTTTCCTGCTTCATTTCCTCATTCATGTGATGATTCGATTGTTCATGACAAAACATCATTCCACCTCTATTGATTCACATGATACCATTCTGATATACATTCTCCTTTGAAGGCATTCGTCATTCTTCAAGAACTAGAAAAACCCCAGCTTGGCTTCAGATTTTATACATAATGCTCATCATAATGTTTCAGCTGTTACTTCTTCCTTTTATCCTTTGTTTCCTTCTGGATCTTTTGTTTCTTATCCAAAGGAGTATGTTGTGTCTTTATCTAATGTATTTGCAGTTCATGAACCTCAAAGCTATCGTGATGCTAAAGATGATCCAAAGTGGATAGATGCTATGAACAAGGAGCTTTTAGCTTTGGAATCCAATAATACTTGGGAGCTTACTTCTTTACCATCCAATAAGAAAGCTATTGGATGTAAATGGGTGTATAAAATCAAGTATAAATCAGATGGTAACATTGAACGCTACAAAGCTCGTTTAGTTGCAAAAGGGTATAATCAAATTGAAGGTATTGATTATACTTATACCTTTTCACCCGTTGCCAAATTAGCTACTGTCAAACTTTTGTTAGCTGTTGCATCTATTAAAAATTGGCATATCCATCAGTTAGATGTCAATAACGCTTTCCTTCATGGCTCAATTGATGAGGAGATTTACATGGTTCCACCGGAAGGTTATAAGACTTCATCTGGACAAGTTTGTAAGTTGAAGCGTTCCTTGTATGGTCTTAAACAGGCCTCAAGACAATGGAACAAAGAGTTGACATCTCATTTTGTCGCTTTGGGTTTTCAGCAATCCAAAAATGATTATTCTCTGTTTACCAAGAATTCTTTGAAAGGTTTCTTGGCTGTACTTGTGTATGTGGATGATGTCTTAGTTGTTGGGGATGATTTATCTGATATATCAGCTGTCAAAACTTCACTTGATAAGGCCTTTACAATCAAAGATCTTGGTGAAGCACGGTTTTTCTTGGGTATAGAAATTTGTCGTACTCCTACTGGTTTAATGTTAAACCAATCTAAATTTGCTTTGGATATTCTCAAAGATGCTGGTCTTACTGCTTCCAAATCGGTCTCGATTCCTTTTCCTGCAAATTTGCATCTTGATTGTACTTCAGGGGATTTGCTATCTGATCCCACTCTATACAGGAGAATAGTTGGTCGATTACTTTATTTGCTTGTTACACGACCAGATCTTTCCTTTGCCGTGCAACAGTTAAGTCAATTTGTTTCTCAATTTGTTTCTCAGCCTCGACGCCCACATTTGCTTGCTGCTTTCCATGTTCTTAGATATTTGAAGGGTACTCTTCCTCGAGGCTTGTTTTATTCCTCTCAATCTGCTTTGTGTTTGTCTGGTTTCTCTGATGCGGACTGGGGCACTTCTCGTGTTGATAGAAAGTCATTAACTGGTTTTTGTATTTTTGTTGGATCTTCTCTTGTCTCATGGAAAACAAAGAAGCAAATGACACTTTCTACATCCTCAGCTGAAGCAGAATATAGAAGCATTGCTTCTACTACTAAAGAGTTACTTTGGCTTTCATATCTTCTAGCTGATTTATCTGTTCCTATTTCTCTTCCCATTGTGCTGCACACGGACAGTAAATCTGCTAAACAACTTGCTGAAAATCCATGTTTTCATGCTCGCACTAAACATATCGAGGTGGATGTTCATTTTGTCAGAGATCACATTGCTTCTGGATTTCTATCGATTGTTTTTGTTCCTTCTATTGCTCAGCTTGCTGATTGTATGACAAAATCAGTTGGTATTCAACAACTCGATTTTTTGTATCGCAAGTTTGGCTTCTTACAATCCAACTTGAGGGGGGGGGGGGGGGGGGGGGGGGGGGGGGGGGGGGGGAGGGGCTGTTGATATTTATTTTTATTCTTTCATACACGTGTATGTCACATGTTCTATATCTAGTTTCTTATATAGTTGTCATCTGTACAAAATCAGTTAAGAAAATATAATAAACTTGAGAACTCTGTTTTTCTTCCTCTGTTTTGTTATCTTCTCGAGGGTTCTTTTTCTTATTCTCAATCATCGACATAGCTGGATTTGCTTTAGAGAAAGTTTTCATATATTATGTAACTGTTTTGTATCTATATCTATTTATAGCATTGTTTTTCTGGTCATCTTTGCATCTTATTTTTATTGTTTTAAATAAATATTTGTTAAAAATAGATACAAATGAAAAATAAATGTTTTGACCCATAAATAGATCAAATACATATAATATATATATATATATATGCAAATTAAATAGATATAAGATACAAATTAAAATAAGATAAATCCAAACAGACCTAAGCTTGTTTGGTTCATCTTACTCTAGTTGTTTTGACATATTATTTTCATCATTTTCAAACAAATGTTTATCAAGAAACACATACAGATAAAAAAAATACATTTTTACTCATAATGTTTGGATTGTCTAATTTGAGTAACAATATTTGTTTTTCATTTGAATCTAATTTTTAACAAATATCTATTAGAAAACGATAAAAATTATATATCAAAAGGACCAGAATAAACGAAACAAACATATCTGAAGTTTGTAAAACTATCTTTTTCTTGTATCTTTTCTATTTCTATTTCATAATTATGATAAAGAAGGTGATTGGTGTGTGACAATTATGATGTGAAAATTTACAAACTTTTAAGAGAAAGGATTTAGAAAATCTATTTTATGCATTGAAAAAGAAAATTTTAATTGGTATATTTGTAAAAATAGATAAAGTATCTTAATTACATATTTTATTAAAAAAAATTTTGAAATTGATCAATTTTGTATTTCGTGCATATCAATAATGCCTTTGTTGAATTGGCTTACACTGTTATCATACGTAGTGTTTTTTAGGGATGTGCAAAAAAACCAATGAAACTGAAAAAATCGAATTGAAACAGTAAAATCAATCCGAAAAATATAGTTAACCAGTTCATTGGTTTCGGTTTAGGATTACGGTTTTTATTTTTTCTTGTTTCGGATTCTGTTGCTGTTTGTAACCATAAAAAAACAATGGTTAACAGTTAAACATTTCAATATTATAATATATAATATATAATTTACATATACATATAATTTATTTATGTTAATATTTCTTGAATTTTGATTAAAATACTATTGTCCTATGTTTGATGGAGTTAATATGGTAATTGATTTGGTTTGATTTTTTTGATAATAATACATCTAAAAGTTTGTTTTTACCCTTTTCCTTAATTTGATTTTCTTTCTTTTTTAGTTCTTGTAATATATATAATAATTTTAAAAAATCCAAGATAAATGCTAAAAAATAAGGTATATTGAAAATTTCAATTTGATTTGATGAAACAATTACGTTAAATGGTTAAAAATAAAAAATCAAATAAATTAATAGAATAAAACGATTAACCAATAAGCAGTTAACTGTTTATAATAGACCGATTAAGGGTCAAGATGTTCAAAAACCAATTATTAAGGTTAGGTTCAAAAAATAAGGTCATGAATCGATTAATCGATCAGTGAACACCTGTATTTTTAGCCAATATGACAAAGGTACTATTACATAAAAATTCTCTTGAGTTAATAATTGATATATTTCAAAATTTTTGATAATAAATTAATCAATTTTAAAGTTCATGTACTTAATTGTATATTTTGTCACAAATTCACACATCATCTGTAGCATTTATCTTCTTTTTAAAAGTCATCCAAACAATTTTGATTATAAAAAGGAAAAAGCTATGCTTTCAGTTTGGCTATTATAGCTATCGAGTGATATATATCCTGATATACGTAGAAATATACCTTATATTTTTCATTTAATTATTTGCATGTGTATATCACGTGACCTTATATGTATGGGTAGGACATGCAGTCATAACAGAAATCACAGAAAGTCGCATTTCCATTCTATATCTTCAACCTTTAATAATCTCTCATTCAGCTTAGGAGATGAAATATTTGGCAATCCAATCACCATATTTTTCTTCTTCAACAAATGAAGTCCCTTAAAATTCAAATGGTCATATCTCAAATGCCATAAGTATGATTCATCATTTTTCACACTTTATTAGGCATATCCTTCATTAAGAGGTATAGACAATGGAAAAACTTTATTCATACTCATCCTTACTTTTGCAACAATACAATTCTTCTTCTTATTAGTAATAATGTATTCACCATTATCAAAATTCACCATATAACCTCTTTGAGATAATCGGCCAACACTTAATAAATTTTAAGCTAATTTAAGAACATAATAAACATCATAAATTAGCTTAGATTACTTCCCTTAGTGTTAACAGCAATAGCTCCTTTTTCTAGTGATTTCATGGCTATTCACATCTCCAACCTTTACTTCTTATTTAAACTTATCATCAAACTCAACAAATAACTCTTCATTCTCAATCATGTGATTACTACATCCACTATCAACATACCAAATATTCTTAAATGATTGCTCAGTATTCATACAAGAATAAAATACATGTTTATCTTGATTTTCTTAGACAAATTTGCATTTCTATCTTATTCTCAATCTTTGAAATAACAATCCATTTCTGAATGATTGGGATTTCTCCATCTCTTGCATCTAAAATGGCAATCCTTGGAATCATGGCATTCTCTTTCTCTACCATGACCTCGGGAACTTTGATATCTTCCACGTCCGCATGTAGAGTTAGAGAAACTTCCATTACTATTTTCATATCTGTGTTGCCTACTAATATTAACCTTTGAATGGATGGCCTGCTTTAGATTTTGAGTAGAAAATCTACTCATACGTTTTTTTATAGGCTTCTAATAAACCCATAAGCTCATCCAAAGACAATAGTGATAAATCTTTGGATTCTTCAATGACAGTAGCTATATGCCCAAATTTTGCTGGCAAATTTCTCAAAACTTTTTCAACAATTCTCTTATCAGGAATTGTATCACCATAACCTCTGATCTGGTTAATGATGACAGCAACTCTAGAGAAGAACTCTTGCACCTCATTATCTTTCATAAATAAATTATCAAACTCTCTTCATAGATTTTGGAGTTTGATTGAGATAACTTTATCATGACCTCCATATTGCTTCATTAAAATCTCCCAAGCATCGTGTGATGTGGTTGCACCCATGATTCATGGTAAAATTGCTTGACTAACCCCTTTTCTATGCAAGACAATGCTTTGGCATCTTTCATGGTATTTTCTTCATGTTCTTTTTATTGAGGTACTGTCTAGGTTGCTTTTACCTCTAGACTAGTAATATCGATTTCATAATTCTCCTCAACAATTTCCCACAAATCTTGCAAGATAAATAATGTCTTCATGCTCCATATATCATATTTTTCACTAACAAACATAGGAATGCCTTATTGGAAAAAATTAAATACAGTATTATTGCTTGTTGATGCCATCGTTAAGATTTGTGTTTATAGTGTTTGAGTGTTTGGATTTGTATATAAGAAAAATGGGTTTGGCTCTGATACCAAAAAAAATGTTAGGTGCAAATTATATCTGATATTAATAAATTATAAAATGGAGACATGGAGAGGAGCATGATCAAATACAGATCATTTCATATATCTCATGTCAATATTGAATGGATATTACTTCGTGTAGTACATGGTCAAGTCCTTTTATAGGACTCATCGGCAGAAAAAAAAATACGAACAACTCATAACATGTGATGGCTATTGGTAAGTGATGAGCTGTCATTTGCTATGACTAAAAGTTTGACAAATCAACTAAGCATGCTGTGCATGAGTTATTTTAGCATGACACCTAATAAACTAATTAAGACAATGAAACTCCAGCTCATTCTTAATGTAAAAACTCTAGAATTCGCTACTATAATCAGCTGTCATTTTTTGCTTCACGATGAAGTAAATTTCCAGACGTGTTCTACAAATTTCTGCCGCAAAGCATATAAAAATGTAAATTATATTTTCAACACTTGGCTCCATGGAATCAAATCAATGCAAGGAATAGAGGGCTCCAGAGATTTATCCCGAAAGTGAAGGCCAAGATCATCACCTATTCCCACTTATCGAAATACGCAAGGCGTGACAAGTCTAGTGGATTACATATTGATACTTGATGGAGGCGAAAATCAAGTAAAAAACAAAAAAGCAAAAAAATCCCCACATATGATTGCAAAAGCCCCTTTGGTATGCGCGATGCTCCTATGGCTATAAATTGTGTGTCCGATCATGGAGTAGGTTTGCTTGAACTTACATCTTCTGAGATTTTTTTCTGTGGTTTTCTAATTAACCAGCTATCCAAACACGTCCGCGCTTGATCTGTTGTGAATTTTTATGAAATGTTTCTTCTTAGCGTTTGTTTGAGTTGTTAAATTTTTACTTGTATATGATCTGTATCCATATCTTATGTATGTAATATGTTAATCTAATTATAAGTAAAAATATCTATTTTTTATTTGAATTTATTTTTAACAAATAATCAATTTTTAAATTATAAAAATAAGATATCAAATTTAAAAATAAAATATCAAAATAACATGAAAAACATGAAGTATGATGGAGTTGTAAAGGGAATGATGTAAGAATATTACGCAATTATTCACTTGATGATCTTGATTTTTTTTCTTTTTTTTAAATTAATTAATTATTTATTTATTTACTTCATAATTATGAAAAGAGAACGTTGAAACCGAGAAGTGGAATGGTGTCTTCGCCCCAAAATCTGCTAGAGGAGCCTAATACATCATGGTTTGTCCCCAAAATTTCAATCAACTAGTTAAAATCCTGCTGTCATGTGTGGTTTTTTAGTTAAATAAACGTAAGAAACCACAATAAATATATTAATAATATACATTAATAATTAATTATTCTAAAACTGATATGAGTAATATAATTTAAATATATTATATACATTTTAGCTTTATATAATTATTTGAGTGACATTCCATATTTAGATGGAATGATACACGTTGTGCATAAGGATGGACTCATAATAATATAATTTGAGGATCAAGCTTACCTTAATTAAGTTAATATTAAAATAATTGATAGAAAAAATTGCTTGTTGATGTAACCATATTTTATCTTATATATACAAAACTATATAGATAATAATTATTAATAATTACAGGGAATTATTCTTAGAAGGATGAAAAGATTCTTCTATAAAATGATTAAGACTGCTAGATGTACTTCATATGTGGCTAAAAGATTAACTATTTTACCTTTTCTTTATGGCATATATGTAAATTAAAATTTAGCTATCAATTTAACAAAATAAAATTAATCACATATAACTTATGTAAATTTTGTTCCAACAAAAATATATTTGAAAAATATTTAATCATGAAATTACAAGTACAGCCAAAATAGAAAACTAACCTTTTCATGATACCCCTATCCTTTTTGTTTGTTTTGTGTTGGCTAATCATGCTATTAGGCCTCTTGTGTAGGGGTATAAACGAGTCGAGCTCTTAACAAGCATAAAATATACAAGGTTGAGCACAAGTCGGATAAAGATTCTCGAGCTTAGGCTTGATTGCCTAAACAAGTCTATACTCGGGTCATTTACGTATATAATTAGATTTATAATATTAAATTATTATGAATAATTATATATTATATGATATTAATATATATTATTAATATTACATTAATATATTAAATGAGCATGTTTGCAAGCAGGATCACAAGCCTAAAAAAACACTCAAAACCCGACTTGTTTAATTAAAATAGTTGAACCGAGTCAAGCTTGAGACCAATCAAGCTCGAATTGCTCATGAGTAACTCAACTCGTTTGCAACCCTACTCTTAAAATTTGTTCAGGGTAATCTTAATTAGTGGAAACTTGAACTCAACTTAGTTAAATTTATTTATCTTAGCAAAAAAAAAAAAAAAACTCATATAAACTAATTAATCTATTTGAAGAATAATTTCACTTCTAGTTATAATAATATTAATATCTAGACTTGGCTTGAATTCGACTACTATTTATATTTGACTAAAGCTAAGCTGTTAAGCACGTGACTACAAGAATTTTGATATTAGGCGACGTTTGCAAAAATTGCAAACGTCGCCCATCTTTAATAGTTTAACTACATCATTTAAAGCATACTATTAGTCATGTTTACGAAACATTCATTTAATTGGCAACTCTTTCCTTTTATGAACCGTGACTAATTTTTAGTTTAAATTTACCCATCCTTAAAAAAAATTGGAAAATGAAAAATCACTAAAAATCCCGCCATTTCAAAAACGCGGGTGTAAAAAAAATCAAAAAACCTTATTGGCCTACCTTTTTCTTTCTTCCTCACTGTGCAAACCCTTAGACAGAGACCACAGTACACTTCGTAATCTCCGCTCAATCTCCTTCACGCAACAAAAAACTCGAACAAATCTCTCCATCCCACTCCGAAGGAGGTCTCGTTCTCCATCGACCTCTGATCGATCAATGCCTCCATCATACCCATTCCTTCATGGCTAGCTCAGTGGAGAAGATTTCATTAGAAAACTTCAACAACACAGTCGTCAACATCATTCATCAGTGACACATCACTAGGTTTGTTCGTATGTTTTTTTCCTTTAGGGCTTTTGTTCAAGGGTTATGAGAGATTTCTTTTTGTTTCATGTTTTGAAAATTTCTATTTTACGATTTTATAACATGAGTAGTACATGCATTCAAGTAGGAGGTACATGGTTGAACGATGTCTTTATTTAGCTGTATGGTTGGTTGAAATTTTGGTGTCGTGTTCAATAATCACAAGTTTGTAACCATGTATTGTTTATGTATGGAGAAAATTAGGTTTCCCCCCTTTGAGGAAAGGTAATGTTTACGTATGGAGGAAATTAGGTTTCTTAAATGAGTAAGGAGACTAATAATTTAAATTTAGAAATCAATTTAAGAATGTTGGGTGTTGGGTGTCGGTTTTGGTTAAAATGGTAGTGGATAGACAGCGGTGGTGTTGGTACGATAACCCCTAGTTCCACTCCAGCTTAGTTCCCTATAGCTAACCTGCTGCCAATGATGGTATTCCCACCATACGACTTAGTCTTTTTGCTCCATCCGACACAACCACAGTTGGTTCACCAACTAGTCTTTTTGCTCCATCTAACATGACCATAGTTGCTCCATTAAGTACGAGTTCAAGCCTAGACAGGGGAGGTAGGTGGGATCTATGTTATTGGGTTTGATTTACTCTGTTTGTAAGTGTTTCATCCATTATGTGCTCGTTATGTTTCTTGTTTGAGTTAGGATTTTATTTTGAATTTCATGTTTCAGATGAAAATTGAAAACTAAGTGCAGTAACAAATCATGATAATCATATTCTATGTATTCAGTTTTTAATTTATGAATGGATGGCTGGCTTTTCCATGGAGAAAAACAATCATGATAATCTATAATATGATTTTCATTGAATAATAATTTTTTTCATCTTCTTTTTTACTATGTTAAAAGGAAAAAAAAGTTAAGTTTGGAATTGCACTAATGTGGGTAATAAAATTGGCAGAGGTTGCTTCTACATATGTATTTTCTGAGTTTTAATTCAGAGTGGCTTAGGTTATGATGTCAGAATATTTATTTGTTTTTAGAATCTATATGAGTCAAGTTTACATTTAGATGATAAGAGCTTTTAATTACATTTTACCTTTTGCATTTACAGCAAAAAAATGCTTCCTTTTATCCTCTGTAATTCTTGAAAGTTCCCATGTTTCTTACATGAAAATTTGTGGCTGATTAGGCTTTAGCTTAGCTTACATTTTTCCCAATGAGTAGTATTTCTAGTTAAACGAATCTTGGTAGCTGTTATGTCACTTTTTGGTTGAATTTGGAAAACATAACCATGAGGAATGTTGTTTGGAGTTTCTTGCTCAACTAATTGCCAATGGAAATTTATTTATCTGTAATTAATCCTCTAGTGTCAAAGAAATTTATTTATCTATAATTAATCCTCACACTCAGTGGGTTATATTTCACAACTTACACTATTATTTTTCCAGGATTTACTTTCAAGTCTTTTAGCATGATATTTACAATGCCCTAGTAATGTGGCCATATTCTATATGCAAGTGATGCTTAAGAAGATGCAAGTGATGAGGCAGGTTTGAACTTTCCATTCAATTTCAATTGCATTAAGTTTTGGATTGCATTTTCATGGCTAAGGTTAGATATTAAATTAAGACACTAATTTTCCAGTTGCTATTATCTCAACTCTGTCTCGTCAAATAGCTTCACATTCATTATACCATTTCAAACTGGCAGAATGTTCTTTTATAAAATGAAATTTTACTAGTTGGCTTTGACATTTTTTTTTTGGTTGTGGTGATGAATCACGAGCTTATATGAGGTAATCTAAGTAAATTAAATGATTTCCTTTAGTAGATATCTTCCCAATTACATTGGAACCTTCATGAAGCAAGTTGATAATTATTCAAAAGGTCCCATTACTAGAATGATCCATCACAATAGGTTTTACATATTGTTAGATAACAGGAACATTGACTATAAAAATGAAAAAAAGGAGAAAAATAAGCATCAAAGGGAACAATTAATAGAGATCAACAAAATGAAAACTCCACACAATACTATTGCACATATGTGACTGCATAAATGCTGCTATTAATTCGATGCAAAATTCCATTCAACTCAACGTCATACAATGGCTATACTTTTAAGTTTTAGATCTGCAAATTATAGGATCAATATGATTAATTTTCAAGAAACCTTTTTTGTGATCAATTACATTATTTCCTAAAACTTATGTGGTTTGGACTGTTTTGTAATTGTCTTTGTTTCTTATGCAGGACTGCAATAAAGATCTCTTTGCATTTCCTAATTTCAAATTTAATGTTTCATCATGTGGTGATTGTGTGGCAATAGAATAGTATAACTACAGCCGGCAATTGTGAAGAAATTTTGGTTCAATTTTACAGGTATATCCAGATGCAATTGATAGGCCTTCCATTTTTGATAATCTTAGTTCGAATGTTTATTGTGATTCATATATATATGTATGCGTAGCCTTACATGTGAAAGAAAAAGAATCTGAATCTAGTTGGAGCAGTAAGATATCTCTCTATTTTTTCTTTTTTTGAATCTAGTTGGTATTTATTTATTTATTAAAGTTGTAGAAGAATCTGAATCTAAAATGGTTGATGCTTTTGCTTTTTATTTTTTTCTTTGCTTCATCTAAATATGAGTTAATTATGAATTTGTATGATTTGAAACACACATTTTTGATAATGTGAGTTATAGTTTCCAGCAGTCACCAAACGTATGTTGTAGTCCAATACGATATGGATCCCATAGTGGTTGTCTTGTTAGGCCCCTGTTTTAGATTTATTAATTTTTCTAGTGAGACATAGGTCATATTTTAAAGGTTTTTATTCATCTTGGAAAAAATTATTGTAAGACACGAGCTCATGTTTGCGAAACTTTTCCCAAAAAAGAAAAGATGGATTGTTAATCTTGTCTATTGTGCTCACATTATTGATAATCATCTGTAGGCTGATGAGAGAATTTAGGAATTTAAACACCCCCATTTTGTGGTTTACAAAAAACAGGGGAAGGTTTTTTATTTTTCCTTTTTTTTTCTTCGGGCTTCTTGGTGCATCAGCATGTATTTTCTAGTGTCTTACATCTTCAAGCTATTTCAAACATGCACTCTTTTTATGTTTAAAGCATGGTTTCTCAGTGGTTGATAGAACTAGTTAATTTCATTACATATATGTAAGTATCTCATCCCAATTTTGCATCAGCAAGTGGGACTTGAACTGACCCAACCTTTCCTTCCCAGTTTGCTGAGGCAGAGCTTGAATGTATTTAAGAAGAAGCTATTGTTTTGTCCACACCACCACACATCTTAAAATATATATTTATAATAGAGGAATAAAAACATATCAATTAGCATGTAGTGGTTATTAGGTTTGATTGTGTCCTACTAAGGATTGGTTTAGCTAGCGTGTGGCTATTTGGCCTGCTAAGTAAGAGCTTAGTGTGGAATTTAGGACTACTACACCAAGTTGGCATCATGGTTGGAGCCGCTCCTTTTCGATAGTCTGCAGTTGCTTAATTTAGTTAGCATTCATCACTTCATGTAAGTTGGTCTGTCCATGTTATAGTTGCTGCTTGGTTACTGTTTCATGGAGTTCTAGTTAGAGTCGCATTGAAAATAAATAGATATGCACAAATGATTGGTTAAACTCAACTAAATACTGGTCGGTAGTTACCTATTGGACTTAGCAGTTAATTATAGCTGCTTATGCATGCATTAAGCTTGATCATCTAGTGCAATTATACTTCAACTCTGGGATTCAAAAATATCTTGAACATTTGAGCTACTCATTTGCTTGGTGTTGATAAATTCAATGAATGTTAAACAGTAGGTTGGCATTAAGGCTTGATTAAGAACTTCAATTAGCACATGGTGGCTATTTATCATGTTTCTTAGGGAACTTGCTTGGTTGTGCTTTTTTGCTTGGGTCTTCTATTCAATTCATTCTATTATCCAATTCTAACCAGCATACGTCAAAGTTTTGTGACGCTTGAGTAGAGCTCGATGAAGTTTGGGTGGAACCTGGTCTGCTTGATTTTAAGCTAATTGAGTAGCTTCGCATTATGAGATTAATTAAGCTAATTGACATTCAGAGCATGGTTCTGTCATTGAACTTAGTTAGTGTTTTGTTGTACTCGAAGTTGAAACATGACAACTTTGTGTGTGTGTTGGTCGGTGAGGTGCATGTCTTTCATTGCAGCAACTCTATAGTAGTTTAGCTGGTTCGTATATATAATATATATATATATATAATTTATGTTCTACCCAAAAAAAAACCAAATTGTTAGCATGCTAAATATTTAAAGATGATTATGTTTAAACTATATTATTTATAAAACTTATTTTTTTACTTTATTTTAAAAATAAATAATATGTTGTCTTGGTTTTATTATTATTATTATTATTTTATTATTATTATTATTATTATTTTGCTTCTTTCTATAGTGAAAAAGAGCACGATAGTGTAAAAGGTTTAGGTGAAGCTTTGTTTTGATGCTCTTTTTTTTTCTTTGTACATGCTTGTCATGTGGTTGAATTACTGTCAAATTGGATGGAAAAAAATAGATGAAATTTTAGGCCAGTTAAGGCACTAATAAACATAGAAGAAATATTTGTGTAGTAGGCAATAGGCTTTTCCCATAGTCCTTTCTCATTAGGTTGCTACACGCAATGGTCAATATGCTAGCTTCTTGAGCAATTAGTATAGGCCACCATGTAATAAAGCATAATTAGGTACAACTTCACCAAGGGTAAGCTAAATACAAGTCAGTTTCTTAATAACATTTTGCTTTCTTGACCTATTATATTATTATTCAATGAGTACAAGCAGTCACTTTTAGAACAATCATGCAATTTAAGATAATGATCAGTATGGACCCACGGTTTAAAGCTTGGGGAGCGACCATTAATATAGTTATAATACAAATTTGCCTTGCTGAATTCTCATACTTTTTGCCCACAATTTCTTTTTCCAATAAGGTTATACTTATAGGTTTGAGTACATAATTCATGTTGATGTTGTGTGATTTTATTGGGACTTTGATTTTATTTATGTTCCTTTGTATGGCTAGCTTATGAATCATTCAACCTAATTTTATTACAAATCTGTGCTCATTCTGTGTAATATATAAATGCGCTTGTTTTTTGTTAATAACATAATGGTAGAAGTGCTTCATTATTATTTTTTTTCCTGGATTATTTTCGATTAATTATGCTAACAATTTGCATTCCCATTTAATACTCATTATATTGTTCTAATAATTGGTAGCAATATAATCATAATGAGCTTAAAATGGTTCTAATGATGCTTAAAAGATTATAATTATGGTTGTTTTAGTCTATAGATAAGTGGCAATTGACACATATGAATGTTGGTAGCCACTACCAAGTAAAAACAAGAAAAAATAATAGCACTTATAAAATTTTACAATCGGCTATATTATTAATGCTTTAATTAATTTTCATGATGATTATTTAATTATATTTCATATGATTTTACTGTTATGTACTGATAATAAGATAGATCAAGTTCTAATGTTATTTTTTAAATGAAATAACTTCTTCCGTATACTATTGTGTTGGATAAAATGCTGAAAATTGAGGCTTAGAAATTTGGCAAATATACTTTTGTGATCCTTCATTGAGTTTTCTTTTGAATGGTGTTTGAATAAACTTTATACAATGTAAGCTAATTGTTCTGTCTAGCCACAAATCTAAGTTTAATTTCGAGGGTAATCATATCTGAATCGTTTGAATAAATAGTTTTGTGGATATTATCAGAATTACAATATGAAAGCACACAAAACATATATATTGGTGTTGGCTATGCTCATAGAGTGATATGAACCTAGTCATTTCGATTAATGATACCATAAAACAACACTTTACTAGGCATTGAAGGATTGTCCATGCGACCACTTACAATTAAATTAGTAAGATATTCAATAAAAATGGTAAGTAGAATGACAAAGTGAGAGTTATATATTTCAATCCTCTCATGAAGGATGCTCCAAAGGAATACAAACACACACACACATATAGCGTTGAGGATCGGGGTTGCTTGTTGCAGTTACCATTCGTGAAGATACTGAGGGTTGTGTGAGTCTGTAGATGGTAGCCAAGGAGCCACTAATCCATTTCTCATATTCTAATACTCAACAATATATGATAATGGAGTATTTTAGATTGCATCATGATTGACAACTTACTAGTGGAGGTTTAACTTGCTTATTTTTTGAATTTTTCTTACAGCAAATGTTGCAATTTTTTGTTAAGTTATTTTTTTTTTTCCTTCCTTATTACTAGCACACAGTATCTAAAAATATAAAATTATACATTTAAAGGCTTTATTAAATTCTCATTATTAATCCTTCTTTAAAAGAAAAAAAAAAAAAAACAAAGCTATAAAATTACATAAAACTATTAAATTTCAATTTAAGAAAGTAATAGCTATCCCATCATCATCATCATCATTAGGTTGTAAGCTTTTGATGATAACAAAAGTATGTAAGAATATTAAATGATGTTGTAATGTCTGCAGGGGATTGTTTAGTAAATGTGATAAAATTATGGATAATACTAGCTTTCAAAATATTACACATATGTAGTACTATAACTCAACAATGACTTCATATCGCTTTACCCAAGCAATATGCATGACAGACAAAAGAAACAGAAACTCAGAATTAGACAAAGTGTAAAACTGGAAATCGAATGATCACAGATTGGTCTCAAACTGTTCAGAAGTTGTTCAAAATCTTTTTTAAAACTCAACTTAAAGGTGTAACTCAAAGACTGAATCCATTTGGGTAATGCATTCAACTTTCCAATAAGAAGATCAATATCCTTGGTGATTTAGGTCAATTTTTCATCAAGTTATTTTTAGTTTACATGGACAAGTTGTTGAATAGTATCATATATGTTTTTATTCATACGTCCTAGTTTCCCTTTTTTATTTTTTTTTTTAAATTTGTTTATTAATTTTTTTTATTCTAACTCGTAGTTTAAGTGTTTTAATATTCTGTACGAACTTGTTCCTAATTTGATATAATATGATGATTTTTGTTCAATAAGATTTTTAACCATATTAAGTTGGAAGAAGATATTAGGCAAGATTTTCTTTCTTTTTCTTTCCTTTTCTTTTCCTTTCTTTCATATATTTATTTTAAGTTGGTCTGATTATTTCGTTTAATATACGATTATTTGGTTAATATACGATTATTTGGTTTGGAGTTATTAAAAATGATATTCAAATGTATAATAGTATGCATGCACTCATATATATTGGTATCTTCTATTAAGGTTTACCAATAACCGAGTGTTAAGCTTATATTTAAACGAAAATAGATGAGGATGGTATTTTTCTTATGTGTAATCATCTACTGCATGGAATCATCTTCTACTGCATGTGAATCATTCATTTAATTATGCTTTTGACCTTGAAATGGTAAAAAACAATACAGGAACAAACTAACAATTATTTCATTTCGTTTAATTATATCTTACATTTGAGAAATAAGTAAGAAATTAAATAGATGCACACAAAATATATATTTTTGGATTGTTATGATAGAAATGGAATGAACTAAGATGAAAGTTGTTGTGAATAGACTAAAATATTCAAATTTTAACAGTAATTTATTATTATGGGTATGTTTGTGATTTTACTTTGCTTCCATCGCTTTCTGACTATTTTTATAGAGAAATGAACGGGGCATGGAATGTCAACAGATTTGGCTGTTTCGTTCATTTCCATCTTATTTTGCGAAACCAAACATACATTTCCACTTATTTCAATCCATTTGCATTGATTTCACTGTTACTAAAAACCATTAAAAACCTTATGTGTATTTAAGATTATTTCATTCGTCCTTTTCCTTTTCCTTTTCTTTCTTTTTAATCTACTGATATTATTTTAGTGTGGTTGTAATTCTTTCTTTCTATGGCTTTTCTTAGAATACACATGGATAAGAATTGGATGAATTGCGACATTGGAAGTGAAGAGTATCAACGAGGTGTAGAATTTTTCATTGCATACATGCAATTGAAATATGGAGGAAACACGGAGTTAAATTGTCCATGCAGGAGGTGTTTAAATAACAACTTGTACACCGTGAATGTGATTAGAGCACACTTGCTTGTTGATGGGATAGACATAACCTATAAGTGTTGGATATATCATGGTGAGGAGCCGACTATTGAATTGCCTAGTGGACCGCGTGGTAGAATTCGTCATATAGAGAGTGAAATGATATATAATGAGGTGGAGTACAATGTGGTAAATAATGATGACATTGACGATTTGAAGATTTAGGGGCTTTTGCTACGAATCAAGAGGAAGATTCAAGCCTTAGAGATGGCTTCGATATTCCAACAGATTTTCTAAGTGGTTTAAGAGCTGACTCACAACAAAAGCTTTATCCGGGTTGTAAGTTCTCTAAATTCTCCTTTATAGTGAAGCTTCTCCACTTGAAAGTATACAATAAGTGGACCAACAAGTCGTTCGACATGCTTCTACAACTTTTGCGTGATGTGATACCTAATGGAGAGTCTCTTCCCAGGTCATACTATCATGCAAACAAGTACTTAAGAGGGTTGGGTATGGGTTACCACAGTATTCATGCATGTAAATATGATTGTTGCTTATTTTGGGGTACGAACAAGCATCTTACCAATTGCCCTACTTGTGGTACTTCTAGGTATAAGATGTCTGGAGGGTCTAGAAAGCCTATTCCTCATAAGATTCTGCGGTACTTTCCTGTAAAACCAAGGTTGCAACGCCTTTTCATGAATCCTAAGGTTGCTCAAAAAATGCGTTGGCATAAAGAGGAACATAAGAGACAAGAAAACATTATGGGCCATCCAGCTGATGGGTTATCTTGGATTAATTTTGATAATGAATTTCCAGACTTTGCAAAGGATAGTCGTAATGTGCGGTTGGGGTTAGCTAGTGATGGCTTTAATCCTTTTGGTACCATGAGCCAGTCATATAGCATGTGGCCAGTAGTGCTTCTTACATACAACTTACCACCATGGATGTGCATGAAGAAAGAGTATTTCATGATGACGTTGTTAATCCCTGGGCCTAAAGCACCAGGGAAGGAGATCGATGTTTACATGCAACCTTTGATTGATGAGTTGAATGATCTTTGGGTCAATGGACTATGGACATATGATGCATACTCGAAGTCTTCTTTTAATATGCATGCTGCATTGATGTGGACCATCAATGACTTTCCAGCTTATGGGAATTTGTCTGGGTGGAGCACAAAAGGATACAGTGCTTGTCCTGTATGCGAAGATCAAACACCATCAATAAGACTTAATAGCAAGATTGGGTATGTTGGTCATAGGATGTGGTTGCCAAAGGAACATAGGTGGAGACGTAGCTTGAAATTTGATGGAATGCGTGATAATCGTGAAGCTCCCGAACCATATTCTAGTGAAGACATTCTTCACCAATTACGTACAGTGGTAGATGTGGGTATGGGAAAGCATCCAGAGAAAGTTAAAAGAGCACATCATGTTGGCGGGTTCAACTGGGTTAAGAAGTCCATATTCTTTCAATTGCCATATTGGTCAAAGTTAAAGCTTAGACATAATCTTGATGTCATGCATATTGAGAAGAATATTTGTGAGAATATTATCTACACAATTCTTAGGATTGATGGAAAAACAAAAGACACTTATAAAGCTAGGCTTGATCTAGAGGAACTTGGTATTCGGAAGGAACTACATCTATTAAAGCGGGGTGATGGCAAGTATTTAATGCCATGTGCAAGTTATGCATTAAGTAACTCTGAAAGAAAATTATTCTGTCAATTTCTAAGGAATATTAGATTACCCGATGGTTATGCATCACATATAGGTAGGTGTGTAGACAACTCATGCTCAAAACTTTCTGGTATGAAGAGTCATGATTGCCATGTGTTGCTTCAAAGGCTATTGCCTGTGGGTATTCGTGGCTTATTGCCTAGAGATGTCACCACCACCATATCTGAGCTCGGGACCTTCTTCGAGAGGTTGTGCCGACGTATGTTGAATGTTGAGGAGTTACAAAAGATGCAGAGCGATATTGTCACAATATTGTGCAAGTTAGAGCTAATCTTTCCACCTGCCTTTTTCGATGTAATGGTGCATCTAGCTATCCACTTACCTCAAGAGGCCCTAATGGCTGGACCTGTTGCTTACCGCTGGATGTATCCTATTGAAAGGTACAATGTGAATACAACACATAACATCTTTATTTTAATGTTTTTTTTTGAATGTTTGCTTTTTTCTCCCCTAATTTAAATTTTACTATGTAGATACTTAGGCTCTTTAAAGCAATTTGTTCGAAATAGAGCTTATCCGGAAGGTTCAATTGCTGAAGCCTATGTTGTTCATGAGTGCTTGACTTGGTGCTCCCTTCACTTAGAAGACTTGGAGACAATATTTAACCGACCAGATAGGAACTTTGATTCTCTGGAAGATGGTGGGCTGGACATCTTTACAAAGAGGGTTGGTTTTATTTTCCACCCACATATGTGGTATTATCAGATGAGGAGGTTGAAATTGCCAAATGTACATTATCAATAATTGTCAAGAGATGCAACCATATTTAGCGTAAGTGGCTGTCTAGATCATTTTTACTATGTTAATGAACTATTAAAATTTGTGTGTTCACTTAACACAGTGAAATTTATGTTCAGTGAACATATCGACATTTTAAGCTCACAATATGGTGATGACATAGATGAGCATTCACAAGAGTGAATTTAGTCAATGGTTTATGAATAAGGTAAATATAATAAAAAATGCCCACATATTCTTAGGCTATAGGTAAGGAAGTTTAACAAAATAGGACTGATTGTCTATTTTGCTTGTCATTAATTGCAGATGAGTGCGTGTATGAAAGTGGTGACCGGTCATTAGTGCATTATATGCATTATCATTAGGACCCGATTTCATGTTTCAAGAGATAAACAAATTGATATACAATGGTATGCGATTTCATACACAGAATTGATGATAGGAAGAGACTCAAAATAGTGGAGTGCTTGTAGAGAGAAATGAAGGAGACACGAAAATTGAATTTTATGGGGTTTGAGATATATATGAGTTTACTTACGTTAGAAAAAAAGCGTGATCTTATTTAGTGCAAGTGGTGGGACACTAACATGCGCATGTTCGAGTTAATGATGGCTTTAAAAGTATTAAGATTACTCGTACGTGGTATGGATCACCATACGTGCTAGCATCACAAGCTAAGCAAATATTTTATGTAGAGGACATGAAACTAGGAACTGAATGGCGTGAGTGCAATGAGCATCGCCACATCTATAATATGGACTCGCTTGAAGGCGATGCAAATTTGTTAATTGATGTAGAGGCTCGATTAGCAGATGAGATCTTAGATGAACATTTCATAGTAGATGGTGATGGAGGAAATAAGCTGCATCCAGTAATCGATTGCAATGTTGATGTGCTATTGAGAACTGATGTAGGTCACGAGACTGTTGATAGGGAGGTTATTAGAAGAACAGTGCAAGCATCTACACATATAGAGCATGATGCCAGTATTGAATCCAGTGAAGATGAGGACGAGAATGAGGAGATGGATGAGACGCTGGTGGATTATGACAGTAGTGATGCAAATTGAATGGTTATGTATTTTTTTCTTTTTAAAAAATTTATCTCCTTAATTACGCTTGCAAGGTCAATTTTTTCCTTTTTTTTAAGGCAATAATATTAGCATAAGCTTTTGTATATTGAATGATTGTTGCCAAGCTATTATGTTGTTTATTTTCTCATGACTAACTTATGCCTCCTTTATTCAATTTTTAGGTTTGTAATGGCTGGTGGTCGAAGGAATTTCACAGGAGGGGAGGGAGGACTAAACGAGATACTCGACTACCTATTCATGATGAGTCGGATTCTCACCATTCTGGGATGATATGCACCAATCACAACACACACCAACCACCTAATCCTTTTGAAGCCTTAGGTATTCCATTTGGACATATCATTAAGTAGAATAAGTTAGTATAAATTGGTAATTCAATTGATTTTGTGTTCTACTACAGCAAATGACACTCCACATGGTCAAGGTATCAACATAAGTCCAGCAAATGCATCCTTACAGGGCAGCTTCAGCTGATCAAAACCACACTCTAGGTAAGTAGTGAAATTGGCATATAATGTAGAAGATGGGTTTGGAAAATCAATTACCTGATTTTTAGAACTCTTTATTATATGGACTATAAAAGATATAAAAGTGGTTGTTTTTTGTGTTTACTCAGTTTTTTAGCATTAGCTATTTAACAATATCCTTATAATCTATGGAAGTAATACCATCCCTAGTTTGAAATCTTCCAATCAGTACAATAATAATATAGGTTAACTTTAGGTGTAAATAACACTTGTCAACAATAGTTGAAATTGCTCTTTTGTAATTATAATTTCATTGGCAATTAAGGTTCTATGTTTTTTGGAATGAAATTTGTGTTAGATATGACTTGGCAGTTTTGATTTTTTTTTTACTTTGTTCACTTTTTCTCACAAGGGCCACCATCATTATTTGCTCCATTATTTTACGTGCTAAGATTGGTAATCAAAACACAGAGAGAAGACTAGGATTCTTTGCTCCATTATTTTGCGTGCTAGGATTGCTCGATGGTTCACCTTACCTATTGTGAGGAGGAGCGTAGCTTTATATTTATTATCTAACCTGCATGTATAATTAAATAATTAAAAATTAATTTATTAACTAGAAATTATGTATGAAGGTGATTATTGAATTGCCCCCTTCTTTTTTTTTTAATTATATTTGCTAGGGCATCTCGGTTCCAATAATTCCAAAATTCTTATTTCTAGTCTATCAAAATTAAGATATTGACATGTGTAATTGCAAATGCATGTGACCGTCCTAATATTTTCGGGGTGGGTGGAGGCAGACAACATTTTGAATAATTCAAGGATTCGTTTAACTTATTCACAGGGTTTAAAAATTTTATTTTGTCCATCTACAAATCTTATGCACTTGATCAAGTCGAATCAAATTTTTTTCCTTGGGCAAAACTGGTACATTTTGAAATTTACAAGAACCAGTTTGGATGTTTGACCCTTATCATATGATAATATTTTGTTCCAATTAGTAAACAAATGCATTGCGTATGAATTTTTTTCTCGAACAAGTGGATGACACCCGCACATGGGCACATGCCCTACCACATGAGCTAGATTTCCTATTTAAAAACAATGATAATGACCAAACACTGTTACAGCAATCCCTATTGTATAGGACCTCGTCATCATAATAAATTTATTAGGAGGATTCTACAGAAAGAGGTCCCATTTCCTTTCCCTGTCATAGAAATAATACATGTATACATTAACCTACCTACATGCGAAAGATATTCTCCCCATATTATATATTTAAGAAAACCGCGTTTTGTTTACTAACTAATAATCATAGTCATTCGTTTCATTTGTTCCCCCTCATGATCAAAATGGCTTGCGTGTTTTTAATATAAATCATAGTGTGGCCATTCACTATAATATTAATGACCTTTAGATATAGACATTATGCATATATAATTGATAAAATAAATTATATTTGTACAAATAGAATAAATAATAATGGTTTTGTAATAAAAATTTATGTTTAGAGATAGAAATTTATGTGTTGACATGTTTGGTCTGTAATGTCTGACATATCGATGTTGCTTAGGTACGTGTGGTTATGCATGTCTCTAATTTTTTTTTATTTTCAAATGGTCAAATATAAATGCTCTCTATACTTATGTTTCTAATTCAATTCCCACTATCCTTGTTGTGTATTTAGCTTTGAATATTAACATATGTAATGTGATTTTTTTTTTCCTATTAAATGTAGAGAATGAAGCTCCAGATATAAGGGAAATGAACAATGGTCAAGTAGATAGGCCCCAAGAGCACAGCCACACGTCCAATAATACCGAATCTCTTGGTAAGCTTTATAAATATATGCAATAAATTATTGAAAGTGTGCAAGTTAAAAAACATTCTCTTATAATTGTAGCAATTGAGAGCTCAACACGATCTATTGATAAGAGAAGTGCATATCATGGTCAAGCACTTGAGCAGGAGAATATGAAGCGAAAGGGAAAAATGCTAGTTGAGTTTACTATATCCGGAGGACGTCCTGTATCAGCAGATCAATCCTCAAAATTAGCATCTGAGATAAGGAAAGCATGTAAGGACTTGTTGCCTCTTTATGGTGAAGATTGGAGAAACTTAGATAAGATGGAGAAACAACGAGCTTGGGAGAGGGTCAAGGTAAATACAGACTAAACTTTCATGTTATATTACTTCCTTGTTATGCGATGTTACTAATCATTCTTTTGTCTTAACTGACATGGTTGATGTAGAATCGATTGAATATTGATGATGTAGTGAAAAATGACAACAAATTTGCTGCTGCTGACAAATGGATGAGGAGTCTGCTTAGAAATCATTGAAATAAAACTAAGAGGAGATGGATGGAGATTGGTGATGTAGCAAAGCCTAAAGGATCGAATGAAGACGATTGGAAGAAGATGACGGAACAATGGACTAAAGAGATTGCAGAAGAGAAGGCAATTTTACAATCCAACGAGCCATCTAAGAATGTAAACTCTATATATCCATTTTTCTTGGGATTTCAAGTAATAACTGCATAAATATGTAACTGTTTTTAATGAATAGAGGAAAAAATCAATGATTGGGAGAGAAGCACGTAGTTGTGTCAAATACTTGCATAGGTCTGGCTCTAGATCATTTGAGAGCAGAAGGAATGAGCACGTAAGTAGCAACTCATATAATTTCTAACAAGTAATAGTAAGCTTACTTAAGTGTTTAACATTTTTCTAATATATATATATATATATAATGTATGTAGATCAATCAAAATCACCAATTGCCTAATGCTATCGAGTTCTTTAAGCAAACTCGCTATCGTGAACCAAAGCCTAACGGTATTGGTGGTTGGGTTTCACAACAGCTTCTGAAGATTATGTAACTCTATAGGTTAAGTTTTATTTTGAACATGTTATTAAATAAGCAATATGTTGTGGATATTATGTTTTAGTTTTCATAATGTAGGAGAAGATGGTAAAAATGTATGAGGAGTCGCAATCTTCTGATAAGCCAAAGACACCACAGGAGATTGTTGACATATTTATGAATGCAAGTGACAAATCTAACTACCATCATGGAAGAGGATATGGACCACCATCTATTGGGAAGTCAACACAAAGACATAATGAGATGGAGGAGTTAAGACCTGCATTGCAAGAGGAAAAAACATTATGCCAACAACAAACTCAACAGGTAATTAAACTTTATGGTTTGTTTAATATTGCAATTTCTTTTCTAATAAAGTATGGGTGATTTTAAAAACTGGCGAAAACATACTCATCATCATGTATCTTTTTCTTATAAAACCACACATATTATGAATTGCTAAGCTATACTCTTACAAGGAAGACCACACAGTATGATTCTTATGGTGGTTTCTTTCTAAAGCAAAGTTAAACAGTCAATTGGGTATGGTAGAAATTATATAGGACCTTATTATAATCATGATTGATTTCAAAAGTATTTGAATCTAATATATTTAGGTATATAAGGCATTTGCTATACCCTATCTATTATATATGTATGTATAAAATGTACATGTAGAAGAGTTTTTTCCCATTAACCCTTGTATTTATGTCCCTACATTTGCTAATGTGCATCGATGTTGAATTTAAATTATTAGGTTAAAAATATAATAACAATTGTTCCATTTTGATCATTTTGGATATAGAAAAAATTATTGTACCATATCAAGTTTATGATATATAAGATAATAGCTCATCATCCCATTAATTATCATTCTTTTACGATTTTCTTCAATTGAATTTGCTACTCAATGGTATTTACAGCTTGCTCAACTAACTCGACTTGTTGAACAACTTGTATCAAGTTTTCCTAGTAATTCAGGTTAGTTATCATGGGTCGTTTTTCATTATCTCATTCGTGTTTTTTTACTATTCAATAATTATACTTACATATTGTGTGACAGCAAATCCAAATGGAAAGACTTCTGCAAGTGCACGAGATACTTCATCAAATCTATCACTTGGAGATGATGATGACAACAATGAGGAAGAAAATTAAAGACTTTGTTTTTTGTTTTTTGGCTAAAGCAACTGACATGAATGGGGTCAAATTAATGTGATAAAGTGTGTATATATGCTCATTTTGATGTAATTTGGAGTTTGTGCCTATATCATCTAAGGACACTAAACCATATTGTTTTGTGTTTTCTTTCTTTTTTTTTTTTTCCTTTAATGTAAGGATGGTCATGGTGATCTTTAAGTAATTTTTATGTTATTAGTTTTAATTACATATCGAGCACATTGTATGCTCCAAAATGTATTAGTGATATTTATTCATACATAAATTTCATATGCAGAAGTAATATAGCAGTATCAATTATATTGTGATCAAACAGGTGTATATTGCTAATTGTGCATATATTACACAATAAATAAGTATATATTGCCAAATTAATTCAAGTTACACATTATCTCTTCTTAAAGAGAACAGCCACGTGTAAACGTCGCTAAATTAAAATAACAATCACATTTAGAAATTATTATTTTAATTGAATACCTACGTGTAGACGTCACCAATGTATTAGAATAGCCACGTTTAAATTGTGGTAAATATGAGATTTGTCACGTTTATAAATCGCCATTGTTGTCCAACAAACATATATAAAACTTATTTAACCTGTGCATGGTCACGGTTAAACGTCGCTAATTATATAATTTACTTACGTTTACACGTTACTAATAAAAATATTTGCCCACGTTTAAACGTCACTGATCACAAGTTTCCCTCCTTTTATATTCAGCAGGATAGAGATTAGTCATATTTAGCCACACATAAGTGTGACCAAAACATGATGATAGGCCATGTTTAAACGTCGCTTAACAAAGTGTATTTGGTGCCAAATTAACTAACATTAGCGACGTTTCAATTTTTAACGTTACTTATCAAATTTGCGATGGACCTTTAACGACGTCTATAGGCCACGTGTAAAAAAATGCGATAAAAAATCTTTGGTCATGTTTAATTAATGTTTAGCCACGTTTATTAGATGTAGCCAAAGGCTCATTTTGTTGTAGTGAATTAGTCTAGTCAAATATTATGAAACTTGAGTTTGACTCAATTAATTATATAAGTAGTTTAAGTTTAACTCAATTGTTATGACTGAGGGATATAACATATAATCTATTGTAGTTGCCATGCTTATCAAAAGAATTAGTTTAGGTTTCTAAACACAATAAAGTTCTTGCAACATGAGTTGACAGTAGATGTCGGCATGAGTTGGGTCTGACGCACTTTAGGTAGGACGTTTTCTCACATTATATGTGCATATCATACATTGAATTTGTGCACACAGAATGGTATAGAGACTTTAAATATTAAATACTTGCCTATAAAAGAAGTTGTGACATGTTTAGCCGATCACCCTTCACTTAATAAAGTGTGGCATAGACTTTGCATTGAAAATGATATAAAACCTTATGAGTTAAAAAAAAAAAAAAAAAAAGATCATACAACTTAAGTGGAATTCAAGAGATGAACTTTGCATAGTATAATAGAATACATAGAGACTTTATGCGATTTAACTAGAATCCACCTTCATGACATGCTGTTGCATCCAAAAGATTGGACTATGTGTGATAAATTGCTTTCGATTTTAAAGGTTTTTTATGATTGCATGAAAATATTTTCACGTGTTTACTCCCATAGTGTACATTTATTCATCATGGAAGCATGAAATGGTTCACTCACACCTTAAATCAAGCCAAGTATGATATTTATTTGCAAAGATCTATTCATGACATGTGTTTGAAGTGGTTTAATTATTGCAAGGGGATTCTAATAATATACAACGTCACTATGATTTTAGATCCAAGGCTTTAAATAGAAAGCCTTAAACATTATATTAATTCGTACTATTTTATTGTTGATGATTTGTCGAACACTCAAGTTAAATATTCTATCAATCCTATCCAAGTAGAGCATGAAGCAAAAAAATGTATTTGATAATTTATACAACCAGTGTTGCTATTGGAAGGAAAATTCTCATAAGCCCATCACCTACCTTGATGGATTAATCCACTCAAACAAACAATAGGCCAACGGGGCCAGTGGCTTACCACAAAATGGTAAAGAAGCCGGGAGCTTTTAGTGTACTACACTGTGGAGGAAATAACACATTACTTAAGTATCGCATTAATGATGATGCACATGATGTTGATATCTTTAACTGGTGGTGGGGACATAATTGGACATTTGTCATACCCTCGTGAATAGCAAAACAAGTTTTGGCAGCCCCTGCTTCAATAGTGGTTGTTCGATACCTGCTAGATTAATTTTGGACAACCGTAAATCAAGAATGATAGCATTTATAATTGAATTCCTAACATGCAATGATAACTAGATGCCTCCAAGAATTGCAATACACCACAAGTGAGGATGACAAATACTTTAATAATTTCAATGCCCCGGAGGGTCCACATGTGGTTCAACACAAAAATGGGTGCAAGGTGAATAGTTTAACACTTTTTGTGGAATTTGAAAATTTTTTTTTATGTAGAAGAAAATAATTTTTTTAAGATAAAAAAAAATCAAATCATAACCCGCAATGTTTTCTAAAAATCGTAGGATAATTTACCATTTCAAAAAAAAAAAAAAAACAGCTAAAGTTACTTCAGTTACATATTTTAAAATTAAATTAAATGGATAAGAAACCTAAATTCAATTTCATTTTTCTAAATAAAATTAATCCTGACACTAAAGCTTCAAAAAATTATACGAACTACGAGTCTGATTTCATAAATGGAAACGTAAACACTTCGAGACGACCTTAAAAAATTAGAAAAAAAAAAAGTTCCCACTAATAAGCTGATTTATTTGCATTCAACTTCATTTTCTATAACTTTTATATTCTCATGTATATATTTATAGTGCACTCAATTACAATTTACAAGTTGTGAGGACAGAAAAAACATTTTACATTTGTATGGATCAACTATGTATTTACAAAGTGTTTGACGAAGTGATAGACGGAAGTGTTGGCTTGCCGCTTGAAGAAGCAGAACAATGGAGATGAATTTGCATTTAAATTGCAGGCACATATAAAAAAAAAAATTTTAAAAAAAAAAAAAAGAAAGAAAGAAGAAGGTTATGAACTGTGGACATTAATGACACATGTCGTGACATTGAATTCATAGCCTTGATACTCGCAATTGCAATTATAATGTCCTTACACTGATGAATGTCATTTTGCAGGCACTTGTTAAAATAAGTGGCTCGTGAACTGATGGGTAGTCCGGAACTGAACCCATCCGGCTTAAATATCGTCGGACCAACTCTGGGCCACAACTCTTCAAACCCATCATCCGGCGGGTCCGAACCGAACATGGCCTGTGTCGACTTCCCAGTACATGCAGCATTTTGCAGATGAGTCTCCTAAAATCTCATTCTTATTTGGGGTGTGTTTATACGGTGGAAATGTTCTACAAACTTTATAAATAAATATATATATACCTATTCTATAATTAAAAATTATCAGTTATTGTCCGAATGACAAGTAGTTTTAAACAGTATGCAATAAGACGGTTGGCTGCAGTGTTGATAGTCAATAATCACCGAAAATAGCAACGGCCAATGGGGAAATGCTTATATATTAAAAAATGGAAATGATTCTTCCACTTTTTCACAAATTTTTTTGTTGATTAAACACTATCAGTGGCTATCAGCTGCTGCCATTAAGAAAATATAAGCTGGTTTTTTTTTCCTCATCTCAATAAATATTACATTTAGTACTTAATTTTATCTATTTTTTATAACTATTTATTTGTAATTTAATGTGTTTGAATGTTATTTGGAGTCTGAAAATATGTATATATTTATGTTTTTATGTTATAGTATGGTGGAATGAGAAGAAAAAAATATATTTGTATATATGCACTTATAATGATATAAAATTATGTTGTATTAACTTGCATATTCTATGTCTTTAACTAGTTAAATTTGAGTTTTATTTAATAAAAGAATAAAATGTCCACTTGATATATAATACTTATTGTATATGGATTATTATAAATATAAGTTATGTAATTAGTTATGTGGTTACAAATATATGTTATATAAGTTATGTGGTACAACTTGTATTCTAAGAATTTAATTATTTATGATTCTTTATACTAAGAATATTACTTATCGTAATGCATCAATTATAGAGATTTATTATGGGCTTTCATAGGAAATTTGTAAGAAAAATTTATGATTATCAACTTGTCTTTAAATTTGCTTGACTATAGAGATTGTGGTATGAATTTAAATGTTCCTTGGAGTGTGTAAAATTACATATTATGTGAGTTGTTTGAATTATATTATGATTGGACATCCTTGAACTTATAAATGAATATTAGGATATGAAGCTTGACATGCATTGCATGGTGTCTTGTATCATTTAATGCTATCACATTATGTATATAGATAGGGAGGAAATTTATTGTTAAATCATCCCAACATCATTTAATGCCACCATTATTTATTGTTAAAACTTGTTGATAGTAAATTCTGAAATATATGGACAAATAAGTGATAATTTACAATATAATATACATGTAAAGCATTAATCATGATAAATACTAAAAATGTTAATTTATGTAGAACGCAATAACGTAAGTAGAATCACAATTTTAAGGAATAGAATAGAATTATTCTCGATAGTTCTTTTGAGATTTCATGGATTGACATGAAAAAATAATGTTAAAAAAGGAAAAAAAAATCAGCATGAAAATAATGGTCACTATTTTCCACTTTTATGATTTCAATCAAATGTGGTATGAATAAGAGATTTAGAATTAAAAGAGAGAGAGAGAGAGAGAGAGAGTTTAGCACATTTTAATGTGAAAAAAAAAAAAAAAAACACACCCACACACAAGGGAAAATGAAGGGTAAGAAAGTTCTCAAAGCCTTATAGATGATACTCCATAATTGATTTATATGGCTTTCTTTTACATTTCCAATAAACACAAAAATAATTAAATACTTACAAACTCCCTAATTTTTAATACTCAGCATAAGAAATTAAAGTATGGTGGGAAAATAAAATATAAAACAATGAGTCATCGGTACACATAACATTAATCAATTAACAATCTTTGTATAAAAAGGAAGGAAAACTCTAGACCTATAATAAAGATGAAAATTTATTGCAATAATCACTTAGTTTTTGCTATTATTCAATTTGATAAGTTAATAATCCTTTCGCTTTATCATTCACGTACTCGTATATATGTATCTATAAATTACTGGAAAAAATGATTAAAATTACCCGAAGATTAGCATATATGCTTCTTCGGAAAATGTTACCACTGAATATTCTAAACTGGCATTATTGAAACTGTGGGTCTGGGATGTCTCTTCCCATAAAGGCCAAGTTGTACTAGATGCAAGGTGGGTCCGGTCCGACCCCCGGTCCTTATTTTCGCACGGTTATCACGCTAACGCCAACAGTCCGTCCGATAGTAATTGCTGTCACCAACCCATGTCCGATAGAAACGACAAAAGTTGTTATGTCAGCGTGGAAGGACTGGATTATAATAGCTCTCTGTCTCTTTTGTTGGACCCATATTTAGATGAAATAATAAATTATAATGCTGTACGGTTGATTTGACTCACTTGATTATTATTTTATTTTCTGTAACAATAAAACATATAAAGGACACAAATAAAACAAACAAACCCTCAATTTGAATTAAATAAGCGAAATTTATTTGATTTTGTTATGATTTTTTTTTCTTTCTTTTTCATTAGATATGGAAAAGGTTTTTTTTTTCCTATTAATCCTTTTAAAATACCATTACATATAATAATATTGCAAAAAAATAATATAATTTTATAATAATCTCCATTAATTACCGATAAAAGACACCAGCATATATATAAGATCCATTTTTAATTATTTGACTGAGGCTACAAAAATTGTCCCACACTCTTGATTCATCATAGGTGTCTCCAAACGCGCCTCTTATATTCTTGTTATGGAATTATATCATTATTAATATTATAATTAAATTAATTATTAAAAAATTAAAATAAAAATTTATGAACTGATAGCTAAAATGAATCTAATCCATAGAATAATATGATGGAAGCGAATTCATTATAATCTTAACAAGATTTTAGAATTTTTTTTTCGTTTAAAATGAGAATATGGAGAAAATTTACGGTTATTTGCTTGACTTTCCGGTTTCCGAAAATTTTCTATGATCATATGTTAATAGAAAAATGTTGAAATTCTTTTATTTATGATTTTTTTAAACCTATTTACCTAAGAAGGGCTTCCAATGTCCAAATATATTTTTAGTTTTCTTTAAATTTTTTCTTTGTTTAATTTTATTCATTATCAAATTTTCTTTTAATTCTATAATTTTCAAATTTTTTCTTTTCTTTTAAGAGGGCAAAAGTAGGGTGTTAATAATCCCGTTATATTTATTCTATGTGCGTTTAGAACATTATCTTTAAACTCAATACTTAGACCTTTAAATATTGAAAAAAAATAGATGTATATGTGTTTTTTACTGTATTAAACTATTTGCCATTGGATAAAATGACATAAATACTAAAATCATCTTTAAAGAATTTTTAAAGCATAAAATAATCAAGTAACGAGTTAAAAAACACTTTTTTAAAGAATGGGAGGTTTAAATGCACAATTCATAAGATGAAAGGATTAAGTGCATGTAAAGAAAGTATAAGTAGTTTAATAATAATTTATCCATTTATCTATGATCGTTTTTCATAATCGCTTTATTAAAAATGTATTATAAGTGACTAAATAGTCATTTTTTTCTCTTTCCAACAATTGATTATTTAATATATAAAACACATAATTTAATTATTGCTTATAGTATAGCCATTAATAAATAAATAGTCCCTACAAGAATGTTATTAATTAGCTATTATTCTTTTAACAGATGACATTTAATTTTATTAGTTATCCTATCCTATTACTAATAGACAAACAACAAATGATTAGCTATTACTTTTTTAACAAATGACATTCGATACTTGAAATTGAACCCATAACCTCTCAATTAACAAAACATATATCTAAACAACTCAACCACATGTAACTTTATAATAAGAAATAACTCTTTAATGCATATCATGCAAATTTTATTTTCTTCCTAAATTTTTATGAATAATTTTTAAATAGACATCCCCTATCAGCCTCCTTTATGTCCGTCCATGCTTTGTATAGTTTCTTAATGAATGGATATGAAAATATGATGTAAAAGATTAAAGAATTACTATTCTTTTGATATTGTGAAAGAACTATAATCTCTCAATTTAAAATAATAGTAATTCCATGCAATAATTACTCAACCAACCAAACATAGAAATATATCAATATCGAAAATATAATTGTTCGATTCCACTCCCATGAGTTAGCCAAATATACCGTGAATAAGAGATTTAAAGGTAGGGAAAACAAAGAATTTAACACACGGAATTTAGGCTTGTTTCTTTTGAGATATTTTTTTTGTCAAGTAAAACCGCTTTTCATTGAAAAAATTTTCTTTAAAGAGGCATAGTTTCATGTTTTAGGTCAAGCCCTAAATAAGATCGAGGCATCTCCAATTTTGCCACATATAATACTTAGACATTATACGCAAAAGCTATCTTTAATTAGGTGTTTATCATCATCATTGCTAACGGATTTTTAATTTTGATAAAATACTTAGGCGTTTATACGCAAATGTTGCATTTAACTTGGTGTTTATCATTATTGTTGCTAACCAATTTTAAATTTTGAAATCATTTAATTAGATTTTGAAAACAAGTGAGGTTGTAGTAGAAAAGATAGTTTGTAAAAGATTTTTAAAAAAAGGCCGCTCACACGAGTAAATCCTATATAAGTATCAAACCGTAAAATCGAGTACCAAGTACCAAAAGTAAGGTATCGAGTATAAGTAGCTCAAACGATAATACAAAACCAAGCCCTCAATAGTACTACATGTATAAAAAGATAAACAAAAGCTCTCGATAGGAATAAGATAAATAGTGATCTTAGTTACTCCACTCATCAAAAAGCTCTTCAAGATCTATCCATACCCAAGATAATCATACAAATCCACATCATTTGAATCATCACCTAAAAAAGAAAAAAGTGAGCCAAAATCCAGTATGACAACAACACAAGTACACACATGTGATCACATGTACGTAGTCTAAGTGCAATACAACAACTAGTAATCTAGATCTTTAATTTAGGTGTAGAAATTAACATTAAAGCACTCACACTCTAGAAGCATGCTGGGAACTTGGGAATCATGAATATTAGTGACTAATAAGGGAGTTAGCAAAGATAAGTCGAATACATTTACCTCCTAAATCTATCAAATAATAACCTCATCTATGGATCAAAATCATTACACGTCTTTCAAATAATAAACTCGTCTAGGAATCAAAACCGTTACACGTCTTTACTTACTTCAGTCCATAATAGGCAAAAGGATTAACTGGTTTACGTTTCCTTTATGACACATACACACCAGTGCACGCACACACTCACACACATATTAAAATTTAGCTATCAATTTAAAAAAATAAAATTAAACATGTATAACTTATGTAAGTTTTGTTTCAACAAAAATATATTTGAGAAATGTTTAAACACAAAATTACAAGTACAACGAAAATAGAAAATTGACCTTTTTCACGATACTCCTATTGCATTTGTTTGTTTTGTTGTTGATTAATTATGCCACTAGACCTCTTGTGTAGGGGTGTAAACAAGCTTGGCTGAGCCGGGCTTTTGCCAGCTCAGGCTTAGTTTGTTTGATAACTTAACAAGCTCGAGCTGAACCGGGCTCTTTAACGAGCCTGAAATATATAAGCTCAAGCCTGAGTCCAACAAGGATTCTCAGTTTAAGGCTTGTTTACATATATAATTAATTCTATAATATTAAATTAATATAAGTAAATAAATAATATCGTATTAATATAATAAACGAACATGTAACGAATTTGTTTGCAAGTTAACTCACAAGCCTAAAGAAAAACTTAGACTCGGATCCTTTAGCTAAACGAGTTTAATTTTGAGTTCAAACTTGGATCGTTTAGCTACATGAGCCAAGTCGAGTCAATCTTGAGACAAGCCAAGCTCAAATAGATTACGAGTGGCTCAGCTCATTTATAGACCTGCTCTTAAGTTTGTTTAAGGTAATACTTAATTAGTGGAAACTAGAACTTAGCTAAATTTATTTATCTTAGGAAAAAAAACAACTCATTTAAAGTTAATCTATTTGAAAAATAAATTCAATTCTAGTTATAATAATATTAATATATAGACTCAACTAGAATTTGACTAATATCTATATTCGACTGGAGTTCGTTAAGCATGTGAATTAGTCAATAAAATATTATGAAACTTGAGTTTGACTCGATTAATTATATAAGTAGTTTAAGTTTAAGTTAAACTCAATTGTTATTACTAAGGAATGTAACATATAATCTCTTTTAGTTGCTATGCTTATCAAGGGAATAAATATTGGTTTATCAAAACACAATAAAGTACTTGCAACATGAGTTCATAGCAGACATTGGTATAGGTAAGGTTTGACCCACTCTAGATGGGATGTTTTTTCATATTAGTGGTGCATGTCATACATTGAATTTATGCGTAAAGGATGGTATGGAGACTTTCAATATTAAATATTTACCTATAATAAAGTGACATATTTGGCTAATTACCCTTAGCTAATAAAGCATGGCATAGATTCTACATAAAAAATATTGTAAAACCTTGTAAGTTAAAAAAAAAAAATCCATACAAGATAGATGGAATTCAACACGTGAACTTTTCATAGTATAACTGAATACAAGGAGACTTTATACGATTTTGCTAGAATCCACCTTCATAACATGCCATTGCATCCAAATGATTGAATATGTGTGAAAAATTACTTTAGGTTTTAAAGGTTTTTTATGATTGCATGAAAATATTTTCAAGCATTTACTCCCCTGATGAGCATTTATCCATCTTGGAAGCATGCAATATAGTTCACTCACACCTTAAATCAAGCTAAGTATGATATTTATTTACAAGGATCTATTCATGACATGAGTTCGAAGTGGTTAACTATTACAAGGAGATTCCTATGATATACAACGTTGCTATGATTTTAGATCCATGGTTTCGAATAGAAAGCCTTAAACATTATGCTAATTTGTATTATTTTTATTATTGATGATTTATTGAACACTCAAGTTAAATATTCTATCAATCATGTCCAAGTAGTACGAGAAGCAGAAAAATGTATTTGATTATTTATACAACCAGTCTTGCTATTCATATGGAGGGAAAATTCTCATAAGTCCGTCACCTACCTGATGGATTAACCCACTCAAACACGTAGTAGACCAGTTGGGTTGGCAGCTTAGCATTGATAAAGTCATATTTCACTTAACTTTTCATTGACCAAATCATGTTTATCTATTATAGATTTTATAGAAATCAAATGGAAATGGTACTTAAGTATGCTTAAATTGTTATTTTAAGTCATTAAGGATGTAGTCAACAAAAAAAAGAAATTAGGAGAAGTTTCATGTAAATTTGGAAAAGAAATCAAGCAAGGCCGGTCATGCAAGCATATTAGGATAGTTTTGCCAATGTTTCATAAATTCAACTTATCTCTCTCATCTAAACTCCTATTGAGATGATTTAAAATGCTTCCGAAAGCTAAGAGAGAGATCTTCAATTTTAATGTTTTAAGTGTGAATGAATTCGGAATTTATTAGGGCCACAATGTGTCATGAAATGGCTACTATTGTAGTGATGGTATTTACGTTTTAGAAAATGATAGAGTTTGGTAAATTATAGATATCTCTCTTATCTTATATTCTTGTTACGTGATTCAGACTCCTATGGAAAGATAAGAGATAGATCTGCAATCTTTATGTTTTGAGTTTTTGCTAATTATGAAAGAATGAAGATTGAAAATTATCTTGAAGTTATTGCAAGTGCAAAACATCAGTAAGAATTGTAGCTTAACATTGTTTTGATAAATTCAACATTTTTTTTATCCAAGGTCCTTTTGATATGATTCAAGATCCTATCGAAAGAGGAGACAATGATCTAAAACTTTCATGTTGTAAGTTTTGATAAATTCCAATAGGAGTAAAGTCGAAAATCACCACGAAATTTTTGCACATCAACACTGCTTAAAGGTTGTCATCTATCTTGCTTCAGAAATTATTTTTACAATGTACACCGGCTATTGGAGGTTCAAGACCACCAGCATTGAAGCCGGTATACATTAAAAAATGCTCTCAGAAATCAAGTTTTAAAAAGAAAGCCAGTTAGATCCCAAAGTACACCACCAGTGCACAGTGCCAATGTATCTTCCTGGCAACTTTTCATATAAAAACTTATCTTGTTGTATCATTTTGTTATGAAAGAAACCCTAGGCATGAAAATAGCTCGTCTCTTTATTATTCTTAGATCTAGATTAGGGCTTGAACACTAGTTTTCTTTTCTTGTTGATTTGAATAAGGATTCCACACAAGGATTCAAGTGTAAGACATCATTTGTGTTTGAATTTCAAGCACAAGATTTCTTTGACAGGTGATTTTATTCTTTTTCTATATCCATTTATTAGATGGTGTTTGAAACTTGATTTCTTTTGGTCTTAAATCGGTTTTGAGTTGTAGATTTGATTTATATGATTGATGACTTTCTGCTGTTGATTGAATCTTTATTCATATTCAAGTTGTTAATGATATTTCACCGTTCATGTAATTTTGGCTTAGATCTAGAATTCATGATAGATTATGATTATAATTGAGAAATTCCTTTCTAATTGTTGTTGTGAATATCTAATTTGAATCACAAATCACATAAGGATATGGGTTTAAATTCGATTAGGGTTTGGTAATTGATACAAATTAGTCGATTAATCACTTTCCTAGGATTAGAGAATATTAATTAGTTAATTTAAGGTAATAGCTTACTTTGAGAAAAGGAGTTGTTATCTTGTGCTTAGTTGATTAAAAACTGAACCTATTGACAATTTGGATCTGCAATTGCATTTTGGGTTGACAGCATACATTAATTGATAGTTTAGATCTTTTGGTTCATTACCAAATCAATTACAGGTGTTGGAAATCCAAATTTTTTATGTAGTTTAGTTATATTAAAAGAAAATCTAAAAAGACGAACAAAGTTTCATTTGCTTAGCTACAATTTGGATTGATATATTTGATAGCTAGTCCTCACTCCCTGTAGACTCGACTCAATATTCATCGATATATTATTACTGCACATGCACCCGATACACTGTCAGTTAAAAATTGCACTTATAAATGAATTTCAATTTAACTAAAAAGAGTTTTAAAAAGCATATATAGAAAAAAGTGTGATCAATCGTCAAAGGGTAGAGAAGCCGGTGTCTTTTAGTACATTGCACCATGGAGGACATAACATATTACTTATGTACCACATTTAAGTTTGGAAATAATGTTAATGCACGTGATTTGATATCTTGATAGGTGGTGAGGACATAGCCGGACATTTCCCATACTCGCATGCATGGAAAGACAAGTTTTTTGCAGCACTCACTTCAACAGTGGCTATTGAACAAGCTTTCAATATTGTTAGATTAATTTTAGACAACCACATGTCAAGGATGGCACCAGTTACTATTCAAATTCTAACATACAACGATAACTAGAATAGAGCTAAGAGATGCCTCCAAGAGTTGCAATACACAACAAGTGAGGAGGATGAGTATTTTAGTGACTTCAATGCCTTTAGAGGGCCCACATGTGGTTTGATGTTAGATAGGTGATAAAAGCATCTTATACTCACTTTATTTCTTAAATTAGGCTTAATTTGTTATTCAAATCATGAGGAATCGATACTTAAGTGTGCTTAATGTGATATTTTAGGTCTTGAAGGAATCATAAAGCAAATATAAGCAAATTGGAGATGATTTGTGCACATTTGGAAAGTGGAACAATGTAGGCTAGCCATAAACAGGATTAAGGCCACCGGCCTTTACTGTGATTTATGTCATCCTTCATTGGATTAGAACATACACATTTAACCTAAACAATAGAATTAAGCAGCCTTCAACATAGCACACATACGCCAGTAAACTAGGAACCAATGCCTAGCTTTGATCCAGCCTTGCCCATGTACATAACCGAAAACTTCAATGCCACCTCCATCACTGCCATCCTGCTTCAACTTGAACTAGCCTTTGATTTAAGAATGGTATGCGTCATCTAGAGGTTTACGCCGCCGATGTAGACCCAAAGTTAGTAGTGTAAACATGAACGCTAGCTACCATTTCATCTCATATTTAAGTTTAAACTGCAAAGCCGGCCATGTAAGCCGGCGGCGTACATTGGGAAACTGCCGGCCTTTGTTCTGACAAAACAAATCCCCTGTTTTGTTCTACAAAAAATGCTATGTTGTTGTTTTGATAGATTCATTCATCTGATATTAGTAGAAAAAAAAGAAAAACTCCTAAAAACTCTAGAGAGGATTTCATGATTATGAGGGGCTAAAACAATTTTCTAGCCAAAGGATTGTTACGAGTTTCGATTCTTCAAGGATTGTGAGATCTAATTGAATTATTTATTTTGTTCTTTATATTAGGTTTATATATCTTTTGAATGTGTCGTCATTGTTATTTTTCTTGATTGATACAAATTAGGGCCCATTGTTTAGTTAGCAAGGTAATATACTGTCATTTAGAACATTGAATTCATAATTGTTCCATTGTTCTAATCTTTATGGCATAATAACATGATTGATTATAATAGATAATTGATTTGTGTTATGAGTATATATAATCTAGTTTAAATGTATCATTTAAGAATTTTGGCTCGAATTGGTGATCTCTCTTGTTCTTCATGCTATTAATAGATTAAACCCTAAGAGCTTGTTTAGAGCTGTTTAATCAATAAGGGAAGTAGTTAAAGAGCCTGTTTTGATTATCGAAAAATTAAGGAGAAAACCAATTTATCTAAGATAAAGAAAAAAAAATCTTTGCATCAATGATCAATTCTGTGAACTGAATTATGATGACACCTTTGGTTTGGAACATCTTGATATTGATTTACTCTTTGAATTATATTATTTGCTTTAGATATAATTAGTTTTATTATTTTCTTTGATTTCACAAAAATTCCCCCCTTCTTCTTTTCTTCATGTAATTATAATAGAAATAAATTTTACCAATCTCAGTGGATCGACCGTACTCATTGCTATATACAAGTTATAAGATTTTTTTTTTTTTTAGTAGGAATTATATTTGTTGGATTTAACACCCACCAAATTTTAACGCCTTTGTCGAGGAACAAATCCAAGGCAAAATGTTAGTGCAATTATTTTAGAAGTGATAAGAAATTGCAAGAACCCCCAAAGAAAGCAAACTAGAACAACATGATGAAGAGACTGAAAAAGAGATAGTAACTCCACACCATCAAGACAATCAAATTAGAGGACCTAACAACTGAACAACCTAAAGTACTAGTGATAACATCTCCTTTTCCTTCTAGATTAGCAAAGTCTATTAAAGAAGAAGAAGAAAATGAGCTTCTTGAGACCTTTCACAAAGTTGAGGTAAATATTCCTTTACTTGATGCAATTAAACAAGTACCTCGCTATGCTAGATTTCTTAAAGAATTGTGTACCAATAAGAAAAAGCTGAAAGGAAATGAGATGAATGTAGGTGAGAACGTTTCAGTTATCCTTTAAAAGAAGCTTCCTCTTAAATGAAAGGATCCAGATATGTTTACCATTCCTTGTAAAATAAGATATGTTGGGATTGAAAAAGCTATGTGTGATTTTGGAACTTCAATTAATGTCATGCCTTTGTCTATGTATCAATGTTTAAATGTTAGTCCATTGAAGGAAACAGTGTGATTGTTCAACTTGCTGATAGGTCAAATGTTTATCCTATGGTGTTTTAGAAGATGCTTTAGTGTAAGTTAATAGATTGGTTTTCCCTGCTAATTTTATGTGATTGATATGGAAAATGATGATTCTCTTAATTCATCGTTGATTTTATTACGGAGACCATTTCTTAAAATATCCAGGATAAAAATTGATGTGCATGATGGCACTTACCATGGAATTTGATAGTGAAACAATTAGATTTAATATTGATGATGCCATGAAATACTAATGATATCTCTCCTGTTTTTGTTGTTGAAGTTATTGAGGTGATGGACATGAAAGATGATGAAAAATTGCCTCTTATCATGGTCGACCAAATTTGGCCATAGTTGGAGCCTTCATTGATGTGAGAGGATAGAGGAAAGTGCTGAGAATAGGAGATGAGAAAGTTATGTTATGTGCCATAAAGTGTAAGGAGCAAGATAAGATTAGTGTCTCTTGTAATATTTCATTTAATCAACTATTAAGAGCACTTGATGGTGAAAAGGCTAGACTTTTCAAGGAGAAATTGGAGCTTGAGGGAGACCTTGGAGTTGGACATAGGGAATCATAACTTTTTGAGCCTCCATGAGAATGAGATGCAAAAGTCCAGCTATGGACTATAAATAAAACGCTCCATGGAAGACATCCTATGCTTGATAAAAACAGTTTTATTTTGTTTTCCTCTTTTGCTTTGCTGACAGGGTGGATATAATAAGATTACTCTCTCTTGTGCTATAAGGATTGGAACTCCAAACACTTTAAATGTTAAACCAAGGAAGTACCAGTTGTAAACCCTTAAAATTTTCACAATTCTTAGAAAATAATTCTAGAAGTCAAAAACCAAAACCGAAACCCGAAAAATCGACCCAAGTTAAAACCAAATTCTAAATAAGATCAAATACGAAAATCCTTAACCTTAACAAGAAGAGAACTCTCAAAACAAAATGAAAAATCCAACAATCGATTTGATTCAACATCCGTACATCAATTAAATCGTCTATCCGATTCCTAACACACAAATCAAGATGATATATCCAAATAACGCTCGACAACAAAATACTAAAACCTTAAATCCTTCAGTGAATTTTAGAATGAAAATTTTCAATTGCTACCAAAAGTCAAACTGAGTCAACTTATAACCCTAGACTCTGTTAAACAATCCTGGGAACTGGAAAATATTAAATAATCATGAATAAAATAAAATAAACCTTAGATGTTGAACAAAAAATATAATACAGAAAAAACCCCAAAATTTTATGATTTTACGAATAAAATCAATAAGCCGGAAGTCAAATCGAACCCTAAAAGTCAACAAAATCTACAACAAACTCTAGAGTTTAAGATCCACAATTCCGCGCTCTTAGACCCTAAACAAAAATTGAAATTATTGTTGATAATAGTTCGTAATAATAAGGGAAGCTTAAAAATATCATATTCACAAATTTCTAATGTCTTTCGGATTCGAACAAATCTATTTTTGAAAACCGTACCCTGGTATACCAGACAGTAAAAATATTACGTTAATACTGTTAAACTCGTAATAATATAAGAAATCCAAAATATCAGTTTCATGATTTTTTGGTATTCAAAAATATCTTATACAGCTGTTTACACGTATTTTTATTACTACCGGTATTTTATTTGTCTAGTCTACTATTCATAATACTATTCCTACTATTCATTATTATTATCTATCTTTACTTTTTCTACTACCTATTCTTATAACCTATATACTTATTTCTTACAATTTTCTTTTTCCATAAAAAAATTATACACCATATATTACTATTTTTCTTACACTTTTCTTCTAAAATTAATTTTTAATCACTTCTCTCTTCCCTTTCCCATGATGCCATCCACCCCTCTCTCTCTTCACTCTCAAATTATTTTCTTTTTCAATTTATTTAATTACATCTAATTTTCATTTTAAAAATCTATAAATACCCCTTCACTCCTTCATTCTTTCACACAACTCGTTTGACTACCAAAACTCTCTTAAAATATCCTCTCAAATACTCTCCCTATTACTCTCCCAAAACACTCTCAAGCTTTCTTCTTCTTCATGCACAAAACCCATTTATATATCCTACTCTCAACTTCTATTTAGGTAAAAATTCTTTTTATATCTTTATATAATGTCATGTAACTTTACATGACCATGATGTGAGTTTTCTAAGTTTAATGTTATGGAAGCTATACGATGTTTATGTATTGTTCTTATTCATGAACATCCATTTCTATTTTTTTATGTTGTTATTATACTTTGCTCATATTATTGTTGTTATTATGCTAACTTCTTATTCATATCTAACTAAATATAATTATGTATATATATATATATATTCTTTAGAGCATATAAGCCCACTTGTTATTTATTTATTTTCATGCTTTGCAATTTATTTACTTATTTCATGCTATTTTAAGACTAGTCTTTCTAGTATTAGACTTGTCCTCATCAAGTCAAAACAACTTTTTCTTTCTTTTTCTTTTCTTTTTGGCATTAGTCTATTATTAGTCCCAAGATGCCTTGATAAAGCTAAAACTCCCAATATTTGACCGGGTTACCTTGGTGAAGTTAAGGTTCCCAATACTTAACATTATTATCTTGGTTATTATTTGCTTCTTACATCTTTCTTATGTTTTCATTTTCATACTACATACTCATATAGATGCATCATCATAATGTTATTGTCTCAACAAAATCTGAAGTGGAATTTTTCTTTAATAAAAGAAATGAAACCAACCTTTCTTAATATATATATCTTTGTCACAAAATCAAGACTATGTTATCACATCCATAGGAAAATTTTTCTTTTTCACCTTCTTTTCAAACTCACTAAGACTTTTCCTAAATAACAATAAAGATGATTTTCTCAAAGAGGTTAACTAACAAAGTAAATATTTTCTTTTACCATGATGAGTCACATAAAGTTATAAAACTTAGTATTAATAAATTAAGATATACAAGTTTTTCATAAAAAGCTTAAGATTGGTATCTCTCAACTTCTTAAATAAAAACTAAAAAGTAAACTAGTTTTCAAAGATAAGATAAAATCAATCCACTAATTTATAAACTCATTTAGAAAAATAAAGGTTTCCAAGTTTAAGTAATACACCCATTTTCAAAGAAAAAAAAGAATATAAACGTGATAAATTTCGAAAAAGAATAGTTATTATCAACAACGTAGGAGAATAATGAAACATGATTTTCCTTCCAAATAAAAGTAGTAAAAGACTTAAGAGACCAAGTTTAGAAACAAAATTTTATTTTAAAGGGATTAGGAAATGAAAATATAATAGGAAAAAGATTTGGTTATCAAAACGTTTCCTTATAAAAGGAGAAATATTAATAACTTAAATTTTATATGATATCAACAACTTAATAGCAATTTTAGAAATTTTAATCCTTAATACTAGAAGTAAAATTTTGTAGGAAATCAAAGTTAAGAAAAATTAACTTATTTTAGAAAAGAAATTGGAAGACAAAATAAGAAATATATTCATTTATAATAACCCAATAATTTATGAAGTTCTTTCAAAACAACTAGAAAAGAAAAGTTAAAATTCAAGTTTTCAACACCGTAAGATGAATTGCTTTGTGAAAAATAATCATTGAGACAACCATGAAATTTTGCATACTATATGAGGCTATACACACACACACACATATATATATATATATATATATGTTTCCAAAGGACTTCTTCAATTATACAAATATCTACTTTTTGATACAAGTATTTTCGGATAAAAAAAAGTTTGCAAACTTATGTTTTGAAAACTACAATTTTCGTGATGAATCTATACCTTATGATTTTAGAACCTAAATGACCTTATATGAAAAAAATAACCTTAGAAATGGATAGATATTTCGAATAGGTAGAAAACGGTATGTTATATGCGAAATTTAGAGTTAAAATGAGCCAGTTATGGGTATTTAAAGTTGCAAATTTCATTATATACAAATTTTTTATGAACATAGTGAAATAGAATTAGAAAGTTTAAGTAGAATTTCTACGAAATACTCATCCAGGTATTTCTTTTGTCTAGGTGACACGAAATACGAGATTTTCCTTCCCGAGGATTACTATGACTAAAAAGATTGTGAAATGGACAAGTGAGTTATTCCTCTTAATTTCGTTACTTGTTTGTGCTTGTAAAGTAGTGGCATTAGTATGCTGGGAGAAGATAAAAATGGATATGTATGGGGAATTTGGGATATGTATATGGGATTCTATGCCTATGTGATGAAATGAGAATTGAGAATATCGCAACTTCAAAATTCTTTTGTTTACTTACTTGTATTACTGCTTATTATTTGCTAAATTGTTTGATCGCCCCTAATAAACCTTAATAAGGTTTGACTTAAGAAAAATAAAACGCTCACGCATAGCATCCATCAAGTTACATTTCTTTCAGAAGGCTGTTACTCCTAGGCATAGAGTTGGATTGGTTGTTATCATACTAGGAGACGAGCCATGTTCCTTCCTAGAGAATCCAAATCGCTCGGAGAATGCGACTTTAGGTTCGAAGCCGAGCCAATCGAACGCTTTGAGCGGGGGCTTGGGACTAGCAGTAGAAGGTCAATGATCTTCATAATTTTCTAACCTTCGATCGATAATGATGGGTAAATCCATTTATATATGGTTTCCGGATAACTATATATATTTGTGTAATCATGTGATTGTTTTGCATAGCATATGCGTGAAAAATTAAAAGAACTTGTTTGAAATCATGGTGCGAATGAAAGGGAATATCTCACTAAGCTAGTTGTAAGCTTATACCCTCATAGATTTTGTTGAAACAGGTATACTGTGGCTGTAATTGAAGATCATGACCTTAAGGAAGTCATGATGATATTAAACTTTTATGAAGGTAATGAGAATATATGATGAAGTTACTTTGTAAAATCCCTTATATGTAATGTGTATTATATTAGTATTTTAGAGATTTCTAAGGAGGGTATTTATATGAACTTGAAGACAATAGCGGGGGTATACCCCTAAAATTTGTAATCAACCATGTTTATATTTTACGATAAGTATTTTCCTTATCTTGTTACTTAATCATTATCAATGTAAATGGCGCTACTCTAATGCGTTCCCTTAGTTGTGATGTACGCCTTACACATGATATGGAAGCCTTTGCGTAACTAAGGTAGTGATAAGGGCCATTTACTATATTTATTTGGGTGAACTTTCAATCATTTATGCTCTGATTATTGCTTAACTTAAAGATAAATGGTACTTAAAGAGTAAATATATTTAGGCATAAAAAGGGCAAACAACAATTTATGGATCAAAATCAACAAGGATTGAAGCTAAACAAGTCATACAAGTTATATTACGGCCGTAATTTAGGGCGTGATCTCCGCGGCTTCAATCAGTGTATCAATTATGCTCATAAATTGAAGAGGAAGTAAACATCACAGTGAAAATTACGACCTAGTTTACAGTCGTAACAGGTAGAGAAATGGACAGTACAATCCTTTACCAAAAATGCTTACGAGCGTAAGAGGCTTAAAAAATTAGATCCGAGGAGATTACGGCCGTAATCCTCCTTGACAACCCTATTTCAAGGATATAACGACCCATATTACAATTGTTGTGGCAGTTACATATTTTACTTTTTTGTACCAATTCAGAATTGAAGCATCATTTTGAAGAGAAAGGAAGTCCAATCGATGCCTTACTTCATCTATAAGATGTATTGAATGGAGGAAACATATATATATATATATATATAGTTTTTTTAACCATTAAAAAAAAAAGAAGAATCAATCATTATAATAGTTTTTACCATTGGACACACCATTTTTATATTTTTCTCTTGTAACCATTTGTAACATATCTTACTATTTTGTCATTCTACTCGTGTAAGATAGTGTTTGTACAAGATTGCGAAGTTTGTTTCAATCATTAAGGGTTATTTTCCATCTCTTCCTTCTTATTTATCTCATTATGTGTTGTTTTGTCTACATCATGAGTGAGTAATTGTTAGGACTTGTGTGGCCATGTTTTAGCATGTATATTTATGGAATAATTGCTAAATGTTGTAGAATTCACTAATCTCTATAGTATGGTAAAGCATGCTAATTTTAGATAGTACATGATTTAGAATTAGACCAGATTCCCATAGGATGCAAATGAGAAATCTACCTATGGAATAGATATAAGTTATAGGGAGAGGTTGCTCATGATGCCTAGAGATAGGGTTGTGAAACCTTTTGCATATGTAATTGAATTTACCATTGGGATCATATTTCTAAAGCAATTCTAGCCAGCTGTTAACTAGGAAGAGATTCTAGTAGACAAGACTAGGATTAGGGTTCAATAGACTCGAGAGAGATATTAAACTAATTGGTGGAATCTTCTAGCTAGGAAGTATATAACAAATAACGAAGATGTATTACATGTTAATTCATTGGTGAAAGTAAGTCTGATTTGTTGATTATTTTTGTAAACTAATTTTGTTGATTAATATATTATAATATAGGTTTAGCTGAGAATTATTTAATCATTTAATATTAAATCTTGATCTAAATTAATTTGCTAGATAATAATCAAGAGGGTGAGTAGTAGTATTTGTTGATGGCCCCGAGGAATACAACTCTATAATCTATTCCTATACTACATGTGATAGGTGCACTTACCTAGTGTTGACTAGACCATAGGAAAAGATAATAGGATATTGATATATTAAACTCGGTCAGATAAAAACACACACCAGGTAGTCATTCTTAGGTTTTAGTGTTGTGCACGGTGAACTGCTACGTTTTGGGTACCCCTCGGGGCATGACACAAGTATCCTTACTCTTGTGCGCTCTTGTGTTCATTATGGCTTTATTTCCTTCCTATGTTGAGCTGATTGAGGAACGGTGAGGATACTGTTTCAATTTAATTGTGGGGAAATGATAATATGGAAGTTAAGTATAACTGTTTAAATTGTTGAATTGATTGAAAATCTATGACATCTGAAATTGTATTGTACCCACACTTTGAATTATCTGTCCTTAAGTGTTATATGGCAAATTTTAGGCAAAATTTTTCAAAAATTTCATGAAATCTAATGATTGTGCTAAATATTGTTGACAACATTTGTACAAATATGAAATTGAATTACTTAAGTGCCTTACTCACTTGTATTTGTGATTAGAATACTTAGTTAAAATTAAGTAGAAAAATATTTTTAAGGAACAAATTTACCTTGTATTTAGCTTTGGAATTGGAAGTTTGAGAATAGGTGGGGTCCTTAAGGGAAAAATAAATAGGTCTACTTCTAAGAAAAAGTTAGCTCGTATATACTCTTTTGAGTTTTTTTTTTTTTTTAAAGCTCTTCAACACTTAGTGAAAGAGGTAGATGAATTTTTTACTTAGTGATCCTTTATGAAAAAGTCTTAATCTTGATATAGCATTCGAAAGAAAAGAAAAAAAAAAAAAAGCATGACCTTTACTCCATTGACTCAGGTAATTGAGTCATGAGTATCCGAACTTGAATGTTGGAGTGAGAAAGAGTCCATAAGGTTCCCTTTAAAACTTGGTCACTTGGGTGATGTGCTTGGAATGTGTCGACTCAATGAACTCACTATAACGAGAAGAGAGGAAAGGTAAAAGTTCAATTCTTAAACTTTAAAAAAGAGGGAAAAAAAGTATGCTTGCATGAATCAAAAGAAAATGAATGCTGAAGTACCAAGTGAAATAAGACTTATAATAAAAATGAAGAAATTCTAAGGAAAAAGTTGATACCACATGCTTTTGCTATATGCTGCTTGAACTATATGCTTACTAATGTCCAGTGAAGTTTAAATGGGTATTTTTCCTTACTGGACTAATTATTTACTTTTGAACATAGGGTTCTTTTGCTAAACACTGGGATTAAAGTTTTTTTTGTCTAGATTAGCTACTAGATTTTAATTGGAGTAATCCAATTACATGTAACCGATTTGGTTATGGTAGTAGGCATTAGCAATGCAAGTCATAATTTAGAGAAGATGCTTGAATTATGAAAGTTAAACTTTTGCACTCTCTATGATAGATTTCATTTGTGTTCTTATTCATTTGCTTAAGGACAAGCAAAGATTCAAGTGTGGGGAAATTGATAAAAGTAGATTATACTCACTTTTTATTTCTTAAATTAGGCTTAATTTGTTATTGATTTTATAAAAATCATGAGGGATTGGTACTTAAGTGTACTTAATGTGATATTTCAGGTCTTGAAGGAACTATAAAGCAAATACAAGCAAATTAGGGAGGATTTGTGCACATTTGGAAAGTGGAACAATGCAAGCTGGCCAAAACAGGATCAAGGCTGCCAGCCTTCACTGTGATTTATAACTGCCTTCATTGGATTATAACATACACAACCGACCTAAACAATAGAATCAAGCAGCCTTCAACACAACACTTGTATGCCAGCAAATCAAGAACTAACAGCCTTCTTTGAGCTGGCCTTGCCCATGTACAGAACCAAAATTTTCAACACCACCTACAACATTGCTAGCCTACTTCAACAAATGAACTAGCCTTTGATTCAAACATTATACATTGGCATTTGGAAATTTACGCCGCTGGCGTAGACCCAAAGCTGGCAGTGTAAACATGAATACCAATTGCCATTTCGTCTCGAATTCAATTTTAAACTTCAAAGCTAGACATGTAAGCCGACGACGTACATTAGGAAACTGTTAGCCTTTGATTTGACAAAACAAATTCCCTGTTTTGTTTTATAAAAACCCTATGTTGTTGTTTTGACAGATTCATTCATCTGATATCAGTAGAAAAAATCCTAAAAACTCTATAGAGGATTTCATGATTATGAGCGGCTAAAACAATTTTCTAGCTAAAGGATGTTACGGGTTTCGCTTCTTCAAGGATTGTGAGATCTAATTAAATTATTTGTTCTATTCTTTATATTTGGGTATTTATATTGTTATGAATATGTCGTCATTGTTATTTTGCTTGATCAATAGAAATTAGGGCGCGTTTATTCAGTTGGCAAGTTAATATACTATCATTTAGAACATTGAATTTGCAATTGTTCGATTGTTCTAATTTATGTGACATAATAACATGATTGATTATATAATAGATAATTGATTTGTATTATGAGGATATATAATCTAGTTAAATAGATCATCTTATGATTTGTTGGCTTTAATTGGTGATATCTTTTGTACTTCATGCTATTGATAGATTAAACCCCAGGAGCTTATTTAAGGCTATTTAATCAATAAAGGAAATAATCAAAGAACCTGTTTTGATTATCGAAAAAGTAAAGAGAGATAGGTTGTTAGAGCTTATCAATAACCATAACCAATCTATTCAAGATAAAGAAAATAAATCTTTGCATCAATGATCAATTCTGAGAAGTGAACTATAATGACAACAGATGTTGATTTACTCTTTGAATTATATTATTTGCTTTAGATATAATTAGTTTTATTATTTTCTTTGATTTTACAAAAGCCCCTTCTTCTTTTCTTCATAATCTCAAATAGAAATAAATTTTTCCAATCCCCATAGATCGACCTTACTCACTATTATATATAAGTTATAAGATTTTTGTTTAGAGTAGAAATATATATTGTTGGATTCGACACTCACAAATAAGACGTGAGGTGAATAGTATAACGCTTTTTGTAGAATTCAAAAGAAATTTTGTCACGGAGGATAAAAATGTTTTAAATAAAAAATTAAATCATAACCGGTAATGTTTTCTAAAAATTGTAAGACAATTAACCATTTTAAAAAAATAAAAGAAAAAGAAAAACTACACCATCTAGAGTTACTCTTGTGACATATTTTTAAAATTAAATTAGATGGATAAAAAACATAAACTCGGTCGTTTTCCTAAATAAAATTAATCGACGCACTAAAACTTAAGAAAAAAAATACAAGTTATGGAGTTCTAAGATAGATACGTAGACACCTTCAAAACCACTTAAAAGTAGGAAAAACAATCCTACACATCGGCGAATTTATTCGCATACAATTTCATCTTGTATAACTTTTATATTCTGGTATATATATTTGTAGTGTGCTCAACTACAGTTTTTAAGGACAGGAAAAACTTTTTACTGTATTTACAAAGTTTTAAGACGGAAATGTCGGCTTGCTCCTTGCAGTCCAAAGAGAGACGAATTTCACATTTAAAAAAATAAATAAATTATGAAGGCGTTAAAGTTCTGTCAGAGAACTGCGCTGACAATAGACTGTAGGCATTAATTAGAATATATATATATATATATCTTAAAATACATATATAGAGAGAGAGAAAGAGTTTTTATTATCCTAGTACACTCTTTATTTCCCATAAAATATTTGTTCATTATTAAAGTATAAAAGATTATTTTTTAATTTCAAAGATTTTTGAAAAAATTTTATAATCTCGCCATTAATTTTAACGAAATTGATTCTGTCATCATCCAATAACTCATACTATACCCAATCGTGATCGAATTACTAAAATAATTAATATTTCATTTATTATATTTATTTTAATAATTAAGTTAATGACGAAACAATTTTATTAATGAAAACATAGAAGCTCCCAAAGTTTTATTGTACGAATTAAAGAAAACCGAACATCTGCTAAGGAAGTAAAAGACCATAAGGGCTTCAAAGTATAGAGGACAAGCATGTGCTAAGACCCTACACAAGTACACAGTACCAAAAAGTGCATTAAAAACGAATGCATGTAAAATGTACAAATTAATTTAATATGCTCGCAGCAACATATATTAACTACATATATAATATGACCTGTCGTTTATCATTGGATACATGCATTTATGAAGCATCAAATTGGAACAATCACTCAATAGTGACTTGGCTCTTTGAGACATCTCTGACTTGCCCCTTAGTATCTTGGAAGGAGTGAAATTGGCGAGGACTCCTCAAACAATCAAATGGCCATTCTGTCCTCTCTTTATTTTCAATGTACCAATAGCTCACATCTCACATAAAGTTAACATTTTCAAAGTTTACATTTTATTGATTTAATCCAACTCTATAGGCTTCTTTGTGATCCTAAATAACAAAGTAAATTGTACTAATAAGTTGAACAATTTTTAAAAGTAAGGAGTTTGTACAATTTTAAACAACATTAGGTATATTCTTGTAGTTTCTACTAGATAGTAAGATCCTATTAATACAAACACGATTGTTTGTTCATTAATTCATTTTGATTCAGAACTATCAGGTTTTATAATCCATTACTACCCTAGCAATAAAACAGGTTTAAGGGTATGGTTAGTTCATTTTATATTGTCCATTTGGTATCTATTTGATATCCACTCAAGTGGCTATTATTGATAGGACATTGATGACAAAAAGATAAAAATAAAAATACACATCTAACTCTTCTTTTAAATTAAATGTCCAATAAATTTCTATAAAGTTGGATTTATGTACCTATTAGTTCAATCATTTTTATAAAGGTGGTAATTAAAATTTTTCTAAAATGTACTAAAGAATATTTTTTTAAACATTTTCTTTTAACCAATTAGTTTGATAAAATAATTTTTCAAATGTCATATTTTAAAGAGATATAGAATATATCAAATATAAATAAAATATAGACAAAAGAAAAAATAAATAATCCAAACAGGTCTCATTTGGTCTAACTTCGTGTTTTCATGCGAGGTTGTTGGTAGATTTTCATTTTTAGATTTTTATTTTTTATTTTTAAGTTTCTCATTAAAAAAGAAAAAAGAAAGAAAGGGTGAGGTAGCAATTGCAATTATAATGTTTTTACACTGGTGAATGTCATTTGGTTTAGTGAGCCATAACTGGCTCGTGAACCGATTAATGGTCTCAGAACTGAGTCGATCCAGCTTAAATATTATCGGACCAACTCTGGACGACAACTCTCCAAATTCATCATCCGGCGGGTCCGGACCGAACGGTACGGCAGTCTTTCGTCCTAAAATCTCGTTTTCACTTTTCTCTGTCCTATTGTGTCTAGATATACATATTCTGTAATTAAAAATTATCAATTATTATCCGATTGACAAGCAGTTTTAAACAGTTTGCAATAAGACGTTTGGCTGTAGTCTTTATTGTGAACTTCCTCAAGAATGAACTAAGATCTACAAATGCAGAGAGTTGAGTAGAAGAATGTATTCGTATTTCATTATCACAAAAATGTACAGAGGAAGTTATTTATATGTACAGACAATAACAAACTAAAAATATCAGCCTATCCTAACTGAATACGTGTATAAAGAGAAGCTAACTAATAATTACAGCTGTATAATTCTATATCCCCCCCTCAAGTTGGTGCCATACAAAGGCCCAACTTGGACAACATAAAAGGAAAAGAAGACAGACAAGGTAATTTGGTAAAAAAATCAGCAACTTGATTAGCGGAGGAGATATGATGTACAGCAAGAAATCCACGAGAGATGAGATCATGAACAAAATGGATATCAATGTCAATATGTTTGGTGCGTCCATGAAGACAAGGATTTCGAGCAATTTGGATAGTCGATTTATTATCACAAAATACAGAAATAGGTAGAGAACAAGGAATGCGAAGATCTCGAAGAATGTATGAAGTCCATAATAATTCTTTGGACATAGTTGCAAGACTACGATATTCTGCTTCCGTTGTGGATGTACTAACAGTGGATTGCTTTTTTGATTTCCAAGTAATAAGTGCATCACCAAGAAAAATACAAAAACCAGACAATGACTTTCTATCAACAGTAGAGGATCCCCAATCTGCATCAGAAAAAGCATTGAGACAAAGAGAATTATTTGTGGGATAATAAAGACCAAGGTGAATTGTTCCTTTGAGATAGCGCAAGAGATGAATGGCAGCTTGATAATGATGAACTCTTGGCTGTGAAAGAAATTGACTAAGCTTGTTAACCGAGAAAGCAAGATTAGGCCTAGTCAATGTCAAATATAGAATTATACAGCTGTAATTATTAGTTAGTTAGCAACTGACTGATTCAGCTGTTTCAGATTACCAATTTCATATTGTATCTGAAAGATCAAAGGACCATTGCTATGTCCATATTGTTCTTTGATTTCATTCCACAAATCAAAGGCAGAAGATGTAAAAACATAATTCTGAGCAATATCCTTTACTATCGAATTCAAAATCCACATTCGAACCATATAATCCGCTCTTTCCCATCGAAGCAGATCTACCGATTGTAAGTCAGGTTTGACTAAACTACCATCAATAAACCCTAACTTCATCTTAGCACCTAAACCGATTTTAATTGAACGTGCCCAAGGCAAGTAGTTCAATCCATCAAAAACAATGTTTCCAATCGCCATGTTAGGGTTATCAGATCCCGATATGTATAAAGGATCATTAACTACAGCTTCATTCATAGTTACACTATTTCTATCAATAGAAATACTCATATTTGTAGGAACAAAACCTCATGTAATCAACAGTAAGAAAAATGATGAAGAACAGTCTTACCGCTGCTCTGATACCATGTGAACTTCCTCAAGAATGAACTAAGATCTACAAATGCAGAGAGTTGAGTAGAAGAATGTATTCGTATTTCATTATCACAAAAATGTACAGAGGAAGTTATTTATATGTATAGACAATAACAAACTAAAAATATCAGCCTATCCTAACTAAACACGTGTATAAAGAGAAACTAAAAATAATTACAGCTGTATAATTCTATATTTATAGTCAATAATCACCGAAAATAGCAACGGTCAATGGGGAAATGCTTATATATTAAAAATGGAAATGATTATTCGAAATTTTTCACGAAATTTTTTCTTGATGATTAAACATTATCGATGGCTATCAGTAGGGATGCAACCGGGGCGGGTTTGGGACGGGTCATATAAAACCCGAACCCGCCCCGCTTCCCAATAGGGTTTCCCAAACCCGTCCCGCGACCCTACAGGATTTTTTATTCAATTCCCAAACCCGCCCCTATAGGGTTTTGACCCTGTCCCGCCCCGCGACCCGCTTAATTTTCTATACTCAACTATTTAGATTTATTATCTACCTCACATTTCAACAAGTTACTGATAAATATTTGTCACAATATCTTTCTAATGATTAATAATTTTTGGTGAATCAAAATCATATTTGGTATAAGATTATAAATTTCAAAATTTAGATGAAAATTTGGATACATTTATCAACAACTGTAAATGTAAAACAAGGAAAAAAAAAGACCTAATAGTTTGAATAATGCTTATAGCATTCTATCAAAATTTAACTTCAAAATCTCTACTTTCAGTGCCTGACAACGTGCTCGTCTAATCTCCAAACAGAGAATAGAGTCATCACGCACCACCGAAACACTTCCAGCAAAACGACGTTCCTCTAACCCGATGATCGATGCCGAATTCTCTCTCGTCACTTTTCAGTGTGGTTAAAGCAAATACGATCATCACTGAGCACTATTAATCAATTACTTAGTTTAGTGAACCCAAAGAAAGATGTTTAACTGATAAACTTGTTACGAAATCAAATAAAATAAATTTTATAAATTACTTTAAACTCTGGTTCAGTAACCAGGTGAAAATTACGAGAAAAAAAAAACTAGCACATAAATAGATCAAAATACAAATAATTTTGAATTGAACAACCCATCTAATTATACATTTCAGGAAATTGGAGGAATTGGTTATTGGGAATATAGTGCGGAAAAAAGATATTAAAAAGTGGAACCTACGAGAAAATGCGATGAATCCATGAGAGAGAATAGGGAAATTGCACGTCCATAGGTACAAACTTATCAGGGAAAGTTGATTTTGCATCTTTTCGTATTCCATGTGCTACGGAAAACAAACACAAGGAATCATAGTGGATGCATCGTTTTCAAAAATCCATCTGAACAGAAGTCCATGAAGAAAAATATTACATAATTATGAATTTTAAATTTCAAATTTAATTTTTTAAATTATTTATATTATGACAAGTTTGGGTTACCCATCGGGTTTTTTTTGTGACCTGAACCCGCCCCGAAACCCTATAGGGTCAGCAAGTAATTTTCCAAACCCGTCCCGTGACCCTATAGGGTCAGACCCTATAGGGTTTTTAACGGTTCGGGCAGGGCGGGTACCCTATAATGACCCGCCCCGGTTGCATCCCTAGCTATCAGCCGCCGCCATTAAGAGAATATAAGATGGTCTTTTTTTTTTTTTTTCTTTTTGTTTTTTATCTTAGTAAACATTACATTTGATACTCAATTTTATCAATTTCTTTATAACTAATTATCTACAGTTCAATGTGTTTTAATGGCATTTGGAGTCCGAAAGAATGTATATTTATGTTTTTATGTTATAGGATCGTGGAACGAGAAGAAAAAACAATGTTAAGAGTAAGTACTTATAAAGATATAAAATTATGTTGCATTAACGTGCGTGTTTCATTTTAATTAGTTGAATCTGAGTTTTATTCAACAAATGAATACAACATCCATTGGTATATCATACTTATTGTATACAAATTATTATAATATAAGTTATGTGGAACGGTTCGTATACTGAGAATTTGATTATTTATAATTTTTTATACTAAGAATATTACTTGTTGTAACTCATTAACTATGAAGATTTATTATGGATTTTTATGAAATTTTTTTAATAAAAATTAATGCTTATTGATTTATCTTTGAATTTGCTTGACTATTGAGATTGTGGTATGAATTTTATTATTCATTGAAGTGTGTATAATTACATATTATGGGAGTTGTTTGAATTATATTTTGGTTGGACACGTTGAACTTATTAATAAATATCGAGATATAAAACTTGACATGAGTGTGTTACATCATTTAATGCCATCACCATTACACAATAGATAGGGAAGAAATGTATTGTTAAATCGTCCCAACGATATTTAATGCCATCACTATTTATTGTTAAAAGTCCTTAATAGTAAATATTGAAATATATTGACAATTAAGTGATGATATATAATATAATATATATGTAAAGCGTTAATTATGATAAATACTGAAAATGTTAATTTAAGTAGAATCACAATTTTAAGGAATAGAGTAGAAAAATAATAATTGCTTTTTATAGTTCTTTTGAGATTTTATGAATAGGTATGAAAATATAACATTAAAAAAAGGAAAAAATCGGCATGAAAATAATGTTTACTATTGTCCATTTTTATGAATTCAATCAAATATAGAATGAATAAGAGATTTAGAAGTAAAGTAAAGGAGAGAATTTAACAAATTTTAAAGTGGGGAAAAAAACACGAGGAAAAATGAAGGGTAAGAAAGTTCTTACAGCGTTACAGATGATACTTCAAAATTGAATTATATGGCTTTTTAATAAATATAAAAACAATTGGATACTTACAAACTCTCAAATTTTAATACTCAGCAGTCAAGTTGTTATAATAAGTGTAAAAATTCATTCCCTAAGATTAGCACATGTGCTTCTTCGGAAAATGTTACCACTGGATATTCTAAAATGGCATTATTGAAACGGCGGGTCTGGGATGTCTCTTCCCATAAAGGCCAAGTCGTACTAGATATAAGGTGGGTCCGGTTCGATCCCCGGTCCTTATTTTTGCACGGTTTTCACGCTAACGCCGACAGTCCATCCGATAGTAATTGCTGTCCACCCACTCATGTGAGACTTGGACAATCCATTTTTCGTCTACTAGAAACGACAAAAGTTATTATGTCAGCGTGGAAGGACTGGATGACAAAATCTTCTCATGATCGTGTGGCTGTGATTTACTATATCTCCCTGTCTCTTTTGCTGGGACGTACATTAGGTGAAATAATAAATGATAATATATACAATATTTAATAACTTTAAATTTGCATCAGAAAACTAAAAAAATAAAAATAAAAGCCTAAAATTAAAATAGTGATTTCAATATTATCTGTCATGAAACCCATGGATGGACACACGTTAAAAACTAATGCCAAATCAATGTTTTATAAGGAACTCAAGCTCACTCAATCCGATAGAGTAAAACAAGTGAAAGCACGTGAATCCGGGCGTATCGAATATTTTCTCTATATGACAACGTATACTAAAAAAATTCACAAGGCTTAAGAGAGTGATCAGGAACACAACGTATATACATGAAAATGTTGATTATCTTTAAGCTGAGAATCTGACATCCAAATTCTGACATACTGCCAACCAGCAGTTTGAGAGTATGTTTACATCCCCATCCCGAACTAATGGAAAAGGCTATGATGACATTCTTCAAGGTTCGACCAATTAAGTACGAGTTCCTTCCAGCTGCCCAAGTTCCAGAGATCAACCTATAAGTGACAGTAGGCAATGGTCAAGTAATTCAAGTTACAATAGCATCAAGGCTAGGGACTATAAAGGAATACAATAGCTCAATGCCTTCAATTTCTAGTTTTGCTAGGACTACTGCTAGCAACCTACATACTCAAGATGGGAAGGACGAAAATACTTTTTCTCTAAAACAGGAATGGACTATAACAATGATAGTATCAAAGACCTCATCTTATCAAGTAATGATTGAAGTAAGGAGATTGCTCAATGGGCCTAACATACTTGGCTATAGGATCTCGGCTACTCTTTTGTCAATGGAGACACCACAATTCTAACATACAAGATCTCGGTTAATGCCTTTATTTGACTCACCTGATTATTATTTTATTTTCTTAAATTTAACACGGTGATGTGAGCCATTGCGAGCTTGTATTTTTTTCTCTCCCTATATTTAGAGTCTGTTTGGACGGCCCGTTATTTATTTATATTTGTATTTGTAAATGATTTAATTTTATATTTCATTTGTATCTTATTTATTTGATCAATTTATAAATAAAAATATTAATTTTTTATTTATAATTATTTTTTAACAATTAGTTTGTTTGAAAAAATCTATATCCTGTCTACATACCAATAAAACAAATAAATCCTTAGTTTGAATTAAATAGGAAAAATTTTTAAATTTTGTCATGGCTTTTTTATTTTTCTTTTTTTTTATTAAGAAATGGAAAAGGTTTTTTTTATTAATCCTTTTAAAATACCATTACATATAATATTGCAAAAAAATAATATAATATTTATAATAATCTCCATCAATCACCAATAAACGAAACCAACATGATATAAGATCCATTTTTAATTATTTGAATAAGGCTATAAAAATTGTCGACACTCTTGACTAATCATAAGTATCTCTAATGCGTATCTTCTAATATGTATTAGTGAGAGCTTTTATGGTCCTATTATCAGATCATATCGTCATTAATATGTTAATTAAGTTAATTATTAAAAGAATTAGTATAACAATTTATAGACTTCAATCACGACTAAAATAGATATGAATCATAGAATAATGTGACAGAACCAATTCCTTTGTAATCGTAACAAGATTTTAGAATTTGCCTTAGTTTAAAAGGGAATATGGAGGAAATTTACAGTTTTTTGCTTTGGACCCTCCGGTTTTCGAAATTTTTTTTATGACCATAGATTAATAGAAAAATGTTGAAATTCTTATATTTATGATTTTTCTCTAAACCTATTTACCAAAAAGGGGTTTCCAATGTCCAAATATTTTTTTAGTTTTATTTTTATTTTTTTTCTTTGTTTAATTTTATTCATTATCAAATTTTCTTTTAATTCTATAATTTTCAATTTTTTTCTTTTCTTTTAAAAGTGGCAAAAATGGGGTTTCAATAATTCCGCTATATTTATTCTATGTGCTCTTAGACCATTATTTTAAAATTCAATACTTAGAACTTTAAATATTGAAAAATAGAATGTATATGTGTTTTTTACTGTATTTAACTATTTGCCATTGGATAAAATGATTGTAAATACTAAAATCATCTTCAAAGCATTTTTAAAGCATAAAATAATCAAGTAACGAGTTTAAAAAAATACTTCTTTAAAGATTAGAAGGTTCAAATGCACAATTCAAAGATGAAAGGATTAAGTGCATGAAAAGAAAGCACAGGCAGTTTAATAATAATTTATCCATTTATTTACGATGGTTTTTTAAGAATTGCTTTATTAAAAATGTACTAATAATATCATTTTTAATATAAGTGACTAAATAGTCATTTTTTTTCTTTTTTTTCCAACAATTGATTATTTAATATATGTACAACACATAATTTAATTATTGCTTATAGTATAACCATTAACAAATAAATACTGTCTACTAGAAAGGTATTACTTGCCTATTATTCTTTTAACAAATAACATTTAATTTTATTAGTTATCCTATCCTGCTACTAAGACACAAACAGTAAATGATTAGCTATTACTTTTTTTAACAAATGACATTTGATACTGGAAATTGGACCCATAACCTCTTAATTAACAAAACATATATCTAAACAACACAACACATGTAACTTCATAATAAGAATTAGTTCTTTAATATATATATATATATATATATATCATGTAAATTTTATTTTTCATAATTTTTTATTAATAATTTTTAAACAGAGTTTAGGGGCCTACATCCCTGTCAGCCCTCCTTGTATTCTTCCATGTTTTTAATAGTTTCTTAATGGATAGATACGAAGATATGATGCAAAGGATTAAAGCATTACTATTCTTTTGACACTGTAAAAGTACTATAATCTCTCATTTTAAAATAATAGTAATTCCATGTAATAATTACTCAACCAACCAAACAGAGGAATATATCAGCAACAAGGATATAATTATCCAACTCCACTCGTATGAGTTAGCCAGATATTCCGTGAATAAGAGATTTAGAGGTAAAGGAAAATAAAGGATTTAACCTACGGAATTTACGGCCCGTTTCTTTTGAGAAATTTTGCCAGGTAAAACGTTTTTCATTGAAAATATTTTCTTTAAAGTGACATAGTTTCATGTTTTAGGTCGTGCCCGGAATAAGATCAACACATCTTTATTTTTTTCACATATAATACTAGGCACTCTACGCAAAAACTATCTTTAACTTGATGTTTATCATTATCGTTGCCAATCAATTTTAAATTTTGAAATCATTCAATTAGATTTTATAAACAATTGAGATTGCAGTAGAAACGTAGTTCGCAGAAAAATTTAAAAAAAAGCTGGTCTCATAAGTAGACCCTATATAAGTATCAAACCATGAAATTGAGTACAAGTACCAAAAGTAAGGTATCGAGTATAAGTAAGTACAAGTACCAAAAGTAAGGTATCGAGTATAAGTAAGTACAAGTACCAAAAGTAAGGTATTTAGTATAAGTAACTCACAAAATAATACAATTCAGGGTTCAAAACTAGGCCCTCAACAGATGTCTAAAAAGATAAACAAAATCTTTTGATTGGAGTAGGATAAATATAGTGATCTTAGTTGCTCCACTCATGAAAAAGCTCTTCAAGATTTGGCCCATACCCGAGATAATCATATTGACCACATATTTGAATCATTATTAAAAAGATAAAAGTGAGTTAAGCCTAGCAAATAGCAATACAAGCACACATAATATGATTGCACGCACATCTAAGTGTAATGCAACAACAATAAATTTAAGATCTTTAATTTAGATGCGAAAAATTAACGTTGAGCAATCAACTTTGTAATAGAATGCAAACAACCCAAACCAATCTTTTAAAGGCCTAGGCTCGACTTGTTTAAACTTTAAAGTGCTCGAGCTCGATGCTTTTTTATCAAGCCTGATATTGAGCTCGAGCTAGCTCATTTAGTTAAACGAGCCTAAGTTGAGCTCGAACTCTACTCATTTATGAAACGAACTTGAGTTGAGTCGAGTTTTTTTATTGAGCTTAATGAGCTTTTATCGAGCCTAAAAGTTTCGAGCTCAACTCAATTTGATAGCCCGTTTTCCATTTTTTTAAACCTAAAATATGATACATAAGTGTTGCCATAATATACATACATAATTATTAAATAGAAATTAGTTTTTATTATATATTTAAAGATAATATATCATGTGAAAAATTCACAAACTTATTAACAAGCCTACTAATGAACCCACTTACGAGCTTGTTTATGAGCCTAAATGAGCCTGTTTACCAGCCAGCTTGCAAGCTTAAATCAAAGTTCGAGCTCGACTCATTTAGATAAACGAGACTTACTTTGGGCTTAGACTTAGCTCATTTACTAATCGGGCTCAGCAGAGTTGTGCCTCAAGCGACCCAAGCTCAAGTAGCTTGCTAATCATTCACATCCTTGCTGCGGAAGCATTGTGGGAACCTGGAGATCATGAGTATTAGCAATTGCTCAGGGAGTTGGCAAAGATAGGTCAAATGCATTTACCTCTTAGATCTATCAAGTAATAACTCATCTAAGCATCAAAGCCGTTTTATATTTTTACTTATTTCAGTCTATAATATAATGTAGTTTTATTGGTCCCATAAGTCGTGAACTATGCTATATTATTACTCACTAAATGTAAGTAAATGTTGCCCCACTATCATTTCTTCTATCAACTACTCGCCAAGCCACCATTAGTGGTCTAAATAACGCCTAATTGCCATGTTGACATTGCCTAGAGAGATTGTCATTCCTTGACCTGGATCAAAGTGATGATCACACACAATCCGTCAACCAATTATTTAAGTTATATTTAGGTATTAGTTCATTTTAGGATGCCTATCTTAAGCAAGTAAGAAATAAGTCACTATGTACCTAATAATATGACCAAATTTTGATACTGTGCAATAGATAAGTATGAAGGTAAATCAATAGTTATTTAAGAAAGAAATATTGTTATCATATAAGTATTTAGTATTTAACTTGACTATCAAACCACATTTGATTATTCCCGAGGTATATGAATAATAGCACCATAATTTTATTTTATTTTTATTAAGTAATGGACTAAGTGATTTTGGTAAGCCCACAATATGGATTGAATTTCTATTTAAAAGTATTAGGCTTTTAGAGATCCTAATTCAAGCCTAATTGAATTATATCTAATGTAAATAATATTTATGCTTATGGCTTATGAATTTTACATAAGCCCATTAGAGTTTATATTTTATAAATTAGGTAAATTGAGCTAAATATTAAAAATTAGATCAAATAGGAGTAAAATTGGACATTGGATTTAAGCCTAAATGACAAGAATTAGTTCTTATTAAGGTTATTGGGCCTTGGTTTGCCTTGCATTTTAAAGGTTTTTAGATCCAAGAACTTGCATTTGAGTCCAATAGATAAATCAATACCTAGGAATGGATAATGAACTTAATATTGTGATACAAGCAAGTTAAGTCAATAGCAACTAATTTGAATAGTGTTTATTCTTGTTCACTCATATGAGCCCAATATAATACAATCCTGTTTGAAATGAATAAAACTATTCAAAATTAATATGTGTCCTGTTCAAGTCAATTTAATTTGGTCATGCTATTCAAGGGTCATTCAACATATACAGTAAATTCAAAATTTTACCCATTTAATATTAAATAAATTAAATAATCTAGGACAAAATACACTCTTTAGATTATTAGTTGATTACAATTCTAGATTTTATAAAAACTAAATAATCAACATAATACCATCTATTTGAAAAAAAAAATATATATAAATATGATATATTTTAACAACAATATTAATTTATCATCATTTATCAAATTATTCAACAAAATCACATAATATTATATAATTCATATACTCAATTTGCCATTTATGTGTGTGTGTGTTAGGATAACCCTTAATATTTTGATAATAATTAATAAAACATATATCAATCTTGCAGGATCTTTATCGAGCTATATTACAGCACACATGGCAAAACTAGTGCAAGAGGCTTTAAATAACGATAAAGTTCTTGCATGAGTATCATGAAAACTTTATTTCTTTTAAGGAACAAGTATTTGTTAATGAAGATCTAGCTCCACTTATTAGGTGTATTTGGGTAATACATCTAATGTGTTCCACTCAATGAACTTTGAATCCATGGAAGGATAATTATGATTTAGAATTTGTATTTATAAGCAGAATAAGTAATTTTTATGATCTATTCTTCGTAATGAAAATATTCTTGAAGTTACACATATCCTTTAGACATGAAGATGACAAGTGAGCAGCAAAGATGAAGATTGAAGATAAAGTCCAACTTATCAACAAAGCTGTTATGGACAACATATGCATGAACAAACTCATTAAGATTTTATAGAGAAACATCTTAACTTTAGCAACTTATTCTAGATATTTTTAGAACCCTTTAATTTTGAAAATTTAAAAATGTAGCAAAGGAGTAAAGAAAAGATAAAGCAATTCTCACCTAACAAAACAAGATGAAACTCATGTGGATTTGGATACTCTCAACTTCAAATGTTCAAATACCAAGAAGATGGAGTTTTGAATTCTCAAAGATATTTTCAAGAAGTAGCCAGGATTCTTTTAACGAAGTCAATGCATAAGGAGTATAAAAGAAGACAAATTTCAAAATTTCAAGATATACCTACGCTCTCAATTTCAAGTTCACTACCGATATTTTATAAAAGCTTTCTTTAGAACCTTCGTCAGAGGTTGCCTATTTTATGTTATGCTTTGCTCTTAATCTTTTCAAAATTTGTTTATATCTCATTTAAACTTTACTTGCTCTTTCCTTTTAAGAGTTAGATTAAGAGGATGACTCAAGTATCTGTCACGACTCCAAATATGGGGCTTAGTAGGATTTATCTAAAGCTATCATATCACATGTGTACCCGTAACATGAGAACCGTCTTGTAAGTCAGAGTATACAAGACTATTATTTTATCAATATTTATCATATAAATAATATATTATATTACTGGATTTCAACTATGAAATCCAATTCTCTAATTTCTACCAAGATCGCAGAGAATCGGTATCCCCTACCAAATGGTAAAAGTGGATTTCAAACTACTACATACAAAATTCAAAATTTATCTAATTTACATTCTAAGGTTCCATATCCTATATCTCTATCTTCAATAGAGTTTGTTGGAGATGCTCTCTTCACACATTCCTAGCCTAATCCCAGCTAGTATTAATCCTGCATAAAAATTGTTGGGGGGTGAGCGAACCACGGCCTTAGTGAGATAACCTGATCGGACCATACATCAACTAAACAAATAAGTATAATTATCAACCATATGCACATTGCAAGCTTGGATGATCTAGAATCCAAAGAAGGATGGAGATTTACGCCCTCTCATCGGGTTTAAAGGAACTTGATACTATAGCTCACCTACCCAGGAGAAACCAAGTATATAGGAAAGCCACGATCCTCATTGTAGTTACCTCTTATACTTTAGGCAATCAATTCATATTTTAAGCCTTAGAAACTCCGCTGAGTGTTAGTCATTTCATAGTGATACCATGGGCGGCGTCATTCATTTCCAATTAGTTCCTATAGAACTGATGAAACAAAGGTAATCTTGCATAGAACTAATAGCCTCTTGCTTAGAAAAACTAAGCATTACCAGAGAACCGAAATACTAACACGTAGGAGGCTGCCACATCTCCAAATGCAGTTTATGCACATCATGCAATGTATGTCTGTTTCATTTATAGTACCAGTAGTTGTTAATCCAGTTTAAGGCGATCACACCATTTACAGACAATCATCAACATGCTTCATACAATATTTACCATACAATAGAATTATCACTTATATTATTATAATTTGCCATTCAATCATACACCACACATCATGCATTATCCTAATCCCGCATGCATATCAATTGAATATATATTATTCCAAATGCAACTATACTACAAACACAAACAATGTGATAAAGTCAAGTAACTCACTTGTGGTCCTTGTTAAATTGTTGTATAAGCTACCAATAATCCTGAAATTGATCTATTTTCCTATGAAATGAAATAATAGAGATTCATTATTGGACTATTTCTGAAAGAGAAGTTTTCCTAGAATTAAAGACGTTGATCTTTATCGTCAGATATTAGACTAAGTCTGTTATATTAATTATTGTATCATTAAATAATTTATTTGAATCCTTATAGGTGCCTACTATTCCGTATCGGTATTTTGATTCAGTTTTTATTAAGGTTTTAATCCCTATAGTAAAGAATATTTATCTGTTATTTGTTTTCATTTTGCTTTCCTTGATTTTAGTTGCTATCTATATTTTTATTCAAGGGTTTTGTCTTTTTCTTAAGTCCTACCGATTTTAGTAGAAGATTTTCATTTATTAATTCTTTGCCTGTTAACCATGATCTGTCTCTTAAACTAGTATTTTTATTTATTTAAGGATATGTTCTAATATCTATACTTTTTCAAAAATTATTCTAATAAAATTGTATGTATATGGAGTTTAGATATATCAAATTTTTATTATACTACAATTTTATTTTTATTGTAAGACAAGCTAAGCTTGATAATATCATATTATCAATAATATTAGTTTGAAAAATTAATATCAATATTAGTAATAAATACAAGTATAATAATAGCAACTATCTTCATACTATTAGTAAATAATAATAGTAGTGACAAAAATAACAATAGAATTATTGATAATATAAATATAGTGACCTTAATGTAAAAATAACAATATAAATAATCCTAATGACTCGTGATGAAAATATCAGTAATACGGAATACTATAAACAGCAATAATAATAATCAAACTATATTAATAGAAACAGTAGTAACTTTAATATTGGTTTATTAAGAGTGAAAACTGAGTGAATTTTTATTTGTGATTCCTTATTTGTTTTAAATCTGATTTCGTTGTATAAATAGTCGATTTGGTAGTACTCTTCGAGTACTTTCTATTAGTGGAATTATTTCGAGAAAAGAGATTTGTACAACTTTTAAATTTATGAAACACATGCATAGATTTCAAGTGAACCTAACATTGTAGTCAAAACTTGTTTTGATGATATCTACTCATTTCTAGTCCGTTTTGACGAATAAATAGTCGTTTTCATAGTATTTTCGAGTACAATCCATTGATAGGTCTCATTAAACAAAATCATTAAGGGGGCGAAAAATACAAGAACAGTCCGCTCTATTCATAGAAGTTTGGTAGCAGTGATTCCGTTTTTGTTTTTGCAATATCTAATTCGTTTATCCGTTTTTAATAAATAAATAGTCGATTTCATAGGATTTTTCGTGTTCTTTCCATTAGTGGGGTCATTTTTGGTTTGTAACAAACACATCAATACAGTTTATTCATTCTTTCCAACGAGTTACATGAGTTATTTAAAGTTCAATTTAGCTTATTGTAGTTTAGGTATGGTTTTGGTTTTTCCTTTCTAAGAATTGAATTTCTACACTTAAAAATCTTCAAGTTGATGTATTTATGTCTATATAGTCTAAATAACATAAATATATTGTTAGATCCATTTGGTAAATTTATAAGACAATTTCTAGAGATGAAACAAAATGAACACTTGAACTTAATATGATTCTTACCTTGGTTGAATGCTAGAATTAGCTCCTCATTCTTGATGGAAATAATGATCTAAAGAGGAAAGTAAGAAAATGAGTAACTAAGGAAAAATTAATCTAGCTAACTAACATATCTATCTATTTTATTTTCTTACTTTGTTGAGCCTAGATTCCAACTTGAATCTATGATAAATCAAGGTTAGTTAACTTGGTTTTTGATGTTGTTGAATGAAGGAATTGGGTGTTCTTAATGTGTTTGGTATGTAGATGGAATATGGGAAGTAAACTAGAGGTTTATGTTTTGTTTCCAAAGTTTTTCAAGCTATTTAAGCAAAGGTGTTGCAAGGAAAGAGGCTGGACGCAATTCCTTTTCTAGCTAAATTTTCATATTGTTTTGTGAAGTTTGGGAGTTACTTTAGGGTCTAACTTAAGGTTATATATATGTACTAAGGTTAGGGTAAAATTTGGGAGGCTAAAGGGAGTATTTTGGGCTTGAAAAATGCAAATTTCTATTGTTGTTTTCGGGTGGAATTTTCATGCAAATTTAAGGATGATTTTTGATGAATTTATATGAAATTTGTAGCTGATTTCAAGGGGCATTAATTGTATTTGTTTGGTAGTTAATTAAGGTCATTTATGTGTGTAAATTAGGGGCTCAACTTGCAAAAAAATCGGATCAAAATCTAAGGTTGAAATTGGAACTCTGCTGCAGTTTTCTTGGTTGTATTCCTCTTGCTACGGCTGCTGTTTGGTGACTTTTCTAGGCTAATTGGAGCTGTTTTGATTGCATTTTGAGTTCAAATTCTTAGCATTAATGTTGATCACATGTGAAGTGTTTGTATTGGATTATATGTCATTTTCAAATGGAATTTGGGAGCTCAATATTGGGTACAAAATCTAGACGTGAATGTTGCAGTTATATGAATTTTCTCCTTTGCTGCTGTACGATTGAGAAGCTGCCCCTGTTCTAGCTGTATTTCCAAAATGTTGTAGCCGATATCTTTGAAGTTTGGACCAGAGTTGAATTTGTGTTGGATTGCTGTCTATATGTCATTTTCATTAAGACCTTTGGAGCTTCAAATGGTGCGAACTGGGTTGTAAATGGCAGTCGAAATCCCCTGTTACTGTGACAGCAACGTGAATCTAGCAGAAGTAGTGGACGTGAATTACAAGTTGCAGCAGCCAACATTTCCACTGTAGTGTGATTTCCATTTTCCCAGCGTGGAGGATTCTTATTCATAAGAAGACTCTTTGTTCTACAATGAAGTTCCAATTCCAGCCTGAAGACTCCGTTTGTGATTGTTGATTTGCTTCCAGCGAATTATATTTATATATATATTATATATTATTTTGATTCTCTTTTTGTCCGTGCATTGCAGGAGGAGTACTTGCAGCCGAGATTTCCTTTATTTGTACGTGGTTTCCCCTATCCACGTGAGAATTCTGCACACATTTCCATCTTGTTCAGTGATTCATGTTTTAGCGTGGAGGATTGCAGCATGTTGAATTCTCGAAGACTTCCCACGTCAATCCAAATCTACAGCGTGAAGACTGCATGTGGAAGCTCTGCAGCCGAAATCCGCTTGCATTATTTCCTCTATTCAGGAATTCAATTCTGCAGCAGCCGTCATTCTCAATTTGCCATTTCTCTGTTTCGTAAAACAACTCTAACGTAATTCCTGTTTTCACGTGATTCCAAATTCTGTTTCGGTTTTCATTTCATTATTTTATTATTATTTAATTAATAGTTAACTAAAATAATTTAACCAATATTAATTTATAAACATATACTTATAACGATTAAATAAGAGTTTTATCGGAGTAAAATTATCTAAGTTCCAAAATAGATTCTAGATTGTTTGTATAAATAAATTTTTAGTTTACACGATTAATTTTTTTTAGTATTTTAACTTGTGTGATTAAACTTTTTAAGTTTAATAATCAAATTAGGAACTAAGTTTTTAATGAATTCAGAATTTCCTAGCAAGTATAACAACGTGTTTTGAAATTTTCATTTTAGATTTAGATTAACAATTATTGATTGGTATTAGTATCTATTATGTATTTATAATTTTAGTAATCCATCTTTAGATTATGGTTTTGTACCAATAAGCTTTATTAATAGACTATATCTTATTGGTTTTAAAATTTAGGTTTATTTCTAATTATATCTTGAATTATCAGTTCAAGATGCGAAATCTTATTTTTGGTATCTATTAAGGTCAAAGAAATTTTTATTCGGGTTTTTCAAGCTAGGAATGAGTTTATTACAATTAATAGATTAATTCTAAGATTTTTGTTGAATCATATATTTGATATTAATTTTACATTTGCTAATTTGTTCATTTTCCAGTTATGAAAATTATTAAAGGTTACATTGGTAATTCTAGATTTTAATTTCTAAAATCTGTAAATCCTTTAATTAGAATATTAGTATAAGTTAAATATTTATTTAAGAACTAGATTCTTAGATATTGATTTATTTTACCAAACATTATGTTTTACTGTATAGGAGCTTATTTATGTTAATTTGTTATTAGCAATATATTTTTATCTAGGGCTACTCAATATTATTAATAGATTAATAGTAGCTTGAATACTATTATTTCATTATTTAACAAGCACAGGATTTATTTTCTAAGTATTGAACTTAAGGAAAAAGGATTCAATAATTTATATTAACGATTGGTTTATCGTTATTTTAAAAATTATTTGAGATCATAGAAGTTACAGTTTGTATTTCGAAAATTTTTATGGGTAGAGATTCTAATCTTTCTAACTATAATCAAATTCATTCATACTTTGACATTTTTAAATCGAGAAAAATTTGACGAATATTCTAAATAATCAAATATTACATTTTTAGTATTTGTTATAATCAGGTTACGTAAAATTTGGAGGATTACAGTATCTTATAGTTCTATGAATAGCTTAGGTGTGAGGCTTATGAGATAGAACAAGATAGCATTGAGGTTTGTAATCTCTTAATTGATTTTTTGGATTAGTGGGACGACCAGTATGGACGACTAAACATACATAAAGGCAATGGATTTTGCTTCATGGGAGATCATCCAATTTGGAGATCAAGAACTTGTGCTAGGTGACAGCCCGATATTGATTGAAGATGAAAAGAAAGATGCTGGACTAAACAACACTACCAAAAACAATAAAAAATTTTCCAATATCCAATAAAAAAATTTTAACTAAGATGAAAAGAAAGCAAGTTATTTGATAAATAATAATATTTTCTTTAACTAGATTTTTATAGAAAAAATTTCCATTGGCACTTTCAAAACATATTCATTAATATATCCAATAAAAATTTTTTATATTTCATGGAATTCTTTTTTATAAGTATATAAATAGTTCTGATAAATATAAAGATTTTGCAATGTCTATATAAAAATTACATATAATGATATAATTAAATTTATAGCATAAAATAATTTTTGAATCAAACCATATATATGACTAGTGGTTTTAAAAAATAGAAAATTTAAGAAAATAATATGAAATTTTTATATATTCAAAAATGCCACTTAACAAAAATAATTTGATTGGAAGAAAGAAAAAAAAGGGCTACGATATTAGTTGGCAAAAAAAAAAAAAAGTTAGTGATATTAAATAGACAATTCACTAAGAATATGCATATTAATACACACACACATATATATATATAAGAGCTATCTGTAAATGTATGTGCATAAATGTATGTGTGTGTGTATAAATATATTTTTTTAAATTAACAGTTGCTGAATGTTTCTCCGCTGCTCTTTGGAAACGCTTGATGATGTTAATCATTGGGAGCTTGTAATTGTATATCTAGTTTGAATTAAAGGGATTTTTTTTTTTTCTAATGGTGTTTTGTTTTTTTTTTTAACTAATTTCTACTATGATTAGATAGGGGAAGGACTTTTTTTCATTAATTTATGTTTTTAAAATACTCACATATAATAATATTGTAAAATATTATAAAATAGTTTATAAGATGATTATTTTTATGTCATAAAATAATTATTCAATCAACTATATACATGACTGATGATTTAAAAAATAAAGCATTTATACATGGATAATCTAAAAATTTTGATATATTCGACTGTCTTATTTAAAGAACAAAGATAATGAGATTTGAAGGAAAAAAAAAAAAGAATAGAGGGAAAAATGGCCTAGTGTATTATTAGGTGAATCAAAGATCAGTTAATAGGTTATTATGATAGTTGTTGCAGTTGAAATAGATAATTTATTAAAGAGTACATGTGTATATATATAAAAAACAACTATAATTATTGTTCTATCTAAGTGGCTATCTATGAATTCATACTTCAAATTGGGAAAAAAAAAAAAAAAATTCCCCATAAAGACCTTTGTTTAAATAACCCGCACATTAAAATGGGTTCGGATTTTTAGTCCAACCACCTTCTTCTTGGCATTAAATAGGTTGGCCCACAGACCCTCTCCAATTGCACGGCTCTCTCTATATATATCTTGATATCCTGTTGAGGGATGCGGCGGATGATATTCTGTTTTAGCTGTTATGCTTCCCAAGAGAATCAATCTATATAGGTTATACCCAATATTATATATAGCTTTTGTGTCACAGGAACGTGTGAATAAAACAAAACAGTACTAAAGAGATCGAATGCTTCTTTCTCTATTCGAGCTGCTCGTGCTTATTTGAATATTTTATATAGCACCGGAGATGGGCTCCAATGAAACCGGACAGCATGCGATAAGGTTAGTCTCCCAAATCTCATTGTTTCAATAGTCCTACTAGTAGGTATTGTTATTTGTTAAAACACCTTTATTTTCTTGGTGCATGCTATGCCAGTACGTTAAGGTTTTTCCTTTTTTTTTTTTTTAAGTTAAATATCAGTTTCATTTCATCTGATATTCTTAAAAGAGGTTTTTAATATTTATTTATGTTTTACCCAGGATTCAAAACAACGAAACAGAACAGAGCAACAGGCAGCCGAAATTCCAAGACAAGTGTCCTGCCATTAGCAAGGCTGTAAAAAGCTGCGGTAGTTTCCTCAAGAACGATTCTCGTCCCAAAAGGAAGCTGGTATTTTTTCTGAGTTTTAGCGGCTGTCTCTTGGATCCTTGTTCTTTTACGTTCCTGTATGAAGTTACCTCAACCTGCCTTGGATAGACTATAACTTAAGAATTATAGTCGTTGTCCTCCGTTCTTTTGTGGACGTACTTCATACCATCCTGTGGTGGCATCACCGTTTGCCTTTTGTGGATGGACTTCATAACATCCTGCGGTGGCTTCGCCTTTTGCCTTCGGATAGTGATCTTCTAATACTACATAGGACAGTGGCCATCCTTGCAAGTCTTCCACTCCCTCAGGTATTAGTTTTTGTTTTTGAGCTACGTAACCTATATGCTCCTTAGAAAAGTATTTGCGCTGGAAACTTCCCATTTTAGGGTGACTAAGGTAAGCAAATGTTGAGGCACATAAAAGTTTATTTTCTTTTATTTTATTTTATTTTATTTTTACCAGTTAAAGCGAGTTAAAGATATGTTTATAATATTCACAAGTGGAAAAGGCATATCTTGTCCCACTCTCCTAAATCACTTAAAACTATTCAGTTAACTATCTCAATCACTTAAGAAGATTTTTATGCATTACGAATTACCTAAAAATAAATTAATTATATTTAAAAGAAGAATGATAGTTCTGATGGATCCACCATTTTGCTTAATAGTTTACTTAGTTTTAAAAGAATTGTTTATCAAACTAGATTGCACTTCATTTAAAAAAAAAAAAAAAACTAGATTGCACCACGGCAACAATTATTACTCACAAATTTAGGCATTAAACATCCTGGGAAAAAAGAATAAAAAATAAAAAATAAATGTAGGCATTAAACTATTAATTGGACTTCTGAATTTTTTGCTCGTTTTGCCCATAGGACTAGAACACAATTGGATGTAAGCGTTGGACAGATTTTTCAGGAGATGAATACTATTACTTTCTTTGAAGTATTTTGAAATTATAAATTAATAATTGAGACTATTTAGATTTTTAAAATATCACATCCTACGTAATTAACTATATATGAAAGTATCTAAAAAAGACTAGTTTTAAAGAATTTTGAAAAAAAAAAAAATTCTTAAAGATCCATTTCCCTTTTTAGAAGAGCATTTTCTAGCGGGAATGGACTGGCGGTATGGAATTTGATTTTCAATTCAACATTACGATTTGGATTTTGTATGTTTGTCGATGTCCGAGACACCCGAATCGGAGAAAATTGCGCGTAAATATCTTTACTTTATATATATCTGTGTGTGTGTGTGTGTATATATATATATATAAGGTCCTGGTATCCTGGTATTTTTATAGAATAATGTCTTATGAGTTATAAATTATTGGTATAAACTTCCGACTCAGATAGATTAGATCAAAAACTTCTAAGAAGGTTAAGGACGACGGTAATAATAATATAGCTTCCACTCAATAAACTTACAAACTCTGTTACTCTATGTTTGGTGATAATTTAGTGTATTTTAATTTTTTACAAGTCAACTTTCTAATGAAATAAAGTAATTTTCAAACACCCTTTCATACACTCATTTTGTTTTGTTTTTTCGGAGGTGAGGGATATTCTCTTTGACTGGAGTCAATGGGCTTAACATTCATCTTTCGAAACAAAAGGAAAAATGCACAAATATATCAAAGCCAAGATATCAAAGGGATCGAAATGTATAAAAAATAAATATCTAAATGAATAAAAAAAAAGTAAATTGCAAAAATATTGCATAAATTAAAATTAAAGAAAACGGCATAAAAGAATAGTACACTAATCTATTAAAACGCAAGAAAAACTGGAAATGTTTCTATAGAAATGAAATTTAGCATGTGTCCTCGGAACAGATTTTAAAAGGCTAATAAACAAGTTTTTATCTATCTTGTTTTGTACTTATTTTTTCATGAAGTGTGTAGTCTTTACAGAAAAATAAGAAGAGTTCTTATTTCTTTGAGATTTGCACAAGTATATGAGACTCCCCAATAGGACTCTCTCTGAAAATTTATTAAGATAAAAAATTGCAAAAGGAAACTATCATATTCTAAATTAAATTTAATGATTCCTGAAGAAGCCTATCTTAGAGGAAGGGTGATTTTCATGTTGAAGCAAATCCCAAGTTCAGCATGGATTTGATTTTCCTCCATCACTTTATCTCTGCAGGTAGTGATTTTTGCTGTATCATGGCAAATGCTAACAGTGAGCTTGCTTAAATTCATCGTGCTCGCCCAATTCGTTATACGACTTTATCGTATCGTACCAGCTTATAAAGATGCAACAAGAAGTTCTGACATACTGAATATATATACATGGTTTGCAGCTACATTTAATCTTATCATGTACACACTAGTTGCTAATGTAAGTAATTACTCTTTTATATCTCGATTATTATGACTTTATTTGACCCAATCTATTTAGACTATGTCAAGACAAGAATTGGATACCATATAAAATTTATATATACATATAGGCTATTGAAATGCATCTAATAAACTTAGGTTCTTGGAGCATTCTGGTATTTACGTGCTGTTGAGCGAAACATGGATTGCTGGAGACGAGCTTGTCATGAGAATGAGAATAAGACCCTGTGTGCTGGTTCTTCTTTGTACTGTGACGATACTTCAAGTTACAAAGAATATTTGCACAAACATTGCTCGGTACCTCAAGCTAACGACACAAAGCCCTTTGATTATGGCATATACGATGAAGCATTTCAAACAATTATCATTGAGAAAGACAACCATTTTCTAGATAAGTTCTTTCAGTGTTTTTGGTGGGGTTTGAGAAACTTGAGGTTAGTAAAATGATGTTGTTGTATCATGTAAATAATAACTTCACATTGTGCCCTCTTATAAGCAAAGATTGTAATTATTTTGACCATTTTTATTATTTCATCGGTGACAAACTATTAAGATAAAAGTTTCAAAGCATGTTTTCTAAAACATTTTGATTGAGTTGTTCAATGTTAGGGATAGAGTTAAGTGCATTTTAATTTTGAGGCAAATATGAGGAAAGGTTTTTGCAATTTACCCTTTATCTCTTGCATAAGTCTACACTAAAATAATGAGTTCTTTTCTTAATTGTTAAAGCTACAACCCATTGTTTTTAGTGTTCAATGTTAAGAGCATAGCTTTTTTGGTTGCATTACTAACATGGCTATTGCATAAATATTGCAGTTCCCTAGGACAAAACCTTAAGACGGGTACTTATATATGGGACATCTTCTTTGCGATTTCTATTGCCATTTGTGGGTTGGTTTTGTTTGCTTTACTCATTGGAAATATGCAGGTTGGTATTGCTCATATTCATTAGTAAGATGTGATTAAATAGTAACACTTAGGAAATTATAAAATTTATAGCAATTTGCATTTGTTGAAAAATATCAATCATAATTTCTTTAACATTATCATTATTTTAAGGTAGTCTTCTTGATTGTTATTCCCTCATAATTACTTCTTGAAGCGAGTTCGCCATTTGGTTCGAGGTTCTTCTATGTTGATTTGATATTTTAGCAAAAGTTAAGGATCTTATTAGGTAATTTTCGATTGATACAAAAAATAAATTAGGATAGTACATTAACGTGAAATGTATTAAAATAGAAATATTGCAGTGTAACAGTTTGGAAGGATCATAAGTGTAATATTTGTATTGATATGGAGTATCGCTAAAACTTTCACAGCTCGTTCACTTCGCTGAATAAATAAGGTTATAATAGAATTCCTATTACGAAGGAATGAAATAGAGCTGTAATAGGATTTTCTTTTTTATTAATTTTTTATTTAAATGGTGGTATTTTGAAAAAAAAAACAGTTCCAGTATTGAATTGATATTCATAGGTTTGAATAAAGAATGGCTATTCAATATTTTGTGTAATAGGGATTCATTGTGGAATCGCTATTCGGTGAACTAAACGGCATAATAGCTATTCATAAGGAATAAGGTTGTAATGGAATTGCAATTATAGCGAAGTGAACGAGCAGTCATAGTTTTTAATGGCATTGCACCATGCCATAATTTTACACAAGTTATATATTTAAAAATGTGTGTACAAGTACCTACTCAGATCTTTCCATCTAAAGCTAATTTATATGATCCAGCATGCATAGATCTGAAATGAAATTGCATCTCCATAAGATTTGGTTCACTAGTTGAGGTGCCTTTGTTTTTTCTAATTCATTTATTCGAATTGTGCAGACCTATTTACAAACAAAAACTCCTGCTAAACTGGAGAGGATAAGACAAAGAAAAGCTGATTTACAGGGATGGAAACCTTTCCAATTGCTCCCTGAGAATTTAAGACAAGAAGTCACATGGTGTGAAGAACCAAAGTGGCAAGAGACAACTGAAGTTAATTTAGAGAGTTTACAGAACAACATTCCACCAAAGCTCTGGACAAAACTTAGGCCACATTTATGCAAGGATATGTTTTCAGAGGTAAGTTTCATTTACACCAATTATACTACTACTACTACTACATGTTCTTTGGTTTAATTAACTGAAGTGTCTGTGACAATTGCAAATTAGGGAGGTGCATTTATTTCAACCAAAAAGTTTGTCAATATATTTGTTTGATCAAAACTATACAATTTGCAAATATTACTAAAGAAATCTCAAGCAATTGTGGTGATTACTATGTGGTATCGGAAGAATGTAAGTGAAAAATGAAGAAAATACAGATGTAATTTTCCTTATTGATCGTAGGTATTTATCCAAGGATCTTAACTATCAATGTTGAATATTAGCTCTGTCTCTATCTTCCATTACCATTTATTACTAGCATCTACTAGTAATTTTAAAAGACATTCTTCATGAAATAAATGCACTCAAACTTTCTGGAAAATATTGTCGGTTATGTCAATTGTTTGATTGTTCTTGGTTGCGTAAGTAGATTCCAGGGTTCAAAAATAGGTGGAACTGGCTACGTGAAGCGCTATGCACCCTTGCTAAACCTGTTGTTTTTCCTAAAAGAAGCTACATTCTTAAGGAGGGGGATCCAATTCATGAGGTAGTCTTCATTGTAGATGGAAACTTATTGAGTTACAGTAAATATAGTACACAGAATGGAATTTCGGCAAAGCAGCTATCAGATGGTTACATTTTTGGAAAAGAGCTACTAGCACAACTTATTCAAGCAGCTGAGCAACGACAAAGTAGTTATGAATTCTCATCAGGCTTTCCAACTGCAAGTGAAACCATTCAAGCTGTGACCAAAGTTGAAGCTTTTGCAGTTCCTGCAAAGGATTTCAAAAAATTATTTGCTATACGGGCTACTATTATACAACATGCCTGGAAAAAGCTGTTAAAGCAAAGCATGCGGCAAAACCACAATAAGGAGAAAAGGATTCATCAATCAAGAGAGCAGGAATTAATCTTATTGTACTTCGAAGATGTGATTGTACAGAATATAATGAGGCAAGGTTGAAGGACTTCTTAATAACTTTATTGCTTTATCTTCATCATTAGGACATGCCACTAAGGTGGTTTGAAGAAGCCATAATCCAACCTAAAATTTCCTATTATCTCCAAATAGTGTTCACAGACATAAATAAATTTCACTCTCCGAAAAGGATGTCTTATGTATGTCTTTGTTAATTATCTATTATCTAATCATAAAAAATAGAAAAAAAGTGTAGAATATCGTTTATACTAAATATTCTTTATATATAGCAACTTATGATCGAGAGGTGTATAAATGGGTATACCATCTGAGGGTTAGAAAACTTTATCCCAATGACATATTGCCATTTAAGAGTTAAAAACAAAGAATGTAATGATACTGAAAGGGGCCTGTAGAATTGCTACAAAATTATCATATTACGTATGCATTCGTAATATAAAAATCATCTTGCAAATAAGAGTTTGCAAGGCTCTAATTAATTATTATCTACTCACATTTAATTGTAAAATAGATATATTTAATTATCATCAAAATAATTGATATTTCATAATTCACTAGGATTGTAGAGAACCAAAAATCTCCTACCAAATGGATTCAAAAACACAATAATAGCTTTCAAATGAAATCATAAAAGATGGAAAGAATGCTTCAAAAAAATATTTGTCTTAAATCTCATCTCTTGAACTGGGTCTGGCCTATCAAATTCCTAACCCTCTACCTAGCTTATGAGACCTCATCTTTGATAAGTTCTCCGCTCGGATCCTATCCCATACTCAACCTTTGATTAACCTGTAAGAACAAGCTATTAGGAGGTTAGCTACATCTAGCTTAGTGAGCAATTTACTCATATTGCACCTTTCAAGCAAATTAATTGACACGCATATGTAGGGATGCAACCAGGTCGGGTTTTGGGCGAGTCATATAAGCCTAAATCGAACCCGCTACTATAGGGCATACCAAACCGACTCTATAACCCTATAAGGTTTTCTTTTTATATTCAAACCTGGCCTATAGAGTTTACTCTAAAACCCACCACCCGTCCTATTACCCGCCTAACTATCAATTCAATTACTTGCTCGACCACCGACCCAATTTTCAACCCGAACCTCCCTTGCTTACTATTTTTTTGCAATAGATTTAGCAGACTTAAGCCAATAAAATAATAGTCTAATAATATAGTAATTCACCTTCTCTTTGCCAACCTATCTTTAAATTAAGCTTGTTACTTTATTTACATTATAATTTTTTTTACTAGAACTAGCGGATCGGGTGGGTATCCATCGGATTTTAGTAGTATTCAAACTCGATCATAATACTCTACAAGGTTTTTAACATATGTCCGAACCCGACCCTATTACTTTATAGGGTTTTTATTGAGTTGAACGGGTTGAAAACCCATTAACGCCAATCCGATTGCATCCCTACACATATGCAATGTAAAATAATCATATGAAGCAGCTACAAGGTTATTAGTTATATAAAGTACACTTAAATATAAATTTCTTGCCTATATATAGATACTTATACATGTATATTAGTGTCGCAATGCATAATCCTTTGAATGTGTTTTATCAAATATAGATTTACAAATAATCATTCGTGGATAACTTATATTTATATAAACAATAAATCTGTACTTTATAATTGAATTATTCTCATTAGCACTTTTTAACTTATTTCTTTACTACAACTATTATTCATGAAAAAAAATGATACTTAGCGTAATATAATTTACATTTAAATAATATAATAGTGGTTAGTTCCATGTTTTCGTTATGATTATAATTGTTGATTATTGTTTGACATTTTTTTATATGTATTTCAGAGAACTCATTTATATATATTCAAATCAAAGATTTATATTTATAACTTAATAAAGGTAGTTCTCATATTAGCATTAAAGTGCTATGTTCTGATTGCGCATGTTATTTATAGTGAATACCTGTTTATGTGTCTAATTTCATAGGATATTTTATTAAGTCACTATAATGAATTTGCTTATCTCTATTTCTTTTACATTGGAAGTTATTATGCTAGAAAACTATTAAAGGACAATGGATATATTCTTCAAAGTTTACGACAATTGTTAGGGTACGATTTGATTTATGCATACCATTCTAATAATCATACAAATGTTAATAGATCATTAGCAAGATCTTAATCTTATTCTTATTTTATTTCGAATGATAATGGAGTTAATATCAATTGTTATCTTACTTACTCACAAATGTGGCCAATATAATCAATGACTATTACATGCCAAACGTACATAATCATAGAAGCAAAAAAATAAAAAATAAAAAAATTATTAAGATTCTACATATGACACGTTTAATGAGAGTATACTGCCATATTGATATTTCATAATATGTTTATTCAATATATACGTGTATTTCGGTTTTTAGAATGTCGTGTACTTGGATGGATATTTAGATAATACCTATGATATAAAGTTACCCATTCGATGATAATACTACGTAACTTTCTTTAAATACTTATTAAAATTATGGGGTTTTACAAAGAGAGTATGTTTCATTAAATTATTCAACATATCTTTCATAACATGGTCTACAAGGACATCATGGGAAGAGAAGTCAAGAATTTTTTGTTCTGCGATTTTATAAACAAAAATACGTTTATGTCCAGGTTTTGATAGGCAATTTTTGTTGGGTGCAAAATTATTATTGGTAATATTGGAGGATAAATAGTAGTGAATAACAAATATAAATCATACCATATTCATATGTTTTTCATATATGGTACCTTGATTGCAAATGGTGTATAACATGTCCTTATGTAAGACTATAAGGTGGCAAAAGAAAGCTCTAGCAGATCAATACAAAGCCGAAGGTGGTTAAAATATCCTACAATTTTATAGCTCATGTTCTTAATATTCCAAATGGTCTAGAATGAGCTTCATCGTTCTTCGGAAAACAGCCGCCATACATTGCTTCTTAACGAATAAAATTTATCATCAATCAAGGGAAACGGAAACTTGAAGAAAATAACTTTGACAAGTCAAAGCATGGCTATTTATGCTTGGATGATATCTAGTTGTCTATGCTAGAATCTTCAATTGGATAAAAACAAAGCATTCCACCGCCTCTTACATAATATTGCAAATTATTATTATTTATATTTTATTATTTTTTTAACACCCCCTCTTAATTTATAATTTTAAAACTTCTTCTAAATTACTCAGCTGGTACAACTTTTGTAAATATATCTCCGAGTTGCTCCTTTGTATTGATAAATTCAAGTTGGATTTCTTCTTCTTGTACCAAATTCCTAATATAGTGATGCCACAACTCGATATGCTTTGTTTTTCTATGAAATATAGGATTCTTCGTCATGGCAATAGTTGACATATTATCACAATAAATAATTGTGGGGGCTTCCTGGCATTGAAATAAATTTGCCAAAATTTTCTTAGCTATACTGTTTTACATGCTGCATCTATGGCTGTTGTATATTCTGCTTCAGATGATGATAATGAATACTGTCTTTTATTTCTTTGATGACTAAGATATAATAATTTGATCCTAAAGAAAATACATATCCAGATGTGCTTTTTCGATCATCAATTGATCCAGCTTAATCACTATTTGTGTATCCAATTAGCTTGAATTCTTTTTCTTTCACATAATGAATACCATAATTTTTTGTTAAAATTTAAATATAACAATATTCTCTTGGATGCTGCATAACGTAGCTTGCTTGGATTTTGCATAAATCTTGAAATCAAACTAACCGGGTAAACAATATCGCCTGTGTTTGTCAAGTAAATCAATGACCCAACTAAACTTCTACATCTTCCCATCAACTTTTGTGCTCCATCTTCCATATGCAATTTCTCATTTGTTGCAAGCGGAGTAGTAATCGGCTTGCAATTGTTCATTTGATATCTTTTCAACAAATTATCCAAATATTTTTCTTGAGAAATAAATATTTCTCCTTTAGATTGATGAATTTGAATTCCAAGAAAATATTTCATAACACCCAAATCTATCATCTCATATTCTTTCAATATTGCCATCTTAAATTCATCCATCATGGATTGATTTGTACCTGTATAGATCAAGTCATCCACATACAAAAATACAATAAGAAAATCATTTGTACCTTCTTTTTTGATGTAAAGTGAAGGTTCATTTTGACTCCTTTGAAATCCATTTTTCTAGAAATAGCTATCAATTTTGCTATTCCATGCTCGCGGTGATTGCTTCAATCCATATAACGCCTTATGTAGGTGATACACCTTATCTTCTTTTCCTTTGATAATATATCCTTCAAAATATTATACATATACCTCTTCTTGCAATTCTCCATTTAAAAAATATTGATTTAACATCCATTGATATATTGGTAATTCTAATTGAGCTGCTAATGCAAGGACAATTCTAATTGTTTCCACACAAGCAACTGGAGCAAATGTTTCATTGAAATCAACTCCTGTTGTTGAGAATATCCTTTTGCAACATGACGAGCTTTATGCTTTTAGATTGAACCATCTCTCTATATTTGGTCTTATATACCCAATTTAATCCAATAACCTCCTTATCTTTTGGAAGGTCAACAAGCTCCCAAGTATTATTCTTTTTAGTGGTTGCTATCTTGTCATCCATGGCTTTAATCCAAATTTCTTCTTTTGCTGCTTCCTCATATTTTTTGTGGTTTATAAGAGAAGAATGCAAATTCACATGATTCATAAATATCACGTAAGGAATGTACCTTCCTTATTGGACTTTCTGATTCTAGATAAAATTCTTGTGTGCCTTGTGGTGTTGATGTGCCAAGAGTATCAAGATTTGAATTGGATTGAGGATCTGGCTACATAACATTAGATCCCGAAGGCAAAATTCTTTCCATAATAGAGATTTTTCTTTCCAATCCCATGATCCATCTTCATCAAATATAACATCTCTTGGTATAATCAACTCATTTTTATCTGGATTGAAAAGACAATAACCTTTAGATTCATCACTGTAACCAGTAAAAATATAGTTTTCTCCTTTTTCATCAATTTTTTCTCTCTTTTGTGATGGAATGAGAGAATACACCAAACATCCAAAAATCTTCAAATGATCAACTTGTGGTCTTTTCTTATACCAAGCTTGGTAAGGAATCTTGTTGAGAACAGCTTTTATAGGTGATCTGTTCAATATGTAGACTGCAGTATTCACTGCTTGAGCTCAATAACTATTTAGAAGTCCTTTCTGTGTTAGCATACTTCAACCCGTCTCCAAATCGTCCGGTTCTTCCTTTCTGTAATGCCATTTTGTTGAGGAGTATGACGTATAGTTAGCTGCCTTTTAATTCCAACATCTTTGCAATAATTTTGGAATTCATGTGATGTATTCTCACAATTTTCTACTTGTATCCACTTTACCATTCTATCATAGCTTTAAATTTATGGAATGTGGAAAATGCTTCTGACTTTTGCTTCAAGAAATATATCCACATCATCCTTTTATAATCATCAACAAATAAGATGAAATACCTATTGCGCCATTCAAGGATGGCGTTCTTGTTGGTCCAAATATATTAGAATGAGCCAACTCCATTGGAGCTTTAGCTCTGTATGATGTTTTTGGAAATGGCAATCGATGCATTTTGCCATATATGCAACCTTCACATACTTTTTCAAGAAATGAAATATTTGGCAACTCAATCACCATATTTTTCTTCTTCAACAAATGAAGTCCCTTAAAATTCAAATGGCCATATCTCAAATGCCATAAAGTGTGATTCATCATTTCTTACACTTTGTAAGGCATATGCTTCATTAAGAGGTATAGATAATGGGAAAACTTTATTCATACTCATCCTTACTTCTGCAACAATACAATTCTTCTCCTTATTAGTAATAATGCACTCACCATTATCAAAATTTACCACATAACCTCTTTGCAATAACTGGCCAACACTCAATAAATTTTGAGTTAATTTAGGAACATAATGAACATCATAGATTAGTTTGGAATTACCTTCTTTTGTGTCAATAGCAACAACACCCTTTCCAAAAATTTCATGTGTTTTGCCATTTCCAAGCTTTACTTCAAATTTGAATTTATCATCAAACTCAATAAACAGGTCCTTATTCCCAGTCATGTGATTACTGCATCTACCATCAACATACCAAATATTCTCAAATAATTGCTCAGCATTCATACAAGAATAAATACCTATTTATCTTGATTTTCCTTGTGGAAATTTACATCTTTATCTTCTTCTCGATCTTTAAAATAACAATCCCTTTTTAAATGATTGGGATTTTTGCATATCTTGCATATAAAACGGAAATCCTTAGAATCATGGCCAAATTTCTTGCATATTTTGCATTGGGATGTATTATTCTTCATATTGGATTCTCTTCCTCTACCACAACCTCGAGAACTCTGGTATTTACTGCGTCCACGAGCAGAGTCGAATGACCTTTCATAATTATTTTCATTTTTGTCTTGCCAACTTTTTTGTTGCCTATTGATATTAACCTTCGAATGAAAGGCCTGCTCAAGATTTTGAGTAGAAAATCTACTCAAACACTTTTCATGGGCTTCTAATGATCCCATAAGTTCATCCAAAGATAATTTTGATAAATCTTTGGATTCTTCAATAACAGCAACAATATGCTCAAATTTTGTTGGCAAACTTCTCAAGACTTTTTCTACATTTATTTCATCTGGAATTGTATCTCCATCGCCTCTAATCTAATTAATGATAACTGTAACTCTTGAGAAGAATTCTTGCACCTCCTCACTATCTTTCATGAATAAATTATCAAACTCCACTCTCTCCATAGGTTCTAGAGTTTGATAGAGATAACTTTATCATGACCTCCATATTGCTTCCTTAAAATCTCCCAAGCATCATGTGGTGTGGTTGCACCCATAATTCGTGTAATATTGATTGACTAACCCCTTGTTGTATGAAAGACAATGCTCTGGTGTCTTTCATAGCATTTTCTTTATGCTCTTTTCGTTGAGGTACTATCTAGGTTATTTTTACCTCTAGACTAGTAATAGTGGTTTCATAACCTTCCTCAACAATTTCCCATAAATCTTGTGAGATAAATAATGTCTTCATCATCGTGCTTCATATATCATATTTTTTTCCAATTAAATGTGGCATTACTACTTGTTGATGCCATTGCAAAGGTTTGTGTGTATAGTTTTTAAATGTTTGGATATATGTATGAAAAAGGAGTCTAGCTCTGATACCAAAAATATGTTGGGTCCAAAATTATTATTGATAATATTGAAGGATAAATAGTAGTGAATATCAAATATAAATCATACTATATTCATATGTTTTTCATATATGGTATATTGATTACAAATGGTGTATAACATGTCCTTAAATGAGACTATAAGGCGGCAAAAGAAAGCTCTAGCAGATCATCAATACAAAGCTGAAGGCGGTTAAAATATCATACAATTTTACAACTGATGTTCTTAATATTCTAAATGGTGTAGAATGAGCTTCATCGTTCTTCGGAAACGGCCACCATAAATTGCTTCTTAACGAATTAAATTTCTCAGCAATCAAGCGAAACGGAAACTTGAAGATGATAACTTTGACAAGTGCAAGCATGGCTATCTTTGCTTGGACGATATATAGCTATCCTTGCTAGAATCTCCATAAGCCTAGACCAACCTCTCTTGGCCATGTACCAACTTGTTAGGCATTGGATTGAGCTGTTGGATCATAGGCCGATCTACCTGGATGCATGGTTGGCTTCAAAAGGACCTTGGACAAATCCTGCAATGCTAGGCCAAGCTTATTTGCTCATTAGTTGCTCAGCCACCTCTTACTTGTTGCCATGGTTTCTATTTCATCTTAACGGGCGAACTAACTTGCTAACTGCAGCAGTTATAAGAACTTTCCATCTAGAAGATATACTTGCTACATCTATCCTATATTCACTTTCCCAAACTATGAGGAGATATTTTCCAAATTTAAGTTCATCCACTTATCAAATCTATCATAGATCTACTCCTATAAATATCCTGACGCACATTGTAGTAAGATCATTCACTCATATTTTCTCTCTCTAGCCATCTTACTGTTATTTCACTCTTATACACTTACTGACTTCAGTATCGGAGTGTCTATTCTGAATAACACCTTGATGCCCATTGACAGTTTCTTGTCTGGCAGGTTGAGAAACTCCTGATTCCAGGTTTCGCAACCCAACTCACATAAATCAGAGGTTCTACTGATTTATTTCTCTACCAACAAAAATCCACCTTCATAACATTCCCATCCAACACAAACCATGTTGATTGGTTTGAGCTAGAATGTTAAAGTAGCACGAGTGGAATATCAAAACCCAACTTTTCAAGTGGAGCAAAATCTGATTATTATTCCATCGATTTGCTTTTACTGACTCGACTCTCTCTACAAGCAACTTTCAATCGCTTAAATTCTTTAAATGCAGATGGAATGAAAGGAAAATCCACTAACTAAGTGTAAGATTTGTTCAACTAACGTGAATGAACAAATTTTATCATTTCACAATTCTTCTTTTGGTCAACGTATACTTTCAGCAGTACAAGTGCATGAGAAGAACTTAGAGATACAAGAAAATAACAGAAAAAAGCACTAAAGTTAATGAAAAACGGAGGAAATGGCATGATAATATCCAACCTCTTCTATTACTCTTTCATAACTTAAATCGCAAGCCTGCTTGTGTTTAAATATCTATCTGAAAATAAGGCCATCATATAAGCATCGTATGAGTCTAGATGCATCTGCAATATTTCATAGCAAAACCAAAAAAAAAAAAAAAAAAAATTTGCTAAAAGTGAGGATACTTCCATAACAAGGAAAAGTGAAAGGTCTGTTGCAATGACGATCGTTAGGATGCTCACAAAACAAGCTTCACCATAAGCATCTTCTGCTTTCTTCACAATATTTTAAGTACCATCCCATCATCCACAACATATTATTTCGAAGTCAACATTGTTAAAACAAGCCGTGCATCATAAAGCAAATCTTTAGGTTAGCCGTTTTCTCGACCAAAGTGTCATCTCTTTGTAATGGGACCGAAGAGGGAGGCTAAAGAAAAGCAACCTCAAGAACAAGACAATGGTGTCAGCCTAAGAGGGAGAGCTGCTGCCATTATAATAAATTGTTAAAATCCAATAACGCCAGAGCATAACTTCATATCTTATCCAATAGGCAAGAGAACGACAACTAAGAAGTAGTTCCTGAATTTTATTTTCGTACCACACTCTGTTGAAGTTGTGCTTCTGTTACTGCAATATTAAACGCTTCTATTACTACAATAATGCTTCAGTTACTGCAATATTAAATTTGTTTGATTGTTTCCAAAATAAATTAGTCGGTTACTGTTTTTAGGAACTTATTGATGATGGTAACGTATTCCCTGTAGTGCGTTATTTTCCGTTTCTTCAGTTAGCTTTTTGTATTTGAACTCATTATCTCAATAAAAAATTAGACTTTACACAACAAATTTTCTCTTGCTTTTATTATTAGTCTTTCATTCTCTTCAAGAAATCCAACAAATTGGTATCAGAGCTCTCTTCTTGAGGGACCTGTGATTGAGAGAATTTTTCTTTATCTTGCTTTCTTCTTCCATGGATTCAGAAGCTCCTTTTACTACACTAGCACCATCAGTCTTCAATGGTGAAGGTTATCATGTCTGGGCAGCAAGGATGGAGGCTTATCTGGAGGCAAATGATCTATGGGAAGCTATGGAGGAGGACTATGAAGTTTCTCCATTAGCTAAAAATCCAACGATGGCGCAGATCAAGAGTCACAAGGAGAAGAAAGCAAAAAAATCGAAAGCAAGAGCTATGTTATTTGTTGTAGTCTCTCCTAAAATCTTTATCAGAATCATAACAGTCAAATCAGCTTTTGAAGTCTGAAATTTCCTGAAGAAGGAGTATGAAGGAGATGAGAGGATTAAGGGAATGAAAATTCTGAACCTGATAAGAGAGTTTGAGCTTCAGAAGATGAACGATTCTGAGACAGTGAAGGAGTACTTTGACAGATTGCTTGGAATTGCAAACAAAGTAAGATTACTTGGTTCTGAATTTTTTTATACCAGATTAGTTCAAAAAATTTTAATAACTATTCTTGAAAGATTTGAAGCTACCATTTCCTTGCTAGAAAACACTAAATATTTATCAAAAGTTAGTTTGGCAGAATTGATAAATGCTTTGCAAGCACAAGGACAGAGAAAGCTCATGAGGTTTAAAGGGTCTTTCAAAGGTGCATTAGCTGCAAAAGCTCAATCTAGTAAGGGAACAAAATCTAATTTTCCTCCTTGTAAACATTGTGGAAGAAAGGGTCATCCTCCTTCCAAATGCTGGAGAAAGCCAAACTAGCAATGTGAAGATGTCAGAAAATGGGACATCATCAAAGAATTTGCAAGAGCAACACTAGAAAAAAGACTGTCACATAAGTGAATTTGCAGCAAAAGAATGTTGCTCAAGTTGCTAATGAGGAAGAGGAGGAGCAACTTTTTGTAGCCTCTTGCATTGCTATTTGTCATTCAAATGAGAAGTGGCTCATTGACAGTGGCTATACCAACCATATGACCTTTGATCGCGATCTCTTCAAGGAATTGGACACTTCAATAACTTCTAAAGTGAAGCTCGGCAATAGAGACTACATTGCAGTCAAGGGAAAAGGCATAGTGGCAATTGAAAGTAGTTCAGGTACAAAGCTTATCAAAGATGTGTTATTTGTACCTAACATTAGTCAAAATTTGTTGAGTGTTAGTCAGCTGATTCAAAAAGGTTTCAAAGTTATCTTTAAAACAAATCAATGTTTAATCAAAGATGCAAATGGTAATGATGTATTCGAAGTAAAAATGAAAGGGAAAAGCTTTGCACTTGATCCATTAGAGGAGGAGAAAGCAACATTCTCTACAACAAAAGTCCATGCAGACGTTTGGCATAAGAGGCTTGGACATTTCAATCATATAGTTGTGATGAATTTGTAGAGAAAGGAATTGGTTGAAGATCTCCCTTGCCTTGAATATGAAATTTCAGATTATAGAGTTTGCCAACAAGGAAAACAATCAATTGAAGTTCCTGATTAAGTTCCAAAGTTGTAGCTCAAAGAAGATGAGTTGGTTGATGATATTCCTATTAGAGGTAAAAGATCACTTTTTGGTATTTATCAAAGATGCAATGTTGCTATACTTGAACCTACATATTTTTGGGAAGCCAAGAAGGATCCAAAATGGATTGCTACAATGAAGGAAGAGCTAATGATGATAAAAAAAAAATGAAACATGGAAGTTAGTGAGAAGATCCTCAGATAGAAAGGTGTTAGTTGATAATTAGGCTGTAATTGCCATCTCTAACAATCCTGTTTTTCATGAAAAAACTAAACACATCAATATCAAGTTATTTTTTCTTATAGAAGTGTAAAAAGAAGGCTCATTTGGTTTAAAATACTGCAGATCTGATCTTCAACTAGCTAACATATTTACAAAGCCTCTGACAAAAAGCAAATTTGAGTATCTTAGTGAGAAACTTAGAGTTTGTAGCAACCAAAGCAAGGAAGAGTGTTGAAGTTGTGCTTCTATTATTGAAATATTAAATGCTTCCGTTACTACAATAATGCTTCAGTTACTGCAATGTCAAATGCTTCAGTTACTATAATATTAAATGCTAGTTGTTGCAATATTAAATTTGTTTGACTGTTTCAAAAATAAATTATTCGATTACTGTTTTGAAGTTATTAATTATGGCAACGTATTCCATGTAGGGCATTATTTTTCGTGTCTTCAATTAGTTTTTTTTTTATTTAAACTCATTATCAGACAATAAAAAAATTAGACTTTACACAACAAATTTTCTCTTGCTTTTATTATTAGTCTTGCATTCTCTTCAAGAAATCCAACACACTCTTAAGAGTAGCCTAAAGATAGAAAATTTACTTAAAGGTCCTTCATGCCAATAATCTTATAGCATAATAACTTCTCAGAAAGCAAAATTCACACTATAAAAGACTTCAATGTTTGACACTTATAACTTCTTCACCATATCTTCTCATTGGGGAATAGGTTATGATAGTTGATAGCCAGAGGAAACTATTTCATCTCAAAAGAAGATTCAATGATGAAAATTTTCTTTTCTGTGCCGGGTCAAATCATGCTATGTTGCTTCCATTATTGTTTTGACACAAATCAATGCATAACATGAGAAACAAACCACCCCCAACAAAATGTCGATGCCATGAAGGAACTTGGTTTTGGGCATTCATAATGGAGTTTCCCCAATGCCTCAACTTGCTTAGAAACAGGGTGGGGGTGTTGAGGAGGAGGAGGAGGAGGGAGAGAAGAAAATAAAGAGGAAAAAGGTCCATGAAAGGATATCATTACTAAAGACTACATGTGAGAACATGTGCCATATAGTGTACTGATTCACAAAGGTGCGTTGCCATCCAGTTGAAATTATTAGTGAAATTTTGATATGTATAAATAGATTTTTAGAAACTATACATTTTCATAACTATTAAAATAATATTGTTACTTACCTGTCACTCATCTGAACACATGGCATATTGGTACTAATTATTCTGTCACTTGTGTAAATAACTTATAACTGAGTTTTAAAATCTATAAATTCTAAATCTACATTTCTCTTTGGTCACTACCAACGGTTTAAAGGCTAGCACACCTATCGAAATAGCATAGAACAATAGATCATATTCCTAGGATTGTTAGCTTCTACTTTACTCACTTTAATATATTTTCTAGCTCAAGAGATTTAGTAGATCATGAGGTAACAAATCTACGACCACTACAAGAATTTTGAGGTTTAGCCACGTTAAATTACCGTTGCGAATTGATAAAAAAACGTGGCAAAATCAATTTTGTAACTTTTAATAAATGTGGCTAATAAACGTAGCCCAAGCTGTGTTGCCGATTGATTTGGCCACGTTTAAAAATTAAACATGGCGAAGATAATGTAGCGCCAAAATTACATAATGAAAGGCAACATAAAAACGTGGCCATAAGTTATATGATAGGCGACTTTTGTTGTGTGGCCAATATGCAAATTTTGTTCCCGCCTTTTATAGTTGGGATTGTTATGAAATGGATTTGGTGACATTAAGTAAGAAAACGTCGCCAAGGTAATTTTCGCACTAAATTATCTTCGCCATGTTTAATTTTTTAACGTGGCCATAAGTTATATGATAGGCGACTTTTGTTGTGTGGCCAATATGCAAAATTTGTTCCCGCGTTTTTTATTTTGGGATTGTTTTGAAATGGATTTGGTGACATTAAGTAAGAAAACGTCGCCAAGGTAATTTAACGTATAAATTGTACTATAAAACGTGGCATTGAAACGTGGCCATATGTGACATGATAGGCCACATTTTTTGTGTGGCTAATATACAAACTTTTTATGCATGGAATTGTTGTTATGTTGATTTTGCGACGTTAAATAAGAAAACGTGGCCAATGTAATTTAGCGCAAGAATTACATTATGAAACGTGGCATTGAAACATAGCCATATGTTATATGATAAGCCATATTATTTGTGTGGTAATATACAAATGAACATTATACATACCTATTATTTTAAACTTCGCTAATATTGTTCTTGCTTTTTTCATGGATGATTGTAGATTACACTTGAGATGAGTGTAATAACTATTTATGTAGAAACTTATTGAACCTGTTTAGCAAAATACATAAGTGGTGTTTAAAGACACCTTTTCCTGTAAATATACCTGTGTAATGTGTATAACCCTATTACGATAAACAAACATAAACTTTTTCAACATACATCAATCAATTTGCACACTTGTGCAAAGTGAACCAAAATGCTCATATAATATAATAAGTTCAAACATCAAGTTGTGATGAGTATAATAACTATTTATGTGGAAGCTCATTGCACCTGTTTAGCAAAATACATAAGTGGTGTTTAAAGACACCTTTTCCTGTAAATATACCTGTGTAATGTGTATAACCCTATTACGATAAACAAACATAAACTTTTCCAACATACATCAATCACTTTGCACACTTGTGCAAAGTGGAACCAAAATACTCATATAATAAGTTCAAACATCAAGTAAGACAAAAGATTCTTGAGAGTTAGTTTAGACATGTAAAAAAACATAATCCTATTCAATTGGAGGTATATTTCAAAAAAATGGTTAGAAAACCCCTACCTACCTCCTCAAAACAAACCTACACATAAGTTGTTAAAAGCATCAATTCAAACGTGCTAAAAGAGATGATCATCTTCCATCATAGGAATTTCCAAAAAATTCCTATCTATCTCAATTATCATCCTCACTTTCTCCACTTTCATCCTCACTTCCATCACTATCTTCATTATCAGATGGCCTCAGAGATCGATCCCGTCCACTTAGATTTCCTGTAAAACAAAATGTTAAGTAATAAAGCACACATAAATATACTTACTGTTGAACTATTAATGAAAGAAATCAAAGCTTAATGAAATAACTTACTTGAAGTACTAGGATAGCTGGAGCAAAGTTGTTGTACCAGTTCAGTAATTTTGGCTAGCTGCAAAACATACATACCAATATGCAAAGGACAAATTAAACTTATATTTAGTTTTGAATAAGAACATCTATCAAATTTATCATTTAAGAAGTTTACATAGATATGAAAGTTACATTCAGCATTAAATGCAATTCATAACATTTTTTTTGTACAAATATCATGATCTAATCTTCTTAAGAAATTCTTTTGCAAAATCTTGTAAGGTATCCCAGATATTAAAAGCCAACATTTTCCCAATCCCGTAAAAGAGACTAAATAAAGTGAAATAAGGAAGATTTCTATACTTTATTCATGTAGGAAAAGAGAGCAAAGGTAAAACATGCTGAGAATATATGCAATGCCTCCATGATGCATCCGTTGTTTCTTAAAATCTACTAGCTCGAACAGATTGAATATCACTTAGAATTTAGATAGACATAAACCAAAGAGAACAAAACTGAGACATTTAGCATAATATCTTCCAATTGAATAAGCTCAAATTGCAAATCCAATATATCTTCCAAAGTAAATACTCATTTTAGATTTTTGTGAAAAACTAAAAAAGTGCAAAAGAAGCTTGTCACATGGAAAGGAAGAATGAACTTTTCAATATTGTGACAAAGTGAGTTTTTCTTTGCAAAAAATCTTAAATAATTGCTGTTGAAACCTTATGAAACCAATTCCTTAATGCTATTTGAATATGTTAGTGACCATATTGTCAAATCCAACAACTAGAACACATAGACACATCTTGTAAGGACATTGAGAAATTTTTTAAGCAGCTTTTACATAATTTTTTTTTTCACTTAAGTGAAAACACTATTATTTCTTTTTCTACCTTACTACATGCATGCTATCCACATACCACACTATCAACCTATAAATGATCCCATCCTTAAATTATTTATGCATTTGAAAGAGTACAACTAGATGAAGTTAAGGAACAACCAACAATTTCCAAAAACACAGCTAACCAAATCATAGTTAAAAAACCTACTTCAAAGTGTTAAGTGGAGTGAGAATAGAGTGGCTTTTGTTGTTTTTGGAGTAAAAAAGTGGCACTAGCACTATAATTATCAATTTTCCTTTATTATGGAATTGATCTTTTCAATTTATCATCTATATATTGACTGAAGCTTATTTGGCTATAAAAAAACAAAAACAGAAACCAGCTTGAATAATTTGAAACAAAACAAGAAAAAAAAATGCAAATTGACTTCAAATATACCTTTACTCTCTCCCAAGCCCGTTGTTTTTCTGCATGAGGGAATTTTCTCCAGTCATCGATACAAAGAGGAAGTAAGTCCCTACAAGCCTTTCCCATTTTAGAGGCTAACTTTGATGATTGGTCTGCTGTTAGTGGATGTCCACCAGAATAGGTAAACTCAATAACCATCTTGCCCTTTCTTCTATTGTTTTCCTTTTCAAGTGCTTTTCCTCGGTATACACTTCTCTTACGTGTCGTGAGGATCGGGCTGTCAGTTCCTACATATATATGAGACTCTCATGAAGCTAGCAGGTCATGAAACTTAAACCATAGACCTAACTATTACACCTTCAAATTAACTAGAAGTTAAAACTCACATAAAAATTACCTGAGATAAGTGAAGGATTAGATGAAGGGTTTCCATTCAAGAATGCATCTACTTGGTTATTGATGACATGATTCTGTCCTTGTCCATTTCTGTAGTACCAACCAAAAACATGTTTCACCAGAGCACTTACAACTTCATAATGACAGTTAATTTTACTAGTTTCATGCAAGGCATATAATGCTAAAGTTACAAAATTAAAACAGCACAATCACTTTAATTGATAAAGAATAAGCTAATGTGGTAGAACAACGAAAACAAAAATATCAAAGAGTAAGCGAAGGAGAATATAAACCCACCTACCATACTAATAAATTAACCGTAAATTAATATTTTACATTAAAGTTACCTAAGCGAGAGGGAGGACTAGATGAATGGCTGCCTTGTAAGGATGCATCTACTAGGGAGTTGTTGATGATAGGATGACAAAAGCCAAATAGAGAAACTTTACCTTGATGAATGAATAGATTCTACAAATTCTAAAACTTATTAAAAAATGCAGTGAGGATATCTTCCCTTGTACACTTGTAAGCAATGACTACAATCTCTCGAACAGCATTGAGGCATATGGATGTTTTACCATTGTCATGATATGGTAATGCTTGAAATAAATGGTGAAAATAAAACAATGCATGTAGAAACTAATCATAAGGATTAAATAATTATTCCACATATATAAATATTATAGTGATTATTTAAAAATTTAAGATATGTCCTCATAAGTATTACCACAAGTATGACATGGGTTAAGATAAACAAAAATTGGTCCATAGAATTCTTCCATGTTTCATTGGCTTGAAAGTCCATAACTAATTCCCCTCCCTAGTAGTGAGCTAAGGAAAAACTTAAAACATCAATTTGATCAGAACTTTTAGTTAATGCAATGATAAAATATAAAACATAACCACATATGCTGCTAAAAATGTTATAATAAATATATACAAAAGCATGGGATCATAAGTAGAGGTAAATATTGAACAACAGAAACTAGAAGATGCAATTATATTCAATATATGTATGCTATGGCAAACGTAATGCTTACATTCAGGGAAATAGGGCCATCATGAGAAATGAGGAACTGTTTCGCTAGTCCACTATTGTGAAACTCATTGTTTCGTGTGATTTGCTGGAACTTAAAGGCAAGCTCAATACTAATCAAGCCATGGACTTTGATGTCCTTGCTATCACAAGAATATTGGTACTTATCATCCACTTGCATGCTGACATTAAAATAAATTAAACAATTATATTACCCCATTTGTAACAAATTTGAACTTTTCATTAAGCTAATTGTGGATTAAAAAATTATTAAAAAAAATATTTCAAGTATCAATAGTGACTGCGTTACTCTATGAAGAATAAAAAGTGTTACTCCATGAATAACGATAATGCAAGGACAATAACGTTTTGCTTCAAATTTAGTGATCACTTGAGGAAGCACGATTGAAAAGTGAAAACAGTCTTAGCTTTCTTTAGGTTACTATTTTTTTTCCTTCAAAAAAGAAAAGGAAAATGAAAAATAAATTTTAAGAGTGCCATTTTTCCTTTAATTGAAATAACAACATCATCTATATTTTGGTTTCAAGGTATACATGTGACAAATAGGAGAAAGGAATTCATAACATAAGTTCAAAATGATGCTATGTTAGCAATATAAAAAAGAAAACCGTGGCATTCTTACTAATAGAATAATTAAAGGCTAGAATTTAAAGCTCTAATGAAAATGATTCTTCAAAAGGGGCTAGAATTCTAATTGTTTCATACATAATAATTGTCTAATATTTCCAAGTGGTCTACAAAATCCAAAACTTGCAAATTTTTATGGTTCATAATCATATTATTCTATATAACTATTGACAAACACAAGTTTAAAGTATGATGATGTTCCTTACCTGTCAAGTGGACCCTCGGTTTTCTTTTTAGTATCACCAGGCTTGTTCTACATAATGTACCAGTACCTACATTGGCCAAAAGAGAATCATATTTGTCAGTAGTTCCACATGCCAAGCTATTCTATATCATGACATATTTATAAATAGGATGGTAAGAGCTATATCATGACATATTATAATGCACTATATGTTACATTATGCATATGTCTCTTGCTTGTACTTCAATTTCACCACTTAATTGTAAGAGCTGAAAACTATAAGGAAGGTATTTAGTGCCATTCGCAACTGCTTAAAATTGAGTTTATTTAAATGCTAAAAGCTTTACTAATGAGGGGTGGAAGGGAATCATCACAACTCATTTAGAATTACAGTACTTATGATATTCACATTACTATCTTAAGTAACAATAAGAGTAGTGCAAAATAACCAGAACATACATATACTTTTAAAGTATATTAAAAAACTAAATTCAATAATTGTTAAGCAGAAATGAAAATTTTGGTACCTCGACACGGGTTGTGTTATATTCTACTATGGACTCAAGAAGTTGAGAAGCTACAATCACTAGCTTACTCATTTGCTGTAGACATTAGTTATTCCTATTGGATTGTTGGAGTTTGTTCAAGAGGATATCAACTCCTACATCTTTCCTGGCTATCATAGTTCCATCGAAAGCCTTAACAATTTCTCTTAAATTATGAAGAGACTCAAGGCTCTTATCTTTGCCAGTACTTTAATAGGTTTGAAAATTAGAAACAAGGAACCTTATTTGGATTCTACCTCAACAAGCTTGTAAAAGCTTGTTAAATCAATTAGAACTCCATGACACACAAGAAAACAAAAATTTTGTGCCACCTAATCTTGCTTTTTGTTAGATGCTGTACATTCTCATAACTAGAACATAAAACATGCTCTATATAACATATAACAAATTATGCAAACACAGAGAAAGCATCATTACTATAGACTTCAAGAGGTAGATAACTTTCTATTCCTTCCTACCTTTCACTACAATAGGCATTTCAACCTCAAAGTTTGTATTTGTTCATTTGATGACTGCGTATCAAAAATGTTACAAGAGATGAGAACAATTGAAATCAAAGTCTTATTGGGGTCAAATTTTAACAATGTCAATAAAAGGATAGAAATACTGGCAAGGAGTGTAAAACAAAAGTTCATAAGTATTTACACAAAAAGGCAAAGTGATTAGTAACAAGTATAATATGAGCTAGATTTTGTATGTGCAGCACCATAATTTATTTTATAAAGAAAGAGCATCCAAAGATCATCTTTTTTATTCATTATAGAACTGCAAAAATAACATTCTCTCAGCAAAAGCATCTAGTTATCTCAAGTTAGTTTGGTTAGCTGCTATTCAACATTTCACAACTACTTATATAGAAAGTAACATTATGAGGAACCATAGAAAAGTAAATATCAATAATATTAAGGCATTTCTCTTGTTTTGTTTTTATATGCAAGAAATGTAACTCCCTGTTGACATTGTCCCTATAGATACTAAAAAGAGGAAGGTAAGTATTTCCTAGAAATTATGCAAAAGATAAATTATATGAATTCACAGAGGTGGGCATAAGCAATTTACCTTTGTAAATAAAGTAGGCAACTCATAGTTTCTCGCGACATGATTCTCTTTTCTCGAAAGCTAAATTTTGCCAGAGGTAAGAATAGACCAAGATCAGTGCACTTACATTGCAAATAATTTCCATTCCTTCCAATCACTTCAAAAGTGCCATTCCACCATCAGTAACAAGTTCATCACCAACCTCAATCCCTGCCAAATTTATATTTCACTTATAGAAACAAAAACATTAACTAACTACCTTCATAAACAATATAATGATATTACAACCTACTGCCTTCATAAAAACCAGCAAAGCATAATTTGCTTGAACTGTGAAAGGTCGTGAACCCTCAAACTTCTTAGCAGTGAATAACCAGATAGATCCTTAGCTAAAGTGAATGATTTCACAAAACTGAGCTATTTGATTAACCTCATTCATTGAACTCTTTGATTTTAGGATAGATTTATAAATCTTGTCAAAAGAGAGAAAACAAACAAAATAAAAGATAAATAGTTTTAGGTTGTCCAGATTTGACAAACTAAAAATTTCATGTAATAATTTTGGGGTCAAGTTATGTCGTTTAAAATAAAAATAAATAAAACCTCAATCCATGTGGTTTAATTCAAGAACATTCAACTTACAAAATTTGATGTAAAACACAATGGCTTTTCTTATATTCAATAATCTACTTACCATAAACGGAGCTTATTGACCACTTCCAGCTCAGTGTTCAAAAAAGAATCAGACCCAATGTAGCTACAAATAAAGTGTAAGACATTAATGATTAACCAAGCCTATGCATAAAATTTAAAAGGGGACTAAAAAATCAATCCTATATACCAAAGCAACAAAGACATTAGTGATTAATCCATTGATTAGCTGTGAATTATAAAAAAGTAAAATCAAAAGCAAACATCAGAGCATGCAGAGACTAAAACATATTAGAATTTGTGTATATTCTTCCATGATTGAGGTACAACATTTTCATGAGCATATTCATTGCAACTTGCATCAATTAAATGCATATATCCTATTTACAAGTAGAAAGTAACAAATTTCATATGTGAAAAGTAACAAAAAATTTAATTACTTATAACATTGATCCATTTCAAGCTAAAGAGTAAAATTGGAAAAACACGTAAATTGGGCAGCAATATTAATATCATCACATGAATCGTATATGTAACATACCGAAATCAAACTAAAATATGGTTAACGGTGACAGTGGTATCACACCATTTATATCAATCATTCAAGAGTTCATCTTCATGACCATAACAAGGAAGAGTAACACCACAAATCATTTTAATATGTGTATTCAAGAACACTTTTTGGCTTTACCAAATAATAACCATCATCGAACAAAATATTCCTGAACATTGGTTTTAAAGTGATGCCCATAACACAACAAGAGATGTCAAGAATGTCATGACCTTTAGGTTGAAAGTACTTAAATAGGGACAGACATATAGTGACCGCAAGTAGACATCTGGAGGCAGCATAACACAATTCTCGCCATTAAAAAAGTCTTTGACGAAAAGCTTATTCCTTTTCAAATGTGAAACTCGAATTATTCTTTTGGAATAAGAGTTCAGACTGCATATTTCCAAAGGATTGGCTTGCTTTGGTAAATCATTGCAGTACTTCACTCATAACATGGTAGTATCATCTGTAAACCATGGATTTGAAAATTAGTTTTGTATCGACCTCTTACTACCAATCTCAGGAACATCCTTTGATTTTAACTAATTAAGATTAAAGTAAGCAAATAATAATGAAAGACAATGATTCCTCCTAGATATTCTCGCAAAATACTAAATTTACTATCAACCCTGCTCAAAATATCTATCAAATTAATTATATTTCCCAATTTCTAGTTAACAGTGATACATCGTTTCCATAATGATTAAAACTTGTCGTCAATTTGAATTTATTCAAAATTTATCATATAGCATTGATAAATATCTATACATCCTTGGTAACATGATGATCGCTCATAGAGGATTATGAGTTGCTAGATTTACTTCCACAGGTTGTGAAAGATGACACCTGGTTAAAATTGTTCGCTATAAGGGAACCAACCTTCAAGGAATTCACCATAGAGATCTTATCCACTATGTCCATCAAGAGTGAGAATAAAATCACTTCTATAGCCTTTCAAGCTTATGGAGAGGTCCACAGTATTGAATTGAAACATGTGGGATACGTATTAGGGCTTTAGACTCCCTACAAGCCACTAGCAGCTTACCAAATTCTTGGTCGGATGATATGAATGTTGCAAAATTATAGGGTGAGTTAAGTAACTTGAACACTAAACCATTTATATCATCAAAGTCCCTATCTACCTCTTTCAAAGTCATGGAGCACAAGTTGCTTCATCGTATTTTATCCCATACCATTTGCTGTAAGAAAACTAGTCATAGTAAGGTGACTAGTGTTGACATGTTTTATATCTATAACATGATTTATGGTCGTAGAATCAACCTTGGAGTGGAATTGGTAAATTTCATTCATAGACAAATAATAGATACACACACCAAGGTTATATTATGTGAGGGATATATTACAACAATTTTGAAAGGGATGAGGATATTTAGGTAACCTGAAAGAGAAGTGTGTATTGAGTGCAAGAAGATTTATGGTGCACCATTTAGGTTATGGGGTCTGTCTAAGGTGCCTAATAGGGACATTGAGGAGCAAGAACTAGAAGCACTTGAGATATTACTCCAGTAGAGTGAGCTTCTACATCGCATCCTCCTCCTCCTATGAGTGACCAAGAGCAGTGGGAATAAGAAATTCAGAAACTTAAAGAGGAACATAAAAAGGAGAGAATGAAAAATAAGAAATTCAGATCCACAATGTTTAATATGCTGAAATCTGTTTTGTCTTGCATGAATTTAGCAATAGCTGAGGAGTTTCATTACCAGACTTCCAGTGAGGAGTCCAGTGGTATAGAGCCTGATAGCTAGAGTTCCTACTAGCTTTTTATCTTGTTTTTGCTTTGTTGATTTCTTTTGCTTTGCTACTAGTCTATATTGTATTAAGCACCTAATTTCTTAAGTAGACTTCTTAATTTGGCTGCTGATCTAACTTTCAGGATAGTATTATTTGTGCTTTCTTTGCTTGTTTTTGTTGGTACAGGGCTGAACTCAGCAAGAATAATCTTTCTAATTGATGATCTGATAGGAATTCACCTATGATTCTGAAACATTGAGAATAGGGGAGTACCGGTTTCTTTCTCTTTTATAGCTCTATTTTTGTTTCTCTTTCCTTTAAGATGATTTAGGAACAGTGGGGACACTGTTCACTTTAAGTGTGGGGAAAGGATACTAAGATATAGAGAATGGAGTTGAGCATAACATGGCAATTTTTGAAGTGTTGCAATATTTATGACCTCATACCATGCTTTAAACTCATATATGTCCTTAAGCATTATATGGTAACTTTAGGCCAAAATTTTTGAAATTTTTTTATGAAATCTCGAGATTGTACTAAATAATGTTGATAACATCTAAAAAGAATGTAAATTTGACTTGCTAAGTGCGTTACTCACCTACTATTGTGGTTAGTTTACTTAGTTGAAATTAAGTAATAAAATCTTTAAGAAACAAATTTACCTTGTATTTAGCTTAGAATTTGAAGTTTAAAGGTAGGTCGAGTCCCTAAGAGAAAAACAAACAGGTTTACTTTTAGGAAAATTTAGCTTGTATAAATTCTTTCGAAGTGCTTTTAGAACATTTTAACACTTATTGAAAGAGGTAGAGAATTTTTACTTAGTGATCCTTTACAATAAAGTCTTAAATTGGAAGTGGCATTCAAAAAGAAAACGAGCATAGCTTCTACTCCAATGACTCATGAAACTGAGTTAAGAGTATCTAAACTTGAATGTTAGAGTAGGAGAGAGTTCTTAGGGGTCCCTTCAAAACCTGGTCACTTAGGTGATGAGCCTGGGATGTGCCGACTCAATGAACTCACTATAACGAAAAGAGGGAAAGGCAAAAGTTCAATAAATAGACTTAAAAAAAATTGAGCTAAAAAGAAGCGGTCTACACCCCATCCAAAGAATCCTCTCTAAAGGCTCAATAGATGCTTGAATGAATAAAAAAGAATATGAATGCATAATCAATGGGTAGAATAAGTCTTATAATAAAAAGATAGAAAATCTAGGAAAAAAGTAGATGTCACATGCTTTCACTTTGTGTTGTCTTTTTTAGAAAGGTGATTAGAAAGATTATATGCTTGCTAATAACCTGTAAAGTTTCAATAGGTGTTTTCCCTTACTGGGCTGAGTATTTACATTTAGATTAAGATTCTTTTGTTAAACACTAAGATTAAAATCTATCTTGTTTAGATTAGTTGCTAAATTTCAATTATAGTAATATAATTACATGTGCTTAGTTTGGTTAGAGCAATAGGCACTAGCAATGCAAGTCATGAATTACAAAGAAAAAATGTTTGAAATTGTGAAAGTTAAAATTTTGAACTTTCTATGATAGATTTCTCTTTTGGTTTTATTTTGCTTGAGGATAAGCAAAAGTGTAAACCCCGAAACTTCCACCATATGATATAACCCTAGATTAGAAATTATGGGTTGATTAGTAACCTTAAGAATTAATTAGAAACTCTAATTAGATAGATACTTTAAATTGATCGGTTTAGGACTCATAGATTTGTAAAAGGAACTCTTTGACCTCAAGTGATTCCAAAAACAAGATTTAGTATTCCGAGTTAATAATTCAGGTTATGATCAAAGGAAACTTCCAATCCTAAACCCGAATTTTGTCAAACAGACAGAATATATAGGAAAACCTAAATATGAATATCAAGTGATTATCTTAGTATTCAATAGAGCTTTGGAATTAGACCAAGGTTATAGTAATGAACCTATACTTGCATTGAAACCCTAAAATTTGAGAATATATAGTTAGTAGTAAACTACATTGATAAGATTTCATAGTGAGTATCCAAATCTAAAATGTATAACTAGTATAGCCTTATATTAGTAGCTTTATTACATAAATGATTCAATAGAGTTGTAGTTGGAAAATTGTGTTCTTAGGATAAACCGTTAGGATTATAAATACCCAATAAAAACATAAATGATATATAACTTGAGATCTAGACTTCAAATATAGAATTGAATCATACCAATAACCAAATTAGGATTTTCTAAAGCCCTTGGAGTCTGAAAC